>OY856413.1:283525124-284125124 GCA_963693085.1 Alisma plantago-aquatica
GGAACACATGAAACTTTGGCATGATGGTCATCTGAAGAGGAAGGACATTCAAGTGGGAGACCAAGTTCTACTGTTCAACTCAAGACTAAAGTTATTCCCAAGAAAACTCCGTTCTCGATGGTCGGGGCCATACATTGTCAAAAGCATCTATCCACGTGGTGCATTTACCTTATGGAGTGAGAAGTCAGGAGATTTTGTGGCAAATGGACAACACTTGAAGAGATATTTCACCACAGTCGATACCAGCACTGATGAATTGATGAATCTATCAAAACCGACATATCTTCCCGTAAACTAAAGAAATCACATCGAGCCATCGACGTAAAACAAAGGCACTTGTCAGGAGGCAACCCAATCTTTAACTTAGCTTCTACTTTTTGTTTTGTTTTTAGAAAATTTTGCACCTGGTAGACAATGCACCGCAAGATGCAGTCTTACATTCTTATAGTTTCTATTTTTGAGACTTCAGATGGAGGACGTGTCGCCGAAAGGAATGCAACCACATATGGTGTACCAACCGGCACGAGTGTTCCCCTCCATCTCAGATTTAGAGTTTGCTCGGGATGAGAAAATTTCTAAGTTCAGGGTGGAGGGTGGGTGGTACGTACTCTACTTTCCACCCTCTCCTATTAGTTTCAGACTTAAGATTTCATCGTTGAAATTTTGTTGCTTTTTTTGAGCAAAAATTTTCAAAAGTTTTCATAGTTGTTTGTATAGAAACTTGA
This sequence comes from Alisma plantago-aquatica, assembly GCA_963693085.1. Taxonomy (NCBI): domain Eukaryota; kingdom Viridiplantae; phylum Streptophyta; class Magnoliopsida; order Alismatales; family Alismataceae; genus Alisma; species Alisma plantago-aquatica. The sequence continues at coordinate 283,525,850 of OY856413.1, forward strand.
TGAAGTTTTGACGCTTTTGTTTCAATAAAAGCCATTACCTAGTCGGCTATCCTATTTTCCCATGCAGTTTTGAATCATTATACCCTCCTTATTCGAAGCGAAGCCTCAAGGAGAACAATTTCTGAAACTAGCCTATGATTAGAAATCATCGTGTGAAGCTTATGAATCCTAACATCATGATCAGTAGATATGGCAAGTATCTGTCAAACTGAGAGGGATCAAACACGTTGTGCTTCCTATCTGACTAGTGGAACAATAGCATGGAATCTCCATCGGATCCTCATCAAGTCATTATTTGAGCAGAGTATGATAAGGAGAATGACCTGATGCATTGAATTGTAAATCAAGTTGCACTCTGATCTGAACTCTCTTCTACACTTCTTCCATCATCTTCTTACCCCTCTATTCACCAAAAACAAACAAAAATAGCCAATATAGTGCCAAATCCTAAGTTCGGGGTGCACACTCTCTCTCCCTTCATGCTTCTTCCATACCTCTTGTTACGAAATAGGGGCGTATCACCAAGAAAAGATGCCAAAGCGCACACAAAAAGAAATGCAATCTTGAGTCGAATAGAGGAGAGATTCGCACAAAAAAAATGTAATCAATGAAATTGCAAATCATATAATAAAAATCTCGAGTCGAATAGAGGAGAGATTTGTTTCTTCTTCCCATACCACCCTTCACTCCCCTTTTCCACCTACAGGCACAATGAATGCCTCCCTGATCCTAAAAACACCAGTGTCAGATCAGGTGCACACTTGTTGTTCTGCGGGTATCTCTGGACTCTTACGAAACTCTCTGACATGCTTGATTTTGGAAAAAGTAGAGAGGAAGTGATATTGGGAAGTGAACTCGGGAAAGAAGATATGGTAAAATGTGTTCTGTGATCTCAGGATGTTGAGACACTTAGTCATACCAAGCAGAAAAGAAACAATCGTGATGTGAAGATGAAGCAAACACACGAGTTGAAAGTACTCATCCGGTGAGTGTTTTAGATTTTTTGTTACTCGAGGACAAGCAACGTTTCAGTTCGGGGTATTTTGATGAATGCATATTCATCTGAGTCTAATCGCCTCGTTTGGCCCTGTTTTGCCCTGATTATTCGCTTTTACTAGCTCTATCTTCCTATATGCGAGATGACTTGGTTTAATTGCTTTAATGAGCCTTTATTGGCCTTATCTTTTCATATGCAACTTATATTGGCTTAATTGATTTTACTTCTATTTTTATTGAATTTTTGCAACTCTGTGCAGGCCACTTTGGGCATCTGGGCCTTGTCTTCTCGGCCCAATACTCTATTTTGGGCCTTCGTCTGTTCGAGCACGCTTGGGGGCAGCAGCAGTCAGCGGGTCCCCTTATTCTCCCAGCATGACCTAATCGCGATCGTGATTCAGAGCCTGGTCACGATCCTTTGCTAAGCCACATGTCCGTGATTCCATGATCGCGCCCGCACTTCTACCCTTCCACAATCGCGACTCCGCTCGAGATCTTCCCCGTGGTCCACAGCTATCCAACCACATCCAAGAAAAAGTCACGACTAAGGGAGCTCTACTACATCGAGACCAGGTCATTTGCCCGTGGCCATGACCTACTGCTGATCCCGACCGCGGCAATCTGCTTTTACAACCGCGACCACCCTCATGCACAGACCACGATCGTGGTTGCTTTCCTTCTGCCCGCAGCCTTGACTTCCTGAACCGCGACCCGCAGAGATAGCCTCCATGACCGCAGTTAGTTCAAGCTACCCTCGCCTCAACCTAGAATACACGGCACAGTAGCCGATCTCTCTCCAATATCTGATGCAGTCTCTCCCCTTCAAAGGAACCGCGGGCCCTCTATACCCTAACCGCGGGCAACTTCCCTGAATCGCGACCTACAACTAGCCGCGCCCACAGTCGCAACTCTTGTCTGTAGTGACCTCCCTGTGACTTCCCTACCTCCATCCTATCCTTGGTCTCTCCTCCCCATCGCCTGCTAGCCGCAATCATCTCTGCACCGAGACCACGATCATCACAGCATCGACCTGTTGCTGATCCTGACTGCATCCAAGCAACCGTGGCCGTGGTGTTCCTCTTCACCACTTATGCTCGCGGCTGCCTTCCTCTTTAGATGACCTGCATCACAATCATTTCTCCTCTTGCTGCCAACAACAATGGACCTTGCCTGAGGTTCTGCTTTGCGTTAATCGCGACCTACTCTCCTGTTGAAGATCACGATCACAACACCAGTACCTCGACTAGAGGAACCCCGTACAGCTGCCCATGACCCCTCCATCACCAATCGCGATCGTGATTCCTGGATCGTGATCGGGGCCGCAACAGCAGAAGGAGAGGAGAAAGAATCGCTACTTGTTAACAAATGGCCGCGACCGTGTAATTTTCCGCGGCCGTGTAAAAGAGCCGCGACCGCGACATCATTTGAAAAGCCGCGACCTGCTGCAAAATTACAGAGGTCGCAAATCTAAGTCGGTGGCCAGTCTGCCTATAAATAGAACACGACTCTAGTCAGTCATATCATCATCTCTAGACGTCGTTAGGCTGCAGGTCTGTCCTGGGCCTAAGGAGACGATCTACATAGCCAAGAACCTTCCCCCGTGGTGGCTTTGCAGCATGTTCACCCAGATCTGGAGTGTGAACTCTAGATCTGCAAGCCACCTCATCCAGATCTAGATCTAGATCTGCTGCATCTACGTCGCCATCTCGTCCATGAGCTGCTCATCCTGCTACGAGCAAGGACCACGAGAAGAAAGAGGAGGGAGAGAGAGAAGACCTGCCTCATCTGCCGTGGTGTTCTTCCCACCTCGTCCAGATCTACCCTGACATCGTGTAGAAGACTGTTTCTCATCGAGCTGTGATCATCTTTTTCATCATGCTCATGGTGGAATCCTCTCCTTCTCTAGTTTTTCTTATTTCTCTCACCATGAGCGAGTAGTTTACTTTCGCTAGGGTGCAGGGACTAGCCCCGCTGCCCATGGTTTCATATCCTTTTGTTAAACATCCTATGACATGTATATAATCTTTCATTTCGTTGTTAATCATCGATGTGTGCTTGTGGACTGATCACCTGCTTGCATTTATCTTGTTCGTTTCCTATGTTGTGAGAACTTCAACGCTTAGGTTTTGAATGTCGATTAACGTGGTTGACTCCCAAACTAGAAATAGAATGGGATTCCTTGAGGTCGTAAGTGTATGATCTGTGTGGTGACGAGCCATCTGGCCCACAGTGACGCTTCTGTGCGCCTGACGCCTGTATAGGGGGCCCACAACTTCATTTGGGTTTCTGTATCTTCGGAGCCGTAAGTATGTGATTTGGATGGTGACGAGACATCTGATACCTAAGGTGATGCTTACGCGAACGTGACGCCCATATGGGGGGTTCTGCAGCATCTCTATTTGAATGGTTATATCTTGCCTGGATGTTTGATGTTTGGATGTGATTGCATGAGTAGTGGTGATAAAACCCAGGACCATCCCAGTGATTTCCATCATTAATATTTAATCAACCTTTAATCCTGCTCTTTTACTTTCCTCGCATTTAGTTTAATTAAACTCAAATCAACCAACCTTGTTCTAAATATTAGCCTTGATTCAACTAGATTCGACTGACGAAAGATTCTTAAAAACGTTGTCCCTTGGGATTCGATCCTCAACTATATTGCGATAAGACTCATCCGCTTGCGGGTGGTATTATTGCATGTTGTTTTTGTTAAAAACATAGGTATTTCAACCCTAAGTGAGTTTGTTAGTGCGATAATATAAGCCACATCAACAAACACCTTTCCTGGCAACCAGATAATGGAAGTCAAAAAAGAGACATTTGTCAGTGGCGAACTTGAAAAAGCCACATATCAAAGCTAAGTAGGGTGGGTGGGTGCCTTTGGTGTTCTTGCCAGTGTCAAAGTAGGTCATGTGATGTAAGATATACTTGTCCCACTTGACACCGATATTATTTAACAAACAATACATAATGATTGCGGTGTTTTCGGCAATGTCCGTTTGATTTCTCTTTGGATGGACATTATAGTTAATCACCAGAGCCAATATGCACCTCTTTAGGTCAAGAGAGGAGGAGGACAGGGTGGACTTCTTCGTATAGGCCATGTTAGGTTTTTTAAAAACCGATGAACATCCGGCAACGTCAATTCATGGTATTTGTAAAAACCTTTCGGGTCAAGAAGATCAAAATACTCGCCATAATCCTTACGCCATGCGTCATTTTCCTTGTCTCTGGCAAAAAAGTCATTTAAGGTATCCTCGGAGAATTGGAAACGGCGATCGATGATCATAGAAGTAAGAATTACTTGAGTATTCGGCGGTGGGATGAGCGAATTGTAGTTCCAAAGCAAGTTGGCGTAGAACTCGTGAACAACTTTAGTGCTTGACATGGAGTTGTGAAAGCAGTCATGTTCGATCGCTAGGGCAGACAAATGGTGGGAGGCGAGAAGCTGAGAAACAGAGGCAATAATCGCTTGATACCTAGGGGAAGGCTCGATCAAAGCACAAAAAGGAAAAGGGCTTCGGGAAAGAAGGTCCTTGTACCTATTTCCAGCTTCAACTGACACAAAAGATGTATTATCAAACGGAATCAAACGATTATTAGATGAGGAAGCTGGAGCATTCCTTGGAGCATGACGTTTTCATCTATGAGAAGCCATGGAAATGAAAACGAGGTGAAGAATGTGCAAACAAGTAATGGCAAACCTCAAACGCCGAACAAAAACCACCAATGACGCTCGGGGAGGTCAAGATTAAGGTTTCTAGGTCGATCTAGGGCTAGGAGCGGGAGGTTTAGGGCAAGGTTTGAGAGCTTAGGGCTAAGAGGTGAGGAATCGGTCGTCTATTTTCTAGTTTAGAGGGAAAAAAGACGGCCGATCCTAACTTTTAAGTTGGCTCAGCATGCGGATCGATCGAGTTCTGTATATGGAAAACTCGACCGAACGGTCCACTGAAGACTTGCTTTTGGCTCCTGATCGGTCGAGTTTTTCAGGGTGAAAACTCGACCAAAGGTCAACCTGACCTAAAAGTCACATTCTTAGTTTCTAGCCATATACATGCCAATTAAATTCATTTTTCCATTCTATTATGTATCATTAACATACTTAGGATATTTAGCTCATCATAGGGCACTATTTTGCGATAAAACATAGAATTCGATAAAAACCCAAAAACAAGCAAAAACTAAGCATGTTTACAAGCAAGTTAGGCACATTTAAACATATGTAAGCAAAAACAAGGTGAAGAAAGACATGAGAAAACATATAGGAAAGAGACAACTAGCTAGATCACATGGCAATATCATTCAAATCAACAATAAGCAGTTTAGATCGAATAAAGTTAAATTGATCTCTAGCTAGAGGTTTTGTAAAGATATCCGCCAATTGATTTTTCGTATCCACATGCGTGATATAAATATCCTTCTTGGCAATGTGAACACGGAGAAAGTGATGGCGAACCTCTATATGCTTGGCTTTACTATGCAATATAGGATTGTAAGATAGATTAATTGTACTAGTATTGTCACAAAAGATAGGAGAAGCATCAAAAATATGTTGAAGTCTTGGAGCATTTTCTTCATCCATAGGACATGTGCATAATAGCTCTCGGCTGCAATATATTCAGCTTCGGTAGTTGATAATGCCACTGTACTTTGTTTCTTGGAGAACCAAGACACTAAGCATGGTCCTAGAATGAAGCAAGTGCCACTTGTGCACTTTCTATCAACCAAACACCTTGCGTAATCCACATCACTATATGCTCTAAGAGTAAAATTCCTTGATTTAGGATACCATAGTCCAAAATTTTGGGTTTTGGCTAAGTACCTCAAAATCCTCTTAACAACAATAAGATGCCACTTCTTAGGGCTAGATTGAAAGCGAGCACACAAGCCAACACTAAACATATTATCAGGTCTAGAGGCAGTTAAATAGAGTAAACTTCCAATCATACCTCTATAGAGATTCTCATCAACCTTCTCACCTTCTTCATCTTTGTCAAGTTTGGCGGTGTTGGACATGGGTGTATCCATCGGCTTCATGTTCTCCATCCCAAAGCGCTTGAGCAGTTCATTTGTGTACTTGCCTTGGTTGATGAAGTTTCCTTCTTTTGTTTGCTTGATTTGAAAGCCAAGAAAGAAAGTTAACTCACCCATCGTTCTCATTTCAAACTCACTGTGCATAAGAGAACTAAACTCCTTGCAAAGATCAAGATCAGTCCCGCCAAAAATGATATCATCAACATAAATTTGAATTATAAGAAAATGGTTAGAAGTGTGTTTTAGGAACAAGGTATAATCAACTTTTCCCATGACATACCCGTTATCTAACAAAAAGTTCTTTAATTTCTCATACCAAGCTCGAGGTGCTTGTTTGAGTCCATATAGAGCTTTTTGCAACAAATAAACATGATGGGTAACTTGTCATTTTCAAAGCCCAGAGGTTGAGCAACAAATACTTCCTCCTCGATTGTACCATTCAAAAATGCACTTTTAACGTCCATTTGATATAGCAAGAATTTTTTTTAACTAGCAAAGGCAAGTAACATACACATAGATTCTAATCTAGCAACAGGAGCATAAGTTTCATCAAAGTCAATACCTTCCTGTTGGTTGTAACCTTGTGTTACTAACCTTGCTTTGTTTCTTACCACTTTTCCTTACTCATCTTGCTTGTTGCGGTAGACCCATTTGGTGCCAATTATTTTTCTATCACTTGGTCTTGGTACTAGAGTCCACACACGGTTTTTCTCGAATTGCTCTAACTCTTCTTGCATGGCTAGGATCCACTCATCATCACCAAGGGCTTCTTTGATGTTCTTTGGCTCTAGTTGGGAGATGAAGGCATTGTCTGCTTGTTCTTTGTTGTGAGCAGCTCGTGTCCTCACTCTCTCGAATGGGTTGCCAATGATCAACTCCTTGGGATGATTCTTTGCAAAGCGGGGAGTGGGATCCTTCTTTTCTTCTTCTTCTATCACTTGCTTACCTTTATTTTTGATGTTGAGGTCTTTTAAGATAGGAATCAAATCATCTGCAACATCATTATCAACAACATGCTTTCCAACAACATGGTTAGTTTCAATAAACTTAACATTGATAGATTCTTCAATTTTAGACAATTCAATGTTGAATACTCTATATGCCCTGCTAGTAGTGCTATAGCCTAGGAAGAAAACCTTATAAGATTTCAGATCAAACTTGTCAAGAGAATCCTTCGTGTTTAAAACAAAACAAGGACATCTGAAAACATGAAAGAAATCAATAGACGACTTTCTACCACGCCATAGTTCATAGGGGATTTTCTTTAAAGAAGGATGTGTAAAAACTCGGTTTTGCACAAAGCATGAGGTGCTAACGGCTTTAGCCCAAAACTTCTTAAGAGTGTCATACTCAAGAAGCATGATCCTAGTCATCTCTTGTAGCGACCTGTTCTTTCTCTCTACAACCCCATTTTATTGAGGCGTACGAGGAGAAGAGAAATTGTGCGAATAACCATATTTTTCACAAAAACACTCAAAAAGATCATTTTCAAATTTTCCCCCATGATCACTATGGATAGAAATAATTCGGCAAGAAACTTCATTTTTAGCCCGTTTACAAAAGCTCGAGAAAACATCAAGAGTATTGCTTTTAGAAATAAGAAAGAAGGTCCAAGTATATCGAGAGAAATCATCAACAACAACAAGACAATACTTAAAACCATGAAGCGTTTGCATTCTCATTGGTCTGAATAGATCAATTTGAAGAAGTTCAAGAACTCTCTTGGTACTCATGACTCCTTTGGATTTGAAGGAGGATTTGGTTTGTTTCCCTTGTGTACAAGGTTGGCATTCCTCATCCTTTTCAAAATCCAATTTGGGAAGTCCTTTAACCAAGTCCTTTTTGCTCAACTTCTTCATTTGATGAACACTCACATGACCCAAACAGTGATGCCAAAGAGAAATATCATTTTTATCCACTACCAGTCATCTATTTAGTATGGGCTTAAGAGCATCAAGAACAATAACATAAAGATTACCATTTCTAGTTCCCTTATATACAACATTATAGGAGAGGGAATCTAGAAGCAAGCATTCTAAAGAAGTAAAAAACACAAGATATCCATTGTCACAAAGTTGACTGACACTAATCAAATTGTGATGTAGGCCATCAACAAGCAACACATTTTTAATACATAGCTCATTGCCCACATCACCCTCACCTATGACCTTACCATTCTTGTTGTCCCCGAAGGTTACCGATCCTCCTTTCTTTTTCACAAACTTGTTGAAATGGCTGATTTCTCCAATCATGTGCTTAGAGCAGACACTATCAACAATCCATCTATTTTTAACCTGCAAGAAAGAAGGATGTCAGAACCCAACTCAAACTTTGGGATCTGGGGTTAGCGTGGGGACCCATTTCATCTTTGGGTTGGTCCCCTGGGGCTTATAAGGACAATAAGTGGAGTAATGGTCATCACATTTACAATGAACACAAACCATATGGTTCTTAGAGCTAGAAGTCTCTCAATGGAAGATAGGACGTTCCACACTCTTCTTCTTACCCTTGTTCTTGCTCTTTTTCTTACCTTTGGGAGTAGTCCCATCATATCCCAAACCGCTAGTACCAACATGTTTGGTAGTGTAAGGACTCTGACCTAAGTTTTGGGCTAACCCTCTTTACTTTGCTTATGAAAGGTGCTTAGAACCTTAATCTAATCTCTCTAGATGTTTTGATATCATGTGACAAGCTCATGTTTCCAGTTTGGTCTCGTTTGGATGTTGTTTGAGCAATGTTTGCTTATTTTGGACCAAAGTGCAATTTACCCAAAGTAAGGGGTTATATTGCAATATCTCACATGTAAAGCATGCATTTAGTTCTCTTGCATCATTATAAAGAGAATGATGATGTGGGGTGCCTTGTGGAGGACCTATGTTCCAAGTTTGAGCTTGGTTGGTTGATGCTTGTGCTTTATGTGCTAGTTTTGGTGTAAATTGCAAATTACCCAAAGTGGGGGGTCAATATGCAATTTATCAGCTCTAGAGTCTTCTTGCTTCTTCTTAGCATCACCTAGGACGAGGATAGAGTTTGGGGTGCCTTGTTTGGTTGTTTTATGAGGAGTGACATCTCTATATGGTCCTTATAACATATATGTGTCACATATGCCACCTTGTCCTTTTGTATATCGGCTAGGGCTTGGAGGTATGTCACCCAAGAGGGGTGCATCGGCCATGATATTTGCCCAAATGCACGATACACATTCTAGAGTGTATCACCAGGCCATGCATGAACTTCTAGGGTGGCAACAAGTGGCGTTTAGAGCAAGAGCAAGTGGCACCTTGGTTTATGTGGTTATGACACCTCTCCCTTGGTACCTCTCTCTTCCTTGGTGTATATAACCCCCTTCCTCCTTGACCAAGTGCTCCCTTTCGGCCACCTTCCTCCCTCTACCTGTATGGGACGAGCATGGAAGCTTGGGAGCTTAAGGAAACTCCCATGGAGCTTGGGAGGACGAGCACCTTGGCCACGGAGACTCCTTGCTCAAGATCCGACCTTGGTGAGTCGTGCTTCTTTGCTAGCTTTTCCTTGTGCTTTCTTCTTCACCTTCCTCTTTCCCTCTCGGCCATGGATAGGCCCTTGATGTGAGAAGGAAGGGCCATGGTTATCTCCCCTCCTCTCTTCTTCTTGATCTATGCATAACCATGGTATCTTCTTCTTCTTTTTCCTTTGTTTCTTGAGGTAATGGTGATGGTGCCGAAGGCATGTTTGGAGCTTTGGATGGATGATGTTATTGGAGAGGAACGTGTGTTTCTGCTTGGACCATGGATCTTCGTGCCTTTCATGGAGATCCTCTTAAGGTGGGTTACATAACTCTTAACTATCTCTATTATGTTCACCCTTCTTATGTGCACATATTGGTTCTTGTAATTAATTTGGTACCTTTCTCCATGATAGTTTTATATATGGAATTTGGGATCTGATCTAATGGAAATGGTCACGTTTTATTACTGTCTTATTATTGTTTATCTTGTGCATAACGGTTTTGGGTGACTTGAGGTTGAAGATAAACCACCCGATAGGGTGCCTGCACGATACAATGGTTGCACGATATAGTGCCTTGCCTGTTAGGTCTTGTTTTGGTTGTTGGCACATGAACGATACCCCTTAGACTTGAGAGGTGATCCATGCTCTAGTATCTTGGGCAAAACCCCTCTCTCTCCTTGGTTGATGAAGGGTGAACCTATCGTCTAGATTTTTGGACATTAGGTTGAGTTGGTTGGTCGATAGGGTGTTGCTCTACCCTTGTTGCTCGTTATGTTAAAGGCTGTACAAGACCCCTCTCACTTGGTTTTTGAGAGGTGAGCCAACTTTTGGTATTGTTGGATGATATGGTGTGGTGACCGATATCCTTTTCCTACCCTAGGGTTTAGGGTTTGGATGATATGGGTGGTTGATACCTAGATGGACCTTTGATCGATATGAAATGCTGATCTTTAGTGGTGAGTTGATGGTCTACCTTTGTTGCACGACATGCTCTTGGGGTTGAACCCTTGGATGATATCTTGGGTGTTATGGTGGTGATCCCTTTGATGGTTTAGGAAACCGATAAGCTAATCCTTTGGGTGGGCGATAGCCTTAGAAGTAGTGCTTTGGACGATATGGGTGCCCTAACCCTAGTTTGGGGCGATATGCTTGCTTTGGCCGATAGGATGATCTTAACCCTAGATGCCCGACATGGAGTCTTGAACGATAGGGTTTCCCTAACCCTAGTTGACCAATAAGGTGTTTTTGAGTGTTATGATTCACACCTTGATCCTTCACTGATATGATGTTGGGAGATGTGGCCATGAGGTGCTTTGCACGATACTCTTGGATGAGAGCCCTACCCTTGAGTAAGCTTTTGGGTGACACTAAGTATCCCTGCCCAATATGCCTTGCCCAATAAATGTTCCCTCCTTTGGACTTGAGTATATTCTTGATACCTTGGATGGATTTAGAGTTGAGGCTTGGCCGCTACATATGTGGAGCTTGGATGGTACCCTAGACATACAAGTGAGGGATGGACAATACGGTGTCTTGGCCGTTATAGGGTCTCAAACCCTAGTTGGACGATAGGGTACCATGGGCGTCATGGAAAAGTTGAAGTAGTGTACCTTGGGTGGTATGAGAGCCCCTTGAGTATCTTGATGTGTTAACCAAGTGAGTGTGCTTGTTGGACGCCATGATCTTGACCGATATGGCCTTAGGCGGTAGAGAGTTGAGGGTTGCCTGATATGAAACCCTAACCCTAATGGGCAGTAGGGTTTTGGGGGATAGGTGATGCCCATGTGCTGCACGACATGTGCCCTTGCACCTGGTTACCTGATATCGACCTTGCATGGATGCACGATACATAGCTCTGGATCAGGTTGCACGACACACAATAGATCCTGGTTGGCACGATACCCCCTTTCTGCATGAATGTATGACATGCTTGTAGTCGACAACCTTGGGTGAGAGTTGGTACTCTATCTGATACCCCTTTAGTGAGGGTTTGCGGTTGCTACCTAGTTTTGGTGAGGGTATGTGACACTTTTGGTGAGGGTTGTTCTCTAACCTGATACCCCTATGTATGTTATTGTGAATGTACACCTTTGTTATTGTCGAAGTTATGACAAGATAGGTTGTGAACCCTTGTATAGTGGTTACCTATGGTTAATGATAGATGAACCTCTGATTAAGTTGGATGGTGGATCATAGTGTATGATCCTTAAAGTTAATACTAAAGGATGATGCACCTATGATTTGAGATATAGGGTATGATGGGATACCCATGATGTGGTAACAATAGTATGTGTTGATTTATACACCAGTTATGACATTAATATGCATATGTTCATGATGATGGAAGAATATTCCAATGCTATAAACCTTAATCTTGATGACATGATAATCAAAAATATGTTCATGAGATACGGGGCATGATGGATGCTCACAGTTTGATAACAATAATATAAATTGACTACAGATACAACTATGAACATGGATGTTGTTCCAATCATGTGCACTTAAATTCTTGATAGCATGATGATCATAATATGTTCTCTAATATTTATGTTCTATGTTTGGTGATCCAGTTATCTCCTTCTTATGCAAGCTAACCATGCAGGTGTATTGAATTCATAGCCAAGTAAGAGCTATGGTGATTATATGATTATGTGCTTTGTATAACACTTGATATATGTGCAATATCTAAGTAATAATGATATGTCTTGTTGATGAGATAACATATATCATCAGTATGATGAGAAACGCCTGTTGAGGTGTGATCCTCTAGTGATGACATGAGGGATTGATATTCCCTAATGAAGTTGTTAATGCCTTGAGAGGCACTGGTGTAATGTGATGAACTCAGGGATTGATATCCCATGATGATGTGTAATGATGAAGCCTTGAGAGGTAGAAGCACTATGAGGTGATGTGAGGGATTTACATCCCATGGAAATGAGATGATTGTTGAGGGCAATGGAAATAGCAGTAGCAATATAACACCAATGTAATGAAACTAAATGTTGTTCATGTTTTATATGCGGTTGCTTAAAACAACTTGATTGCCCCAACAATCTACTTAAAATACATTAACTATTTACAGATGAATCTCTCATGTAGTTTTCCCTGGCCATAGATCCATCATCGTCAGTATTTGGTGATGGTGAAATAGGTTTATCCTGCGGGATTACCTGGAGCGCATATTGTTGAATGTGTGAGGTTTCCCCTAGCCTAAAATAGGAGGATTAGAATGCAACTGCGGTTGTAGACTCAAGATGTATATAAGAGCATGGTGAACAGGACCATGGCTCAGTGTGATAGAGCATGAATGCGTTCATGGCTCCGGAACAAGGTGAATTGGCACGTGGCTCAGATGTATACTAGTGCCGAGACTTGTACCAAGTTGGGCTAGAGAAAGGGCAGCCTGCGGGACTGACCCTGTGGCTGAGGCCACTTTGTTGGTTATCGTGCACTGACCACGAGGAGGTGAGGTCGTGAAGTCCGGATCATCCATTGACCTTGTATGGCACCGTCTTTGGGCTTCGCAGCCGAAGGTTGGAATTGAGCGGTACGGCTCACTTCCTCAGGGCATAATAAATCGTAATCCAGCCGTTTAGAATATATTACTTAAGGCAAAACACAGAACATTGGTTGAGGCCTTGCATGTATAGTTGCACTAGTTATATCTTGCAGGTTATTTGTGATGAGTTCTTATAAAGCTTATCTTGTCAATCATGTTCCATAAAGAATGCTTGTTATATGCCTCCTGGATAGTATGGTAAGAATGTTAATAAAGCTATCTTGCTCAGTATGCTGCTCTTATAATCTTCTTATATCAGTTATCTGTGATCTAATAAAGTTGGTAAAGGGTTATGTTTCCCGCTGGGACTGTGTGTCTCACCCCGCTGGTTAATAACCCTTTTTAGGTGGATGTGCCTGGCGAGATGAAGATCATGTGGCTACGAATGATATGCAAAGGTATCATACCTGGTGGGATAGATAGTGTCTAGCAGTAGAGTCCTATGTGTCGTCCCTGTACACTCAGGTCTTCGGGGGAGCTTTTCGGTTTTTCTTGTATAATGATCGATGTACGGTTTCCAGTATGTATCTTGATGTAAAGCATCATGGCAAACAGTTATTTCATGTAACGAGATGATGGGAAATTATGTTGTAGCACCTTGGAAATATGCTATGAAATGAAAGGTGTTGGCTCAGATATTATATGTTTCATCTTGTGGTGCTTGTTGTAAATTGGTTTTAATTTCCCGTGTTTTTCCGGTAATCCGCTGGTTAGCTTGTAATCGTGTTTTGTTGTGGATGGGGTGTTACAGTGTTTGGTATCAGAGCTCTAGGTTCTCCGACTCTACAGGGACACTAGGACTAGGATTAGGATGGTGTCTAAGGTTGGACCGTGACATAAAATATGGTGCATACTACCTAATCTCAGTACTTGATGCCCTAGCCAGGTATTCAAATATTGAAGACAAAGATAAGTATGGAGAATTAGATTGTTTCCTCCTTGATTACTCTGATCAAGTAGTCATTCTAGAGCAATCTAAGGAAGTTAATGAATGCACCATAACTCTTATTATAACAAGTACTGACGATGATTGTAAAGGAGCCCTAGCTCAGGAATTAGATTGCTAATACCTTCATCTTATTATAAAGGAAGTTAATGAATGCACCATAACCTCTTAATACATGGATTCTTGATAATCAAAAGAGGAAGTAATGGTTCTATGAAACCTAAATTTGTATAAGAATATGATGAGATAAGTTCTTGAAACCGTAATCTCAAGAGATATACCTGACAAAAGACAAATTAACCTATGATCACAAGGTAAGTTAAAACATAAAACTTACATGAGATGAAGAAAATACCTGAAAGCAAAGATAAAGTTAGAAGAAAGAGGAGAACAAGTGATGAGTAAACAAGATGGAACCTGAGATAATCTCAGACCAACCAATGAACGTAAGCAAAAATGAGAAAGTATAAAGTGCAAATTCGTGATAAGAAAGAGAAAACTAAGGGGATGATCCTTGTTCAATAAAGAATATGTGAACAACAATGACCTTTTTCACAAAGGGAAAATAAAAATATGATATAATCAGGAAATAATCATGAGTATGATGAAACAACAACAAGAGAAGAAGGATAATAACATGTAATGGTCTTGATGATTCCTGTGCTAAATGTAAGGAACCCAAGAAGAAACGAGATAAAACCAGATGGAACAAGGTTTATCGATGCTTAAACGGTTGGAAAACTCATGTAAGGATCAAGGAAAATTATAATATCCTCCCCTTTGATATGAAACCATAGATGTTGATGGGGTGTTTGGAGGAGTTTGTTCCTTTGTGTTCCTTCCCTCTGAGGGAGTGGTTGTCAAGTGGACCTTGTGTCACTTGATGTGTATGCTTTTGGAGTGACCTCTCTGGTTGGATACTTCGAAAAGTATCAGTTGATCTTGGACTTTAGTTTCCAAGATGGAGATGTTTGTGATAGATGATGACGGTAGGATCCTCTTGACATGTTTTGATCCGATGACGATGGTAGAATATGAAGGAGATATCGAAAGTGATGTGTTTTGAGTCAAGAGATAGATATCAAGGTAAGGGAATACCAGTATGTGAGAAGTGCCAAGTGAATGGGAAGATGAGAACATGCCTTATGGTAAAGGGTTAAGAATCAAGATGCTTAGATAAGTGAAGGTATGGTGGTGAACCGTCTTGATAGATCATCCTTGACCTTGAACCTACAAGCTTGAAGCTTTTTTTGGATGTCTGGATCTATGTGGTGACCCTCGAGTCAGCAGTTCAACATCACAGAGGAATATTGATAAGGATAAGCAAGTGAGGATCAGATGGTTTGACCAGGGTGTGCTGGCAGGTTGAATGGAGTCACTCCATTCTGCTTTATCTTCTTCTTGCCTCTTATCTGCTCTAGTTGATCCAGTTCAGGGTGTACCCTCCTTTGAGCGCCTGTTGTACGTTTGGAAGATGTTTCCTTCCTGTTAGTCAAAAGAGAGATAACATGTTGTCAAGAACCTTGTTGATGACCTGGTTGTGCAGGATGAAGTATACCCTTCTCTGCATCCCTTCTTTTCCTGGATGTGACATGTCAAGGATCGTTATAACCCTAGGAATGGATATCCTTGGAAAAGTGTGAAGTTGTCTCAGATGGAGAGGTTGGCTTTGGTTTGATCTGGCTAAGTGCCTATAGTATGGCTATCTTTTGTTAGGGGTTTATGCATGACATCGGAAAATATGCACCTAAGGAAAGGAAGTGTTGTAAGGTCATCTTGGGAAAGTTCATCTAGTTGAGCCTGATTCCTTGGAATACTCCTAGCTAAGTTTCGAGTAACAAAAGATCCAGGCAGGATGTGCAGCGGTTAGAGATGGACGAATAAGGGTTGGGAATCCTATCCTGATCAGTTGAGATAGTGCATATCTATTACCATCCAAGTTGGTACTCGTTGTGCTCTTGGGAGCTGACGTGAACACATGACAGGTTTGAAACCGAGATGATGTGGTTGTTGTTAACCCAAAATGTTTAACTCCTTTTGTGTTGAGCCTTAAGCGATACATAGTGGGGTGCCTTATGAGCCCTGTCATGTGCATACAGGTGTTTTGTAGAGTATGTATCTTGTGATAACCTCTTCTGAGATAGATCTCCCTTGGATCAAGACATCCTTTATGGAAGGAGAAGGAATAGTTGGAACATATATAGCAGAAAGATAGTGATACAAGTTATCAAAAGCTTAAGTGCCAAGCCTGTGAGATCAAAGTAGTGCAGTGGAAACATAATGAGGAATGCAATATATCAGTAAAGTAAACTGATACCTGAGTAATACGAGTTGCATGTGTTGTTCCAGTGTCTAAGAGTGTTACTAGACAAAGGATGATGAGACAGAGGGTTGAGTTTGTGACTAGTACAAGGAAACCCTGAGTTGGCTCTGAAGGAAGAGCAAGTATGTCGATTTTGGATCTGTAACACCTAGGAGCTTTGTGGAAATGTATGATGATACGTGTAAGTAACACCTGTCTTCTTTCCGCTCGGGATTTCGGGGACGAAATCCCTGTTAGGGGTTTATGTATTATAAGGACCCTGACCCAAGTTTTAGACTAACCCTCTTTGCTTTGCTTAAAAAAGGTGCTTAGAACCTTAATCTAATCTCTCTAGATGTTTTGATATCATGTGACAAGCTCGTGTTTCCAGTTTGGTCCCGTTTGGATGTTGTTTGAGCAATGTTTGATTGTTTTGGACCAAAGTGCAATTTACCCAAAGTAAGGGGTTATATTGCAATATGTCACATGTAAAGCATGCCTTTAGTTATCTTGCATCATTAGAAAGAGAATGATGATGTGGGGCACCTTGTGGAGGACCTATGTTCCAAGTTTGAGCTTGGTTGGTTGATGTTTGTGCTTTATGTTTGGTGTTAATTGCAAATTACCCAAAGTGGAGGGTCAATATGCAATTTATCAGCTCTAGAGTCTTCTTGCTTCTATTTAGCATCACCTAGGATGAGGATAGAGGTTGGGGTGCCTTGTTTGGTTGTTTGATGAGCAGTGACATCTCTATATGGTCTTTATAACGTATATGTATCACATATGCCACCTTGTCCTTTTGTATATCGGCTAGGGCTTGGAGGTATGTCACCCAAGAGGGGTGTATCAGCCATGATAGTTGCCCAGATTCATGATACACATTCTAGAGTGTATCACCAGGCCATGCATGAGCTGCTAGGGTGGCAACAAGTGGCGTTTAGAGTAAGAGCAAGTGGCACCTTGGTTTATGTGGTGATGACACATCTCCCTTGCTACTTGATGCGATGATTTTGAGTCGCATTTATGGACTTGTTTTACTTGTGTTTTATGCGTTTATTGGTCATTTTAGTGGTTAATATTGCATAATTCATTTACTTTAGTCTATGATCCTTCTCAGTGTCAAATCTCCCTTATTTTATTGTGTTGAGCATAAATGATTACAATAATATGTTTTATTTCAGCTTATGTGGTTTTGTGTTGCAATTTCACGAAAAACGCATATATGCAGCTGTCGATACCATCGACGGCTGTCGATACTATTGACATAGCCACAGGTTGCCAGCCGCAAGGAGCAGCACAGAGTCGATACCATCGACAGGGAAGTCGATGGTAGCGATATTCCATCAGGTTGCTGGTGAGTAGATAGTCGATACTATCGACACCTGAAAATTCAACGATGGAAAAGGGATAAAACTGACGCCTAAGGGTGTCGATACCATCGACCCTCATCGATGGTATCGAGTCAGCATCAGGCGCAATGAAGAAAAGAAAAGAAAACTTGCCGATATCGCGCAGGGTCGATACCATCGACTCGCGTCGATGGTATCGACACCGTCAGATGCAAGTTTGTTTCAGATCGATCTAAATCCAACGGCTGTGATATTTTTGCAACCTAACTCAGTGATTATACCTAATGACGGCGGCCAAGAACCATCTATCACGTCATTAGCCACTGCACACGTCCCGAGAAGGTGTGGAGAGAAGAACGGAGCCCAGAAGCACGCCTCGATCGTTCCAGAAGCCAAAGAAGACATTTTCCACCGCTGAAAGGCTGCAGATCGCACATTCTACACCGAGGAATGCTCGGATCTTCTCTGTTCATGGGTTTCATTACTTATTCATGTTTTTCTCCATGTTTCCCCTTTTCTCAACCATGTTTTTCTCTGAGATGAACATGCGGGGCTAATCCCCTTTATCATTAGGACCGGGAGTAGCCTGGGGAAGCATTGTATGACATTTTTATCATAGTAATTCATATTTTATCTCTTAAATCCGTGGTATAATTTTGTTTTCTCAATTATATTATTATGCTTGATCATCATAATGATAATCTAATGCCTTTAATTACTTTGAAAGAAGAATTAACGGTTGAAAAGAAACGAAATTCACATTAATTAACAAATCCCTTGAACAAGGTGATGTAAGATTAATGGTGGACACCCAGAGGTCGATTCTAATGCACCTAGTTTAGGGTATAGGTTACTACAACGGTGGAACCGACCTATATATATGTAGTGAATTGTACCACGACAATGGGCAATTCTGATTACAGGCCACTACCCGGATTGAGAGATAAACCTGAATTATTATATGGAAATTCATACAATGAAAACCCACAGTGAAACTGCAATCCTAAAGATCCCCATTTGAATTGATTAAACTTAACATTTAATTGATTGCTTTGTTTTCTTTTATTTTTCTTTTATTTTTAAAAACAACTATCATAACCTTTTTATTAGTTTAGCTGATCGCAAACAGTTAGTAGTAGTCTACCGATAGTTCAGTGTCCCTGAGTTCGGCTCGGGCCTCACAAGGGCCTATACTACATTGACGTGTGCACTTGCGTTCGACGCACGGTAAAATCGTGTCAAGTTTTTGGCACCATTGCCAGGGACACGGCAATTGTCGGCACTACGAGTGCTGCAAGCGGCTACTCTAGGCCACATTTTTATTTTATTATTTTATATTCATTTTTGAAATTCATAATTTATCTTTCACATTTTGTAGTCGTCTAGCACGGTACTGAACTGAAATTACCATTTTGTAGGTACCAGTGCATGGTGAAGACGCGTAGCACCGACTACACGCAGCAATCACCAGAGGTTCCACTACCGGGACTAGACGACGAGGAGAACAACATTCAGCCCCATCTGGAAGATATAGATTACGACTCATAACAAGAAGCCATGGCAGAAGAGCAGACGATATGGGAGAAGATAAAGGCTTCTTCATCATCCGCTTCAAAGGGGCCAATTAAGAAGCAAGTGATCAACATTCTGACTTATAAGATTGATCCTGCATTAATCAACTTGGTCAAGTCAAATGCATTCCATGGGTTAAAGAACGAAGACCCGATGACTCACATAAGTCAATTCGTGGAGAACTGTGATATGATCAAGATAGACAGGTTCCCGCAGGAGACACTGTACCTGAAGCTGTTTCCGAGCTCTCTGGTGGGAAATGCACGAGAATGGTTGCATAATCTTGACGATGAGTATGTGGAATTATGGAACCACATGGTGGAAGTATTCTTTGAAAGGTTCTTTCTGCCTGAGAAGACAAATGATATGATCAGGAAAATCCATAATTTCAGCCAGAAGGCAGGAGAGACTTACTCTGAGACCTGGGAACGATTTCAGATCATGCTCAGGAGGTGCCCGCATCATGGGCTTGACAAGGAGACGCAAATCAAAATCTTCTATTTTTCTCTTTCCGAGCATGATAGAAGTAACCTAGATTCTGCAGGTTCAGGGTTCTTCTTAAACAACACAAACACGAGGTGTTGGGAAATTCTGAAAAACATGGCCAAGAAGCAATCATGGGGCGACAGAGATGCCGTAGAACATGTTCGAGCTGTAGGGGAGTCAAAGGCCATCAAAGAGCTAAATGAGAAGATGGACCTTCTCGCCAAGAAACTACTTGCAAAAGAAGATACCGAATCCGAGGATGAAACTCAAGTCAAATTCATGCGCCAGCAGCAGGGGTACAGAAACAACGATTATTCATGGAGGAAAGACAAGAAATTTTCTTGGAAGGACCCAAATAATTTCTTGCAAGACCCCAACGCAAAACCCCAACCAGTAACGGAGGATAAGAGCACAGAATTGCTCAACCAAGTGATCAAGCAAAATCAAGAACTAATGAGCATGTTTGGTCAGCAGATCAAGCAACAAGGGGAATTCATGAACCAATTTGGGCAGACCTTACAAAGTCACGGGGCTCAGATGAGGACTATAGAAACATCATTGGCACAGATGGCAGCTGAGATAGTAAATCTGAAGAAGCCAGCGCAGCAGGGCTTTCTGGGTAATACAAACGTTCTAGGAGGAAACCAACAGGCAAAGACAATCTTGCTAAGGAGCGGTAAGAAGATTTTAAACCCCAAGGCCGATGAACCAAGCAAACCCCAGTCAGAAATCGAAGGTGAGGCCACAGAGGAAGTGCCAATTCCAGTCACATAGCCGGTTGAGAATATAGCAGAGGATGTCACAACAAAACCCATTCATGTTGAGGAGAAGACTTAGAAGAGGACGCCATATGTGCCGCCACACCAAAGGGCACAGAATGTCCCGATCCCATATCCAAATAGCATGAAAGCAAAGAAAGTGGACGCACAGTTCAAGAAGTTTCTGGACAGCTTTAGAAAGCTTTCTGTCAACATTCCACTTTTGGAAGCAATCGAGCAGATACCCTTCTACGGGAAATTTTTGAAAGACATCATCACAAAGAAAAGAAAAATCCCTGATACTGAGGTTGTGGTTCTCAAGGAACAGGTGAGTGCGTTCATCATGGGCACATTGCCACCTAAGAGGCAGGATCTGGGCTGCTTCAACATTTCATGCTACATTGGTAAAGTGAAATTTGGCGAAGCACTATGTGATTCCGGGGCAAGCATAAACCTGATGCCCCTCTCTACATTTAAGAAATTGGGATTGAAAGAATCAAGGCCAAGCAATATGACAATACAGTTGGCAGATAATTCAGTGGTGAAGCTGTATGGTATTTGTGAAGATGTTTTGGTGAAAGTTGATCAGTTTGTATTTCCAGCAGACTTTGTTTTAATAGAAATGCAAGACGAACAAGGTAATGAGTTACTCCTTGGACGACCTTTCCAAGCCACTACTGACATGATACTTGAAATGGGAAGAGGTCAGTTAAACTTGGGTATCGCTGACGATCGGTTCAAGATGGTTATGCCTTCCAGCACCACACAATTGAAAGCCAAGGAGCGATGTCATATGATGAAGCACTTTGATCTGAATATCTATTTATGTCTAGGGAATCCGTTTTTAGATATGGCTCATGTAATGACTAAAGTGCAGAAGGGGACACTGGCTATAGAGATCATGGAGCAGACCAAGGTTGTGTCTCTTAGCAAGGCTGTGGGTTTTCTCAATGATGAAGAGGAGGACATCCCTCCCTCTACTGAAGATGAGGCCATAGTAAGTTCTGTTTTCAATCCATATCCAGAATTACCACTTGAAGCCTGCCTGATTAATGTAACACATGATTGGATGGGAAGCAAGTCACTACAAGAGTGTGCCAAGATGCTTCAGGTGCTTCCATGCTTTTATGCTAGGTACTATGAAGACCTTGGAGAACTCCCACCACCGCTTCAGTCATCCTTGATTAGCCCGCCAGATTTAGAATTGAAGCCATTGCCACTGCACTTGAAATGTGCATTTCTAGTTGAGGGTGAGAAGCTTCCAGTGATCATTTCGGCATATCTGAGTGCCGAGGAGGAAGATCAATTGCTGATTGTGCTGAAGAACCACCGAGGTGCATTCGGGTGGTCAGTAGCAGACATCAAGGGGATCTCCCCTACATTGTGCCAGCACAAGATCCGGCTCGAGGAGGGAGCCAAACCGGTAATTCAACCACAACGTCGACTAAATCCTAGCATGATGGAGGTCGTTAAGAAGGAGGTGATTAAGCTCCTTTCTGTAGGTATCATCTATGCTATATCCGACTCGACATGGGTGAGTCTGACACAGGTAGTCCCTAAAAAGGGGGGAATTACTGTTACACATAATTTGTTAAATGAACCTATCACGACCCGTCTGGTAACCGGGTGGCGTGTATGTATAGATTACCATAGATTGAATGCTGCTACACTTAAGGATCATTTTCCTCTCCCATTCATTGATCAGATTTTAGAGCGATTAGCAGGTCGATCTCATTTTTGTTTTCTCAATGGCGATTCAGGGTACGATCAGATTTCTATTGATCTGAAGGACCAAGAGAAGTCCACCTTCACTTGTCCTTACGGAACATTTGCATACCACCGTATGCCATTTGGTCTCTGTAACACACTGACAACCTTTCAGTGTTGCATGCTTGCCATTTTCTCTGATATGGTTGAACGCTGTTTGGAGGTTTTTATGGATGATTTCTCCGTCTATGGTGTGTCTTTTGACGAATGTTTATACAATTTGGACAAGGTTTTACAAAGATGTGAGGACACGCATTTGGTCCTCAATTGGGAGAAATGCCACATGATGGTTAGCGAAGGGATCGTGCTAGGACACAAAGTGTCTAGCAAAGGGTTGGAGGTAGACCCGGTGAAGATCGAAGTTATTTCCAAATTGCCCCCACCAAATTCGGTTAAAGGAGTACGAAGTTTTCTAGGTCACGCCGATTTTTATCATTGCTTTATAAAAGATTTCTCAAAAATCAACAAACCATTGTCTGAGTTGCTAAAGAAGGATGTTGTTTTTTATTTTAACGAAAAATGTTTACATGATTTTAATGTGCTTAAAGAGAAATTGATTTCTGCTCCGGTTGTGCAAACACCGGATTGGACAAAACCGTTCGAACTGATGTGTGATGCATCAAATTTCACAGTTGGGGCAGTTTTAGGACAACATGTGGACAATAAACCCGCTATGATTTTCTACACGTCCAAAACATTGAATGAAGCACAATTGAATTACACGACAACCGAAAAAGAACTTCTTGCCGTTGTTTTTGCTTTTGAAAAATTCCGGCAATATCTTGTAGGATCTAAAGTTGTCGTATGGACAAACCACACCGCCATTAAGTACTTGATGGAGAAAGAGGATGCCAAACCTAGACTGATTAGGTGGATCTTACTTTTACAAGAATTTGATATTGAAATCAAAGATAAGGAAGGAATAGAAAATGTGGTTGCGGACCATTTGTCTCGGTTGGAAAGGGTAGATGAGAAGGACGTGCACATACCCATTACCGAGACGTTTCTTGATGAACAACTTTTATCTGTGAAATCGAAAGATCCTTGGTTTTCTTACATCGTTAATTATCTTGCCTACAAAATTATCTCAGATGATTGGACATACCAAGAGAAAAAGAAATTTTTTCATTCTTTGTGTTATTATTTCTGGGATGACCCTATTCTGTTGAGGCAGTGCAGGGATGGTGTATTGCGCAGGTGTGTACCAGAGGTGGAATACGAAAGTGTCCTTCATTATTGCCATACTCTACCGATGGGTGGCCACCATGCTAGTTCTCGAACTGCAGCCAAGGTACTTGAGAGTGGCCTTTACTGGCATACTTTGTTCAGGGACGCATATGACTATGTGCGGCAATGCGATTCCTACCAACGGGCAGGTAACATTTCAAAGCGACAGGAGATGCCCCTCAATGTATTTCAAGAAGTTGAGGTATTTGATATGTGGGGTATTGATTTTATGGGACCCTTTATGTCCTCCAATTCTAATTTGTACATTCTATTAGTTGTTGACTATGTATCGAAGTGGGTAGAGGCAATACCCACCAGGACTAATGATGTTGCCGTAGTGTGCAGGTTTGTCAAAGAATACATTTTCTACAGGTTTGGTGTACCAAGAATGATAATTAGTGATGGAGTTACACATTTCTGAAATCAAAAGTTTGCGGCATTGTTGCGAAAGTACGGGGTGAAGTACAACATTGGTACCCCGTACCACCCGCATACACAGGGACAAGTGGAAGTCTCCAATAGAGAGATTAAGAAGATCTTGGAGTGCATTGTGGCTTCCACGAGAAAGAACTGGAGCACCTTGCTACCGGATGCTTTTTGGGCATACAGGACGGCGTTTAAGACACCTATAGGCACTACGCCTTTTAGATTGGCTTACGGTCGGGCCTGCCATTTGCCAATGGAACTGGAGCATAAGGCACAATGGGCGCTGAGGAAGTTGAATTTGAGCTATGATGAAGCAGGAAAGAAACAGATGTTAGAGCTAAACGAACTTGATGAGCTAAGGATGAATGCCTATGAAAGCTCGTGGATCTACAAGGAGCGAACAAAGATGATTCACAATCGACATATTCAGATGCGCGTCTTCAAGAAGGGAGATCGTGTACTCTTGTTCAACTCTAGGTTGAAGATGCATCCCGGGAAATTGAAATCCCGACGGAGTGGACCGTTCACAGTAGAAGAGGTCAGTCCACATGGCGCAATCATGGTGCGTGATGGTGAGACAACATTCTTGGTTAATGGGCAGCGATTGAAGTTGTATTTCGGTGAGGATTACACAAGGAAAGTGAATGAGGTCAAACTCATTGCGCTTCCAGATGCATGAGGAGCTTGAGTTCGTCTAGCCTAAGATGTTAAATAAGGGCGCTTGTTGGGAGGCAACCCAGCCATTGGTAGCTTCATTTAGTTTCTTTCACATTTGTACTTTAGTTTGATTTGATTTTGTTTTTAGTGTAAAAATGATACCTTGATCGTTTTTTCAATGTGCAGGACTGAGGCAGGGTCGATACCATCAACCCTTGTGTCGATGGTATTGAGATGGGCACAGTTAGGCGATTGTAAAAATCTCTCTGAGTCGATACTATCGACGGCCTCGTCGATGGTATCGACACACCCATTAGGTTGCTCGCCAGAACGAGGTTGATAGTATCGACATGGATGTCGATACTCGTGAGATCTCTGGAGATATTCAGACGAATTTGTCTCAGTCAAGTCGATACCATCGATGGGCATGTCGATGGTATCGACCCGGTTACAGACAGAAGACGACGGTCGGGCCTCCCGAGGGTGTTTGCCCTAAGCAGAAGTCGATACTATCGACTTGCGTCGATAGTATCGACGTGACATGTCACCGATCTGCGAGAGGAGATCAATGACGATCGCTGCACTAAGAGAGTCGATCCGTGGGATGGGTCGATACCATTGACACCCATCGATGGTATCGATGCGTCATCGATCTGGGCCCCCACATCAGGCTATCGACAACCATCGATACTAGCGGAAGACGGATTGTGCTACAGGTGTCGATACCATCGACTCGTGTCGATGGTATCGACGGCCACACAGCAGCGATGGCTACAGCTATAAAAGGGATGGATTGTTGTCATATGACGTCACGCCTTCAGAGCTTTCCTCCTCCACTTGTGTTGTGTGTCTTGTTGAGCAATCGGAGCCCGGCTACGAGCATCTAAGGAGCGCGTTCTTCCCCGAGCCTTCACCGAGCGGAGATTGTCTTCTCCGACCTTCACCAAGCTCCGTCTTCTATCCTTTCTTCCTCGACAATGGTGCATACCACTGGAGCATCTTCTTCACGCGTGACACCAATGGAGATCCCCATGTTCATCCCTCCACCTACGACATCTTTCCTCGTCCGCATATTGTCCATCCTTCCGCGGAGGTCCGGAAGGTCTACGAAGAACTGATGAAAAGAAAGATCGAGCCCACGCGTTATGTTGATCGGTTAATGATCTGTGAGTTGGGGTTCGACGCCAACCTCGCCTACATCTTGAAAGGGCGGGCGAGACACACCACAAGGAGGCCATACGAGCTCGAGTACCATGCCGATGGCCAACCTTTCTTCGGCGATTGGCCGACTTGCAAGGAACTCGTGGCGGAGTTCATGGCATCATTGGACATCAATGTGGTGCCCAATGACTTGATCTCCACCGACAGAGAATGGAGAAAAGGGCGGGTGTCATTCAGACTCTACAACAACAATTACACCCTCACCCTTGACCAGTTTAATTCTGTTTATAATTGGTATCATGACATCTACCAGCACCGGCAGCCAGACAACAGGACGGACTACGATGCCATCTTTGCCCAGTTGGTGACTGCGCCTCCGGGCAAATCTGTGAGCTACCACAACGCTGCGGTAGTGGATTTCGAGCATCCGTTTGTACAGATTCTTCACCGCATGCTCTGCACCACCCTGTTTGCTCGTGGTGATTAGTCTCTCAGTAAGTTTCAAGAGACAGATTTGTTCTTCCTGCACAAATTGCTGAAGCGCGAGGAGTGCAATTGGGGTGCATTTTTCTTAACACACGTATTAGCTGTGAGGAGGAGTACGCGGAAGGCTCCAATTCACTTTGGAGGGCTCATTACACCGCTGGCCCTCTACCTTAGGTTAGATTTCTCCCAGCTTACTCCCCTCTCCAACAGGAGCAAGGTCAACCTCCAGCATTTACACCGCTCCAACCTCCTCCTGCTTCATGATGGCTTGGCATATGCGCATTGCCATGTAAATCAAGCATATCAACAATGTTCACTTCCAGACCCCGTCTTCAACATTGAAGGCACTCAGCATTTCCGATGGCCTGCCATCGCCATCAAGGACTCAGATGAAGACGACGGCAATGGCGACAATGACGACGACGAGCCTGAAGAGGAAGAGGAGGCTTTCACCCCTCTTCGCGCATGAGTGGCACCAAGGAAGCATCCCTGCATGCATCCGGGTGCATCTTCATCTTCACAGCCTCCGCCACCACAACCCTCTTATCCAGAAGAGGATGCCTACTCTATGCAAGGGATGTATACAATGCTGTAGGAGATTCATCAGATGCAGCAGCAACATACAGCTTCTTACGCCGGTATTCAGGATACAACGAACCGGCTACTTGATAACCAGAGGGCTGTTTTTTAAAATGAGCGCCTCCTCCTTGACAACCAACAACACATCCACGACAGGTTGCATAGGATGGAGATGCAACAACAACCCTTCTACGATCATTACTGGAGCCAGAATTACTTTGGGGGGTATTCACAACCTCCGCCCATGCCTCAGTATGATCCGAGCTTTCAGGGGCAGTACCCATCTTGGGACCCCACGGCCTCGCAGTACCCGCCTCCTCCTGAAGAATGATTGGTATCTCTGTTCCACCTTTTTAAGGTTGTTTTTTACTATGAGGTCATAGTCGAATTCAAGGTTGGGGGGGAGTTGGAACAACTCTATCCTTTAGTTTTCTCAGTTTTTAAGTTTATTGTTTTGTCTTTTGTCATTTATTTCTTAGTTTTTAGTTTGCTTGTAGTATCCACACTCTATCTAGTGTACTGGTGGATGTCTTAAGTCATGTGTCATTTCATTGCTTGTACTTGGGAATTAGGTGCAAATTTGAAAATTTTTAGTGTTCTTGCAAGCTTGTGTTGTTAAAATTTGAGCACATAACTTAAGGAAATAATTGGGTTTGCCAACTCTAAAATAGAAAATCACAACTATACATTCCTATGATTCATGAAAAGTGGACGGAATTGGTTGTTTGAGCCTAAACTGACCAAATGATAATGAGACTTTAATTTGAAATAAGAGAGAGAAACCTCTAAATTGTTACACAGGTCAATAAGGAGGGACACAATCATTTTCAAAGGTTTAGTCAATTACTCTTGTGATCTATCCACCCCATTGCTTTCATAATCCACCTTAAGAACTGGAAGTGCATTACAGTTTTAATCTCTTTGGTTGCATTTCATGTAGATAGGTCTTGCATTACAACTATTTGTCTCATATTTTTGAATGAAGAGAAAAAAATGATAGAACAGTTATACATGCACATTATCCTCAGATGTGTGTCATGTAGTTGCATAATTATCATTTTGTAGCTGCATTCACATTTTTGTGCATATAATACATCATGCATCTTATTTCTTCTGAAACATTAAGGGTGATGAACTTGTTCCATACTTTCCGAATGCTTCAAATGTATAAGTTATGCAACATTAAGTGAGCCCAACAAACATTTTGTTGTCAGCTATGAAATAAGGATTTGAAAAAAAAAGAGAATTGAGAAGCAAGTAGTAATGAGAGGGAGAAAGGAACATAGTCTCACATGTATTTTAAAGAAGAATAAGTACATGATGTAGTTTTCCTAGATATTCGATCTCACCTTGAGACGGAATGATAGTGCATGCATCATTCCACCCAAATGTAGGCATTAGGGCATTTACACTTGTATATGAATCATTTAGGTCATTTTTTATTTGTGCATGTTAAAACTGTATAATGCTTCCATTTCTTCCATGAGCCACCCAGTCCATCCACCCGTTGCTCGAATTGGTAGGCCACCGTGATTTTTCTCCTCACTCATTAATACCAGGAGAACTGCTTCCATGTAGATGGTAGTTAGGACGAGCAACGTAGAATAGAAGATCACAAGATGCACCGAGTCTGGACCGGAGAATATTATTATGTTAACTGCCTTATGTGATAGTGTTCATTAATTTTGAGGTAGATATCTTTTACATATGATTATTGTTGCCTCTAGGGTAATTATAATTCTGTGGTTAGTGAGGGCCGATATGTGAATGTCCGACGGGGATCATGTGGTGATGTGTGTTGTGACGATCTGTTCTTTAGTTGACCCTCGCAATTTCTATTCTAAAGTTTAGTTGCTTGAGGGCGAGCAATGTTTAAGATTAGGGGAGTTTGATGCGATGATTTTGAGTCGCATTTATGGACTTGTTTTACTTGTATTTTATGCGTTTATTGGTCATTTTAGTGGTTAATATTGCATAATTCATTTACTTTAGTCTATGATCCTTCTCAGTGTCAAATCTCCCTTATTTTATTTTGTTGAGCATAAATGATTACAATAATATGTTTTATTTCGGCTTATGTGGTTTTGTGTTACAATTTCAGGAAAAATGCATATCTGCAGCTGTCGATACTATCGACATAGCCACAGGTTGCCAGCCGCAAGGAGCAGCACAGAGTTGATACCATCAATAGGGAAGTTGATGGTAGCGACATTCCATCAGGTTGCTGGCGAGTAGATAGTCGATACTATCAACCCTAAAGTCGATACTATCGACACCTGAAGATTCATCGACGGAAAAGGGATAAAACTAACGCCTAAGGGTGTCGATACCATCGACCCTCGTCGATGGTATCGATTCAGCATCAGGCACAACGAAGAAAAGAAAAGAAAACTTGCCGATATCGCGCATGGTCGATACCATCGACTCGCGTCGATGGTATCGACATCGTTAGATGCAAGTTTGTTTCAGATCGATCTAAATCTGATGGCTGTGATATTTTTGCAACCTAACTCGGTGATTATACCTAATGACGGTGGCCAAGAACCATCTATCACGTCATTAGCCGCTGCACACGTCCCGAGAAGGTGTGGAGAGAAGAACGGAGCCCAGAAGCACGCCCCGATCATTCCGGAAGCCGAAGAAGACGTTTTCCACCACCGAAAGGCTGCAGATCGCGCATTCTACGCTGAGGAACGCTCGGATCTTCTCCGTTCAGGGGCTTCATTACTTATTCATGTTTTTCTCCATGTTTCCCCTTTTCTCAACCATGTTTTGCTCTGAGATGAACATGCGGGGCTAATCCCCTTTATCTTTAGGACCGGGAGTAGCCTGGGGAAGCATTGTATGACATTTTTATCATAGTAATTCATATTTTATCTCTTAAATCCGTGGTATATTTTCGTTTTCTCGATTATATTGTTATGCTTGATCACCATAATGATAATCTAATGCCTTTAATTACTTTGAAAGAAGAATTAACAGTTGAAAAGAGACGAAATTCACATTAATTAACAAATCCCTTGAACAAGGTGATGTAAGATTAATGGTGGATACCCAGAGGTCGATTCTAATGCACCTAGTTTAGGGTATAGGTTACTACGACGGTGGAACTGACCTAGATATAGGTAGTGAATTGTACCATGACAGTGGGAAATTCTGATTACAGGCCACTACCCGGATCGAGAGATAAACCGAATTATTATATGGAAATTCATACAATGAAAACCCGCGGTGAAACCGCAATCCTAAAGATCCCCATTTGAATTGATTAAACTTAACATTTAATCGATTGCTTTGTTTTCTTTTATTTTTCTTTTATTTTTAAAAACAACTCTCATAACCTTTTTATTGATTTAGCTGATCGCAAACAGTTAGTAGTAGTCTACCGATAGTTCAGTGTCCCTGAGTTTGACTCGGGCCTCACAAGGGCCTATACTACATTGACGCGTGCACTTGCGTTTGACGCACGGTAAAATCATGTCACTACCTCTCTCTTCCTTGGTGTATATAACCCCCTTCCTCCTTGACCAAGTGCTCCCTTTCGGCCACCTTCCTCCCCCTACCTGTATGGGATGAGCATGGAAGCTTGGGAGCTTAAGGAAACTCCCATGGAGCATGGGAGGACGAGCACCTTGGCCACGAAGACTCCTTGCTCAAGATCCAACCTTGGTGAGTCATGGTTCTTTGCTAGCTTTTCCTTGTGCTTTCTTCTTCACCTTCCTCTTTCGCTCTCAGCCATGGATAGGACCTTGATGTGAGAAGGTAGGGTCGTGGTTATCTCCCCTCCTCTCTTCTTCTTGAACTATGCATAACCATGGTATCTTCTTCTTCTTTTTCCTTTGTTTCTTGAGGTAATGGTGATGGTGCCGAAGGCATGTTTGGAGCTTTGGATGGATGATGTTCTTGGAGAGGAATGTGTGTTGCTGCTTGGACCATGGATCTTCGTGCCTTTCATGGAGATCCTCTTAAGGCGGGTTACATAACTCTTAACTATCTCTATTATGTTCACCCTTCTTATGTGCACATATTGGTTCTTGTAATTAATTTGGTACCTTTCTCCATGATAGTTTTATATATGGAATTTGGGATCTGATCTAATGGAAATGGTCACATTTTATTACTGTCTTATTCTTGTTTATCTTGTGCATAACAATTTTGGGTGACTTGAGGTTGAAGATGAACCACCCGATAGGGTGCCTGCACGATACAATGGTTGTACGATATAGTGCCTTGCCCGTTAGGTCTTGTTTTGGTTGTTGGAACATGAATGATACCCCTTGGACTTGAGAGGTGAGCCATGCTCTAGTATCTTGGGAAAAACCCCTCTCTCTCCTTGGTTGATGAAGGGTGAACCTATGATCTATATTTTTGGACGTTAGGTTGAGTTGGTTGGCCGATAAGGTGTTGTTCTACCCTTGTTGCTCGTTATGTTAAAGGTTGTGCAAGACCCCTCTCACTTGGTTGTTGAGAGGTGAGCCAACTTTTGGTATTGTTGGATGATATGGTGTGGTGACCGATATCCTTTTCCTACCCTAGGGATTAGGGTTTGGATGATATGGGTGGTTGATACCTAGATGGACCTTTGATCGATATGAAATGATGATCTTTAGTGGTGAGTTGATGGTCTACCTTTGTTGCACGACATGCTCTTG
This sequence comes from Alisma plantago-aquatica, assembly GCA_963693085.1. Lineage (NCBI taxonomy): Eukaryota > Viridiplantae > Streptophyta > Magnoliopsida > Alismatales > Alismataceae > Alisma > Alisma plantago-aquatica. Next base: position 283,557,302 of record OY856413.1, read on the forward strand.
GGGTTGAACCCTTAGATGATATCTTGGGCGTTATGATGGTGATCCCTTTGATGGTTTAGGAAATCGATAAGCTAATCCTTTGGGTGGGCGATATCCCTAGAAGTAGTGCTTTGGACGATATGGGTGCCCTAACCCTAGTTTGGGGTGATATGCTTGCTTTGGCTGATAGGATGATCCTAACCCTAGATGCCTGACATGGAGTCTTGAATGATAGGGTTGCCTTAACCCTAGTTGACCGATAAGGTGTTTTTGAGTGTTATGATTCACACCTTGATCCTTCACTGATATGATGTTGGGAGATGTGGCCATGAGGTGCTTTGCACGATACTCTTGGATGAGAGCCCTACCCTTGAGTAAGCTTTTGGGTGAGACTAAGTATCCCTGCCCGATATGCCTTGCCCGATACATGTTCCCTCCTTTGGACTTGAGTATATTATTTATATCTTGGATATCTTTAGAGTTGAGGCTTGGTCGCTACATGTGTGGAGCTTGGATGGTACCCTGGACATACAAGTGAGGGATGGACAATACGGTGTCTTGGCCGTTATAGGGTCTCAAACCCTAGTTGGACGATAGGGTACCATGGGCGTCATGGCAACGTTGAAGTAGTGTACCTTGGGTGGTATGAGAGCCCCTTGAGTATCTTGATTTGTTAACCAAGTGAGTGTGCTTGTTGGGCACCGTGATCTTGGCCGATATGGCCTTAGGCGGTAGAGAGTTGAGGGTTGCCCGATATGAAACCCTAACCCTAATGGGCGGTAGGGTTTTGGGCGATAGGTGATGCCCATGTACTGCACAACTCGTGCCCTTGCACCTAGTTACCTGATATCGACCTTGCATGGATGCACAATACACAACTCTGGATCAGGTTGCACGACACACCATAGATCCTGGTTAGCACGATACCCCCTTTGTGCATGAATGTATGACATGCTTGTAGTCAACAACCTTGGGTGAGAGTTGGTACTCTATCTGATACCCCCTTTAGTGAGGGTTTGCGGTCGCTAACTACTTTTGGTGAGGGTATGCGACACTTTTGGCGAGGGTTGTGCTCTAACCCGATACCCCTATGTACGTTATTGTGAATATACAGCTTTGTTATTGTCGAAGCTATGACAAGATAGGCTGTGAACCCTTGTATAGTGGTTACCTATGGTTAATGATAGATGAACCTCTGATTAAGTTGGATGGCGGATCATGGTGTATGATCCTTAAAGTTAATCCTAAAGGATGATGCACCTATGATTTGAGATATAGGGTATGATGGGATACCCATGATGTGGTAACAGTAGTATGTGCTGATTTATACACCAGTTATGACATTAATCTGCATATGTTCATGATGATGGAAGAATATTCCAATGCTATAAACCTAAATCTTGATGACATGATAATCAAAGATATGTTCATGAGATATGGGGCATGATGGATGCTCACATTTTGATAACAATAATATAAATTGACTACAGACACAGCTATGAACATGGATGTTGTTCCAATCATGTGCACTTAAATTCTTGATAGCATGATGATCATAATATGTTCTCTAAGATCTATGTTCTATGTTTGGTTATCCAATTATCTCCTTATGCAAGATAACCATGCATGTGTATTTAATTCATAGCCAAGAAAGAGCTATGGTGATTATATGATTATGTGCTTTGTATATCACTTGATATATGTGCAATATCTAAGTAATAATGACATGTCTTATTGATGAGATAACATATATCACCAGTATGATGAGAAACAACTATTGAGGTGTGATCCTATAGTGATTACATGAGGGATTGATATTCCCTAATGATGTTGTTAATGCCTTGAGAGGCATTGATGTAATGTGATGAACTCAGGGATTGATATCCCGTGATGATGTGTAATGATGAAGCCTTGAGAGGCAATAGCACTATGAGGTTATGTGAGGGATTTATATCCCATGGCAATGAGATGATTGTTGAGGGCAATGGAAATAGTAGTACCAATATAACACCAATGTAATGAATCCAATGTTGTTCATGTTTTAAATGTGGTTGCTTAATACAACTTGATTGCCCCAACAATCTACTTAAAATACATTAACTATTTACAGATGAATCTCTCATGTAGTTTGCCCTGGCCATAGATCCATCATCGTCAATATTTGGTGATGGTGAAATAGGTTTATCCTGTGGGATTACCTGGAGTGCATATTGTTGAATATGCAAGGTTTCCCCTAGCCTAAAATAGGAGGATTAGAATGCAACTGCGGTTGTAGACTCAATATGTGTATAAGAGCATGGTGAACAAGCCCATGGATCAGTATGATAGAGCATGAATGTGTTCATGGCTCGGGAGCACGGTGAATTGGCTCGTGGCTCAGATGTATACTAGTGTTGAGACTTGTACTAAGTCAGGCTAGAGAAAGGGTAGCCTACGGGACTGACCTGTGGCTGAGGCCACTTTGTTGGTTATCGTGCACTGACCACGAGGAGGAGAGGTCGTGGAGTCCGGATCATCCATTGACCTTGTATGGAATCATATTTGGGCTTTACAGCCGAAGGTTGGAATTGAGCGGTACGTCTCACTTCCTCAGGGCATAATAAATCGTAATCTAGCCGTTTAGAATATATTACTTAAGGCAAAACACGAAACATTGATTGAGGCCTTGCATGTATAGTTGCACTAGTTATATCTTGCAGGTTATTTGTTATGAGATCTTATAAAACTTATCTTGTCAATCATGTTCCATAAAGAATGCATGTTGTATGCCTCCTGTATAGTATGGTAAGAATGTTAATAAAGCTAGCTTTCTCAGTATGCTGCTCTCATAATTTGCTTATATCAGTTATCTGTGATCTAATAAAGTTGGTAGTGGGTTATGTTTCCCGCTGGGACTGTGTGTCTCACCCCGCTGGTTAATAACCCTTTTTAGGTGGACGTTCCTAGCAAGATGAAGATCATGTGGCTAAAAATGATATGCAAAGGTATCATACCCGGTGGGATAGATAGTGTATAGCAGTAGAGTCCTATGTGTCGTCCTTATACACTCAGGTCTTTGGGAGAGCTTTTCGATGTTTCTTGTATAATGATCGATGTACGGTTTCTGGTATGTATCTTGATGTAAAGCATCATGGCAAACAATTATTTCATGTAATGAGATGATGGGAAATTATGTTGTAGCACCTTGGAAATATGCTATGAAATGAAAGGTGTTGGCTTAGATATTATATGTTTCATCTTGTGGTGCTTGTTGTAAATCAGTTTTAATTTCCCGTGTTTTTCGATAATTCATTGGTTAGCATGTAATCGTATTTTGTTGTGGATGGGGTGTTACAGGTAGAGTGTTCTAGGACATCATTGAGGGATTTCTTTCCCGAGAGAAACTTTTGCAAAGAAGATCTTAACTTGGCATTATCATCACTAAGGTTAATGACAGTAATAGAAAGACTAGCAAGATCATCTCTACCATGCAATAGGTCAGCCTCAAGACAGAGGGCTTTAGTATGAAAAGAATCTCTTTCTAAATCTTTGCTGACAACTTCATTACTTTACAAAATAGGTCTAGAAGATAAGTCATTTACTTGAGCAAGCAATTTGGCATTTTCATATTTAATCAAAACAATTTCTCTTTGATAAGCATAAACTTCATTTCTCCTAGCATCATCCATGAGTTTGAGTTCCACATTTTTAGTTTTAAGAACATCAAGCTCATCTAGGCATTTTTTGGTTTTCTATCTTAAGATTTTCAATATTTTTAAGATATACACCATTCTCAACCTCTACTCCATTATGTTGAAGCTCAAGGTCAAGAAATTGCCCTTGCAAGGAGTCTATGCTATCAAGGAGTACTTTCTCATTTTTATCAAGGATTTCAATTTTAGCATAAAGATCATCAACTATCTTGCCTAACCTTTTCCTTTTAGATTTGCATTTAGTAAAGGATGATTGTCATTCATTTAGCATATCAATGATAGTTTCTTTAGGCAGCTCTAGCATATTTACTTCACTTACCTTGCTTACCTCACTTACCTCACATACATCTTCACTAGTAGAGGCCATGAGAGAAAGATGGCATTCTCCATCTTCGGAGCTTGAAGAAGACTCCTCCCAAGCTGCATGGGTTGCATCTCTTGATCTTATTTCTTTCTTGTCCTTCCTCTTGTACTTCCTTCTCTCTTGTGCTCCTTATCTTTCTTGTGGCTTCTCTTGTGGTGACTCTTCTTGGCCTTGGGGCAGTCACTCTTATAGTGGTCTTTTTGACCACACTCATAGCACCTTGGAGTTGAATAGGAAGGCTTGCTCGAAGTGTTTTCCCTTTGATTAGTTTGCCTCATGCTCATTAGGACCTTCATCTTCACTTAAGGAAGGGCTGAGGGACTTTAAAGCAAGTTGTTGTTGTCGCACCATTTTTTCAATTTGTGCTTTGAAGGCTATGTCCTTTATCTTCTTGGACTCTTTTTCTTCTCTCTTCTCTTCCTCTTCTTGCTTGTCCAGACTAGGCTCATGGGCTTGAAGATTTCCAACCAGCTCCTCGGTTGAAAGCTCACTTAGCTTGTACACCTCTTCAATGGATGTCACCTTGGGCTCCCATCTCTTTGGAAGAGATCTTAAGATATTGGAGTTGATGGTGTCTTTATCTAGCACACTCTCAAAGGCTGCCAATCCATTTATGATGACATTGAGCCTAGTGTACATATCAACCACTCTCTCATTCTTACCCATCTTGAAGTTCTCTAGAAGACCACCAAGCATGTAGATCTTGTCTTCCTTCACTTGCTCGATTCCTTCATAAGGTGACATACAATTTGTGCCATATCTCATGTGCGGTGTCCTATGAGGAGATCCGATTGAACTTGGATGGAGTGAGGGCGGTGTAGATGATGCTCATAGATTTGGCGTTGAGTTGAGCATGCTTCATTTCAACTTCTGTCCATGTGGTGATGTCCCCCTTTGGATCTTCATATTTGAGGTGGACTATCTTCCACATTTCATACCTCACACCTTGAAGGTAGAACTGCATCCTTCTCTTCCAATAGAGGAAGTTGGTGCCGTCGAAGACCGGAGGTCTCATGGAGAAGCTTCCTTCTAGGTTAAGCGAACCAAGTGCCGAATCGCCCATCTTCTCCTACTTGTTGAAGTAACTTGGAGAAGACCTGCTCTGATACCACTTGTTGGATCAATGGGATCTAGAAGGGGGGGTTGAATAGAGCTTCATAATTCTCACAAAATTGATTAGACCACCAAATTATATTAATTGCAGAAACTTAAACAAGCACCAATTTGATGACTTAATCTAACATGCACAACAAGGATGAAAGACAAGGAAGAGCAAGCACTTGGACAGGTGGTTTAGAGTGGTTCCATGTCCTAAACTTAGGAGCAATGTCAGTCCACTACCTAGAGTGGGTTAGTCTCTAGGATTTGCAATCTTGGTACTCTTATATTCCACAATAAGATTACAAGATACAACAACCGCACATCCAAGGGCTTAGTACCTCAAGCAAAGATATTCAACCTATAGAAGGAGCTTACCCACTTGAAGCATGGAGTCTTCAGCCATCAACACGGACTTACCCACTCCTTTCTTCAAGTCTTCTACCTTCAAGGGATTACCTATCTTCCTTGAGTATTGCCTTTCTTCTCTCCTTCACTTGGAGATCTGGAGCACCTATCTCCTTCACTTGGAGACCTGGAGCAGCTTGCCTTCTTCAACCTTGAATAATAACACCTCCTTCTCCTTCACTTGGAGAGGGATCTTCAACTATCTTCAATGGGAATTGAGGTTGGAAGATGGAGGAGGAGAGCTTTACAATAATACAAGGAGTAGCTCTCTTACGCAGGAACCTATCTCACTCATACTCACGAATTTGACTTGAAGGTAGAGAGAGAAAGGGGCTCAAAGGCTTAGAACACTCTCAACTTTGGTAGAACTAAGTTTGCAATGAAAGAGTAGCCTTGGAATGAACTCCAAGTGTTCTATATATAGCTGAGGGTGTTGCTTTGAGTTAGGTGAACTCTTGGGCCGAAATATAGTCATTTTCTTTGAAGAAAATGTCTCTATTTGCGATCAAATAACCCACCAATAGTCACATCACTTTTTTCTGCAAATTCTGTACAGTGCAATCGGTCGAGTTTCAATAAAGGTAACTCGACCGATCAAGTAAAAGGCAAAAACCAATATTCAAATAGTCAGTCGAGTTTGTTCTGGGGAAACTCGACCGATCCCTGAAGATCATTTTGGTCAGGCACTTGATCGGTCGAGTTCTGTGTAAAAACAACTCGACCGATGCTATCTTTAGAAAATTGACTAAGGATGATCGATCGAGTTTTAAGGCTGGGAAACTCGACCGACCAAGTGCCTGAAATCAATTTTTTAAATTGCATCTAAAGGGATTAGAACTTGGTGATTTATGTCCCAATCAATTTTCTCACCTTAGTTACAAGTCAATTCATCATTACAAGTGAGTACAAATACGTTCTAAGGTCATTTACATAGAAATCCCAAAATGCACACTTGTAGCTATTTTGACTTGAACTTGAGCCATTTTAGGGCTTTGGATTTTGGATCCTTTTCATGTACCTAATGCCTGCAAACAATCTTAAACACACATATCAGATACATATGAATGGAATGGTTAAGTCATTATCAAAATATAGACAATGTATAACCTCTAGGTCAACAATTTTATGTGACAAAGGGTGTCACAACAACAAAGAGTCACCATAGAAAGTTTGGAATTCTTAGTATTTATCATACATTTGTGAGTTAAAAAATCCCAACATACGTGCAATATGGTGATCAAGCATATGACATGAAACTAAATAAGAATCTATAAAACTGATGTTCATGGAATAAATAAGAATTCTAAAATATTGAGGTTCATAAGTTATAGAGATCTAGTTACAAAATAAACCATTATTGGATTTGAAGAAGTGTCGATTTTCAAGAACGTGAATCTTATGATATGTTGGGAATTTCTTATAATAAATATCCACAGCTTAAACGTATCTTGATGCCTGATAGTTGGATAGGTTGGCCTTTACGTAAGGACTGTATTACCCCTGATTTCTATGAAATACAAGATGCCAGCTGGGTTACTCCACCACCATTGTAAATAGTCTACTCTTTGCTCGTGTTTGAGATATATAAAAAGGGAGAGAAGAATAAGCTCATGGACGAAGTAGCAGTATAGAGAAGAAGCTCTATGGTGTACAAACTACTCCCTGAATGTCTATTGAAATCTCTTATCATGTCTCTGCTAATGTGCATATCCACATAGAGCCTTTGTCATTTGTCTCTGACTATCCCCAATGATGGATATGGCAAACATCGTCTTACACATCCCTCGAGTGTTTCTATATCATGCATCAAGATTTCAAGTCAATTTGTCATATGGGAGCCATATTTTGCTAATTTGCAAAGCTATAATAGTTGATTGACGAACTAAGCTAGTCAATTAGTATGGCTAACATTACTTTGTTTCTCACAAGAATCAAATTCAATTTGATGTTACACGACTTATGAAACTTCACTCAATTTTTAGTTTGTATATGAAATCCTTAGTTTGTATATGAAATCCTGAGCATCTTCTTTGATAGTTGTCTCACGAGTCAATCTACTATCTAGATGCCAAGACTTCCTGTGTATTTTCTAGTTTCCCGACCGAGACTAGCTGGTTGACTGGATTGGTAATGAAGTATCTTTGAACTTGAGTAGGACATATATGCCATTTATAGATGAAGTAGCCGACCAACTAGTTGACCTAACCGATTAGCAAGTTATCAGCTTATTCCTTTATGTGGGTGTCCGACTAGCCAGTCGTGTAGTAGGGCTATTTAATCAAGTAGCATGCTTATTTTCATCGAAGTCCAACTCACAAAAAAACTTAATTAATCTGAAGTTCCCATGCCTTAGCAGGACACACATGGATTAACAAGTTAAGTTAATCTCAGAATCTAAACATATTGTAAAAATTAAACTATGTGTATGTGTATACCATATTGTATTCTAGTCATATATTTCAATTTATCTTAAACTTTAGGTCACTTTTTGTTCTCGACAAATCACTTTTAAAGTGATAGGAACTAGGAATCCAATTAAGGGCTAATTTGGTAGGGTAGAATCGGGTGTAGTTTTGTGATCCGGAAAACAAACCATAGGTAATCATATCATTTACACTGCGTAGCTCACATTTGGTGGGATGTTGTTTAAGTTCAGTGTTTTGTCTTGTAATCATTTGGTAAGGAAAGGAGATATGCATCTCCATGACAGCCGGCTGAAGAAAAAGTGTCCCTTCATGTGTTCCCTGTGTTGAAATGGGCGGGGAAGCAACAACTACACCCGACCACTCCTAAAAATGGTGCGGTACATATTCCGTATTTTTACAACCAATTAAGGAGTTGGGTGCAAATCAAATTCAACAAATTACATCCGAGTACACCCTATCAAATAAAATATAAAACTGAAAAGTAGACATTCTAATGTAATGAACTACAACAACACCCTACCAAACAAGCCCTAAGCGGGAGTAGCGAACAAAGTTCTAAGAATCCAGACCGGTCCACCCATTCAATCATAGTGGGTCGAGTATGATTCGGGTCACAAGCTGAATCGGATTGACCTGGTCCGATACTCCTCCGTAGCAGTGAAGTGCCGGCGCCCGGCAGCATGGCAGTCTAATATTTGCAACAACAGCCCATTCTCAGACTGGCGAAGTACCAATCACCACGCCCCTGTTTGGAAACGGCATGGCCCGGGTTTGGGCGGGTTTGGGCACTGTCGCGTAGCGACACGTAGGCCCAAACCAGTCCGGCTCGGGCTGTGTTTCCGTTTGGCAATGGGACTGGTTCAGACCCCGTTTTGGGTTTGGTCAGTCCCATTTTCGAGCTTGACCCAGTACAGCTAGAGGCAGTTTTGGAATCCCAAACCCGGTTTGAGATTACCCCGACCCGCGTATCGCATCTCACAGCTTCGTCCCTCGCGACATCTTCCCTCCCTCCCTCCCTCTTCCTGGCGAAGCAGCCAAAGCCATCATTTTCCTGCCGAAGCAGCAGCCCGTGGAGTAAATGCGACGCAGCTGCTCCCGACGCAGCTACCTTCGGCGTAGCTGTCTCCTGCCAACTGCCACCGCCGAGCTAGGGCGGTCAAAAGCATGGTCTGCCATGCCTGGTCAAGTCGTCTACAGAGGAACGAGTAGGCGGCACAGAAGAGGAACCCGAAACCCTAGCCATTGTTGCGGCTTTAAAGTGGCGGTGTGGTGCTGCGAGGTGCTGGACTACTACACAACCTTGTTCGTCCAACTGTTGCGAGGTGGTGCTGGACTTCCGCGGAACTTCGTTGCTGCTTGCTCGTGGTCTGCCGGCACTGCCCAGGTCGACGATCGTGCCCAGCTTCCGCCGCTGCCGTCGTCACTGCAAGGAGAGATTCTGCTCAGGTTGGTCTCTGTCTAGGGTAGAGGTTTATTTCGGGTTTAGGGCAAAATGTTGAAGAGGGTTATTTCGGTTTTAGGGCACTCTGTCGTCATTCTCGCCCCCTTCTGCTCAGGTTTGTCACAAATTAGGGTAGACGGTGCTTTATTTGTGAGGTCGATTAGGGCAGAAGTACAACAATCAGGCATGTATATCGATTAAGTGGCAAATGAGCCGACAATACCTACAAACAGTCGTTGTGTATGACTGATTTATTCTACTTGTTACTACTACTTTTATCTAGAAATGCATCAATTTACCGCTATTATGTGTGTCTGTGTGCTACGTTATAGTAGTAAAGAAAATAAAAGCCACTACCATGCTTTTTTATTTGAATTGTGATATGTATGTATGCTTGTCTACTTGCTCAAATATTGCCTGATAGTATTCTAATATTGTACTCAATGTTTGTCTTGTTGATTTTATAACTTGAACATATAATAAAAATTTCCATTATACAAATGTTGTGCACTTGCTTGTAGCATTGAGGTCAGGACAGTAGGTTGGGGGTCTTATTTGAGTTGTCAAAATAGGGCATACCATATTGATAAATAGGATTTTTGTCAATGATTTGGTCAATGGAGGTCCCTCATGTAGAAATAGGGTTCTCTGATTTTTGGCATGATTTGGTCAATGGAGGTCCCTCATGTAGAAATAGGGTTCTCTAATTTTTGTCAATGATTTGGTCAATGGAGGTCCCTCATGTAGAAATAGGGTTCTCTGATTTTTGTCAATGATTTGGTCAATGGAGGTCCCTCATGTAGAAATAGGGTTCTTTGATTTTTGGCATGCGGGAGCAGTCATGGTTAGGTTAATAGGGTTTAAAACAATAGGAGATTTAAAACTTGTTTAACTAAATCAGTGTGAGGTCTAGGTTAGGTGAATCCCTGCATCTACACAGTGATGCCTGGAAAAGTTATTTCACTATACAAATGAATATTTTGTTTATTGTGTGGTATTTTACCATGACATATGTGGTTATGTGAAACCCACAGCTCATGATGTTTTACTGTCATTTAATTAAACCCACAGGTCTAGGTTAGTCTATGTTTTATATCTTTTTTGTTAAATTATTTTCGTTCATGTAAACCACCAATTAATCATAAAACAGATCAATCTTAGCAACATTTGACTCCTCATGGAGATGACCTCTATTATGCAAGTGGTTTGAGTTATAACATGTATTCAAAATTCATGCAAATATACTAAATAGTTTTAACATGCAGCTGTGACATTATAGTATGTTTTAATTTACAGAACATAATTTCCCTCCAAGATATGAATCTATCATATGGTAGTGGTTAGGTTAATAGGGGAAACTACAGAATATTTAAAACTTGTTTAACTAAATCAGTGTGAGGTCTAGGTTAGGTGAATCCCTGCATTTTGATGTTCTGTTATTTGTTCTGTTTTAATGTTCTGTATTTTGATGTTATGTTTTTTGTGATACTATTATGATATCATAATAGTATCACAAAAGATTTCATAAATCTGGAAATTGTATATATAAATTGGTATTCTGGGAAAGATCATTCATTGGTATATATTTACTTTCCTCTCTATGTTGTATTAAAGTAACCGTTATTAATCCTCCAATATATACCATGGTTGAACCAAATTGTTGCCTACATTAGCTCACCATTAACATGTACTATGTTTGATTTGGCATGCGGGAGCAGTCAGGGTTAGGTTAATAGGGTTTAAAACAACAGGAGATTTAAAACTTGTTTAACTAAATCAGTGTGAGGTCTAGGTTAGGTGAATCCCTGCATCTACACAGTGATGCCTGCAAAAGTTATTTCACTATACAACTTGAATTTTTTGTTTATTGTGTGTTATTTTACCATGAGATATGTGGTTATGTGAAACCCACAGCTCATGATGTTTTACTGTCATTTAATTAAACACATTAGTCTATGTTTTATATCTTCTTTGTTACATTATTTTCGTTCATGTAAACCACCAATTAATCATAAAACAGATCAATCTTAGCAACATTTGACTCCTCATGGAGATGACCTCTATTATGCAAGTGGTTTGAGTTATAACATGTATTCAAAATTCATGCAAATATACTAAATAGTTTTAACATGCAGCTGTGACATTATAGTATGTTTTAGTTTACAGAACATAATTTCCCTCCAAGATATGAATCTATCATATGGTAGTGGTTAGGTTAATAGGGGAAACTACAGCAGATTTAAAACTTGTTTAACTAAATCAGTGTGAGGTCTAGGTTAGGTGAATCCCTGCATTTTGATGTTCTGTTATTTGTTCTGTTTTAATGTTCTGAATTTTGATGTTATGTTTTTTGTGATACTATTATGATATCATAATAGTATCACAAAAGATTTCATAAATCTGGAAATTGTATATATAAATTGGTATTCTGGGAAAGATCATTCATTGATTTCAGCTATGGATTTCAGCTTTCATTTGTTTTACTTTCCTCTCTATGTTGTATTAGAGTAACCATTATTAATCCTCCAATATATACCATGGTTGAACCTAATTTTTGCCTACATTAGCTCACCATTAGCAGGTACTATGTTTGATTTGGCATGCGGGAGCAGTCAGGGTAAGGTTAATAGGGTTTAAAACAACAGCAGATTTAAAACTTATTTAACTAAATCAGTGTGAGGTCTAGGTTAGGTGAATCCCTGCATCTACACAGTGATGCCTGCAAAAGTTATTTCACTATACAACTTGAATTTTTTGTTTATTGTGTGTTATTTTACCATGACATATGTGGTTATGTGAAACCCACAGCTCATGATGTTTTATTGTCATTTAATTAAACACACTAGTCTGTGTTTTATATTTTCTTTGTTACATTATTTTCGTTCATGTAAACCACCAATTAATCATAAAACAGATCAATCTTAGCAACATTTGACTCCTCATGGAGATGACCTCTATTATGCAAGTGGTTTGAGTTATAACATGTATTCAAAATTCATGCAAATATACTAAATAGTTTTAACATGCAGCTGTGACATTATAGTATGTTTTAGTTTACAGAACATAATTTCCCTCCAAGATATGAATCTATCATATGGTAGTGGTTAGGTTAATAGGGGAAACTACAGCAGATTTAAAACTTGTTTAACTAAATCAGTGTGAGGTCTAGGTTAGGTGAATCCCTGCATTTTGATGTTCTGTTATATTTTCTGTTTTAATGTTCTGAATTTTGATGTTATGTTTTTTGTGATACTATTATGATATCATAATAGTATCACAAAAGATTTCATAAATCAGGAAATTGTATATATAAATTGGTATTCTGGGAAAGATCATTCATTGATTTCAGCTATGGATTTCAGCTTTCATTTGTTTTACTTTCCTCTCTATGTTGTATTAGAGTAACCATTATTAATCCTCCAATATATACCATGGTTGAACCTAATTTTTGCCTACATTAGCTCACCATTAGCAGGTACTATGTTTGATTTGGCATGCGGGAGCAATCAGGGTTAGGTTAATAGGATTTTAAACAACAACAGATTTAAAACTTGTTTAACTAAATCAGTGTGAGGTCTAGGTTAGGTGAATCCCTGCATCTACACAGTGATGCCTGCAAAAGTTATTTCACTATACAACTTGAATTTTTTGTTTATTGTGTGTTATTTTACCATGAGATATGTGGTTATGTGAAACCCACAGCTCATGATGTTTTACTGTCATTTAATTAAACACATTAGTCTATGTTTTATATCTTCTTTGTTACATTATTTTCGTTCATGTAAACCACCAATTAATCATAAAACAGATCAATCTTAGCAACATTTGACTCCTCATGGAGATGACCTCTATTATGCAAGTGGTTTGAGTTATAACATGTATTGAAAATTCATGCAAATATACTAAATAGTTTTAACATGCAGCTGTGACATTATAGTATATTTTAGTTTACAGAACATAATTTCCCTCCAAGATATGAATCTATCATATGGTAGTGGTTAGGTTAATAGGGGAAACTACAGCAGATTTAAAACTTGTTTAACTAAATCAGTGTGAGGTCTAGGTTAGGTGAATCCCTGCATTTTGATGTTCTGTTATTTGTTCTGTTTTAATGTTCTGAATTTTGATGTTATGTTTTTTGTGATACTATTATGATATCATAATAGTATCACAAAAGATTTCATAAATCTGGAAATTGTATATATAAATTGGTATTCTGGGAAAGATCATTCATTGATTTCAGCTATGGATTTCAGCTTTCATTTGTTTTACTTTCCTCTCTATGTTGTATTAGAGTAACCATTATTAATCCTCCAATATATACCATGGTTGAACCTAATTTTTGCCTACATTAGCTCACCATTAGCAGGTACTATGTTTGATTTGGCATGCGGGAGCAGTCAGGGTTAGGTTAATAGGGTTTAAAACAACAGCAGATTTAAAACTTGTTTAACTAAATCAGTGTGAGGTCTAGGTTAGGTGAATCCCTGCATCTACACAGTGATGCCTGCAAAAGTTATTTCACTATACAACTTGAATTTTTTGTTTATTGTGTGTTATTTTACCATGAGATATGTGGTTATGTGAAACCCACAGCTCATGATGTTTTACTGTCATTTAATTAAACACATTAGTCTATGTTTTATATCTTCTTTGTTACATTATTTTCGTTCATGTAAACCACCAATTAATCATAAAAAAGATCAATCTTAGCAAAATTTGACTCCTCATGGAGATGACCTCTATTTTGCAAGTGGTTTGAGTTATAACATGTATTCAAAATTCATGTAAATATACTAAATAGTTTTAACATGCAGCTGTGACATTATAGTATGTTTTAGTTTACAGAACATAATTTCCCTCCAAGGTATGAATCTATCATATGGTAGTGGTTAGGTTAATAGGGGAAACTACAGCAGATTTAAAACTTGTTTAACTAAATCAGTGTGAGGTCTAGGTTAGGTGAATCCCTGCATTTTGATGTTCTGTTATTTGTTCAGTTTTAATGTTCTGTATTTTGATGTTATGTTTTTTGTGATACTATTATGATATCATAATAGTATCACAAAAGATTTCATAAATCTGGAAATTGTATATATAAATTGGTATTCTGGGAAAGATCATTCATTGATTTCAGCTATGGATTTCAGCCTTCATTTGTTTTACTTTCCTCTCTATGTTGTATTAGAGTAACCATTATTAATCCTCCAATATATACCATGGTTGAACCTAATTTTTGCCTACATTAGCTCACCATTAGCAGGTACTATGTTTGATTTGGCATGCGGGAGCAGTCAGGGTTAGGTTAATAGGGTTTAAAACAACAGCAGATTTCAAACTTGTTTAACTAAAACTTGGGGCCAATAATAATTTGTAACTTGCCTATATGCTCGTTGGTGTTTCATTATTTGTATTAAATTGTATTAAATGTTATCTGTTGTGACTGAATTGTATTAAACATTTACACTGATTATGTCATCAAATATTGCAGCAACTACACGAGTATGCCTCCCGCCGACCCTAACAACCGTATGGTATGGACAAGAGAGTATGATGTCGCTGTGGTGACAGCCTTGCGTAGACAATATGACCTAGGCAGGTGTATTGATGGTAATTTTACTAAGGACTCTTGGAGGGAAATAACTTCTGATGTCAATAATAGGGTTGCCGCCGTGTTTAAGTTAGACCAAATAAGATGTCGCTGGAAGAACCTTAAAAAGGACTACGTCCATTTGAAGGGTTTGACCAACAAGAGTGGCGTTGGATGGGATGAAGAAAGGCACAAGCCCATTGTGTCGGACACCCCTGAGTGGAAAGAGGCCATTGCGGTACGCACACTATACATAACTTTTATCCAAACAAATTGTAACTGTACATGTAAACATGAATATCTTAATACACATTTTTTTAAAGCGTAGGTAGACAGGGACCTGACTAGGTTGCTTAGGCGCCCGTTTCCCCACTACTACGACATAGAGCTAATGGCGGGGAGGAACATTGCTAGAGGACACCATGCAATGTCTTCGGCGGACACTCAAATTCCCACAGATGTTACGTTTGAGGATGATGTCTGTGTCGACCTAGGCGCGCCTGATACCCCCATGTACACACACTCGGCAACAAGCGAGCGTAGCGTACCAGACGAGGGTAGCGTACCCCAAAGTGAGGGTGAAAGCGCGCGGCCTGTGGGAACGGATAACCCATCAGTTGGGGGCAGGAGTCCTTCTACCCATACGCGCAGGAGACGCCATTCAACGCCGCAAGAGCGATGTAGTCTTTCCAATGAAGTTCTGGCTGAGTTCACACAGGTTTACACAAAGGTTCACGAGTTAGGGACATCCATGATGACCAAATCCTATGAAAAGGAAGAGTTGTCAAAAATTTTACAACATTTTAATGCCAATTTCCCCGATGCCCCCACCTCTGTTTTTACTACACTTGTGAATGCCATTAAGGACTCTACCAACCGCAACATCTACCTTAGCCTCCAAAACACCCCTGCAAAGATACCCTTATGGTTAAACGACCTTTGTCAAAGGTCACAATCAGGTTTTGCCACATCTGTACCTCCAATGCCTTCATATTATTTCCCGTCTCCGCAACCATTCCCTTCACATTCACCCAACTTCAGCAGCACGTCGTCTCAGCCACCATTTATGTCGTCTTCCTCTTCACCCAACTTCCCAGGCACATCGTCTCAGCCACCATTTATCCCGCCACCCAACTTCCCAGGCGTGCCACCGATGTGGTTTCCTTCATCCAGTGATGCTGGCCCATCGGGAACATAATTGCAGGGGTTATTTCGTATGCATTTGAAGTTAATTATTTTCCGTCCAAACATTTATATTTCATTGACTGTTGTAATAATTTACTTTCCGCACACACATTACATATCCGTACAATTTCATTTGATTGAGTGTTGTAATAATTTATTTTTTGCACGTTAATTGGATTGTCTTATGTTGTAGCAATTATTATGTAGTTGTTTGCATTGTACATGTAGGCATCATGTCTGGCAATGACCAACCGCAAACACAAGACATGCTCAACAACCTTTTATTAGATTCCTTGTTGTGGCCAGTGATTCACATTGGTGATTTAATTGCCGACTCTATTGCATACTCAATCATGGACGCAGTAGACGTTGATGCCTCCACACCACCTCGTATCCCTAGGTCAGTTAGCATCAGGAGTGGCCACATAAAGGTCTTAGAAATATTGACCGATCACGAACAAAGGGCTTATGACCTATACCGGATGCGTCCACAAACTATAATGACCTTTGTCGACAAGCTTGAGAGTCGTGGCTTGTTGCGAGGTACTAGAGGCGTCAGCTCAGTTGAGGCCGTATGCTATTTCCTGCAGATGGTTGGCCATGGACACACAAATCGTGCTTTGGCGGAGGACTACATTCACTCCGGTGAGACCATTAGCAGAAAGTTCAACGAAGTGTTGGACGCTGTTTGTGCGTTGACCCATGACTACATTGTCATGCAAACCGCAACTACATGCACAGCAACACATACTCGCATTTTACATAACGCAAGGTTCTACCCATACTTCAAGGTAATAGTTAAACCCCTAATAAATTTAATTTATTTTCAAACATTGTGTATGTTTACAACATTATTTTGGTTTATAGAATGCCATAGGGGCTATTGACGGAACACACATCCCTGTCTTGGTCAGCAGAGACAAACAAAATCGATACCGTGACAGAAAAGGGAATGTCTCTCTCAATGTCATGGCTGTAGTAGACTTCTCCATGGAGTTTACATATGTCCTCACTGGGTGGGAGGGGTCGGCTTCCGACCAAAGGGTCCTGCAATCGGCAAGGAACCATAGCGGGTTTACAGTTCCGCCGGGGAAGTTTTACCTGGTAGATGCAGGGTATGCCAACACTCGTGAATTTGTTGCACCCTATCGCAACACAACATACCATATTGCTGAGTACCGAGGAAACAGACATGCCTACACCAGCAAGAAAGAGATGTTCAACCACAGACATGCTCAACTACGTAATATTGTAGAAAGAGCATTTGGGGTGCTGAAGAGACGGTTTGCATACCTTAAGAAGGGGCCGACATATCCTATTCATTCGCAGTGTCGCATCGTACTTGCTTGTTGTATCCTGCACAATTTCATCCGACGACAAAATGACGGCGACACCATAATGGATGAACTCCCAGATGAGAATTCATCGTCTGCCATTCCCCAAGCCGCCGTTCCCCCGAGTTCAGGTCAAGGTTCAACTCAGGCCGATTCAAGGGAGGGCGAAGTGTTACGTGAATCCATTGCTAATCTCATTTGGGAAACTCGTTAGTAGAGTATCTGTAATAGATTGATTCCCGAATTATTTATTTCGAACCTGATCAGAATCGTCACATTGTGTCAATATAGGTTGTCTTCAAATGGAGAACGGAATGCCTCGTTGTCAATGCGGCCTTCAATCCACTGTACGCGTATATATGGATGCCAAGGATGCACAAAACGGATGTTTTGAAGACAAGAACCCACACATGCCATATTTTACGTGCGGTAGGGTTCAAATCAAAATAGATGTCATATGAGGTTGCCCGCGCAACGAGTTGTACCCACAATTGCCACACTAACCGCCGTTAGTGCTGCAATGCTTTCACAACTTGCATATGCACGCAGTGAACGTCAACTATGGTCTTCCCAGTGTGCCTTTGTCTGTTCCAGCAGAGCAGACACTGATAGGCTACAAGTAGAAATTACAGATCTACGATCGCGGTCCCAATATCTTCGCCAACGTCTTCACATAACTAGCGACGACAACACTTCCAATGAGGACGGTTACAATACATCATAGATGTATAACATCATTGATGTCTGTCCACCATTCATAACATAAGTTTATCTGTAATAGATTTAACAAACAATGGGGTCTGTCTTGTATGTTATTGTTTTGATTTTCAATCTAACTTCATTACCATAAATCGTTTGACTGATTCAAATGCATGGTGTAGATGTCTATTAATACAACTGAAGTTGTGCGGTGTGACTGTGGGTTAGAGGCAAGCTTGCGACTTAACACTGACGATGCAAGGTTGTATGACTTTGGAATTCTCAGTGAAAGACCAGGTGAAATGTATTACATATGTCCTTCTCGCGAGGTGCGCTTGTACACACATATTATGTAGCCACTGTGTACGTTACACATTCATTGTCATTTACGTAAACTTTATAATATTTTTTAGGGAAAAGATCGATGCAGATACTTTCACTGGGCAATCGATCTCAGTCCTACAATTGATTCTCTGAAAGCTGAGATTGCGTTACTCACGCTCGAGTGCAAGTCATTGTGGGGTCAGACAATGAACTTGAAAGATTTTGTTGAAATTCATCACAACCACCATGATGTTTACACCAACAAAAAGTATGAGCATGAGTATCTAGAACGCTACGTAGAAGAACTGGAGGAACAATGTAGGCTTCTGTTGGACACTCCTTCACCCCCGACGACGCCGTAACGTCGAATGGCGGCCATACCTTTCATTCGCGTCATCGGTTTTCAATTTTATTTTTGTTGTTTGGAAGTTCCCGTGTTAAGTGTTGTTGATTGTTTTTTGAAAACGGATATGCCATGCTCTGTTATTTGGAACTTACATATTAACTAATATGCTTAGTCATTCGACGCCTCCTCATTTTGTGTGGTAACATGGGATCTCGTTTATTATATGTTCTTGTTCTTCTTGTTTATTAAAGGTAACATGGGATCTCGTTTATTACATGTTCTTGTTCTTCTTGTTTATTACAGGTAACATGGGATCTCGTTTCCTTGTAAAGGAGTATGATCTCTCAAATAGGGAGTTTATGAGACGCGTCTCCCTTCCCCTAACCTGGATGTGCAAGCCATTTAAGATAACTCCTGGCTATGCTATGGTGGGGGTAGGCAGAATCAACTTTGATGTACATATCAGGTGGTCTACACCTGAAGAAAGAATATGGAATAAGAAAGGTAAATATTTAATCATGGATGAAGGTTGGGCTGAAATGTTGGACAGACTAAAAGCCAAACCAGAATGGACCATGACCCTACAACCAAAACCCAAGGACGACACTCGCCCTACAAGCTTTTATTTGTGGATTCGTGGTGATGGGGACAACTCTGAATTGCTTAGGTATATTTACCCGAGACCAGAGGGTTATATATCATCTACTTCAGACTCGGCTAGTGATGAAAAAACTGATGTTGAATCTGTTGCATCAACAAACAATTATTAGTTTTTTTGTTTTGTGTATTATCTTTATTTTGTTTATATAGCATTACAGGCTTGTTATGGGTGCCTGCCCACTAAGACAATTTATATTTATCGAATGTAGCTGAATCTGTTTTACTTTAAAAATGATGTTCATGTTTGGCTATTTTTCGAACGTGTTTCTTGGTCTGACGGGGTTAACTCATATGTTGGGGTATTAAACATAGCATGTTAGGCATATTCAACCTCAATGAAACAACCAAAACACCCACATAAACACCCCACAAAAGGGTAACACGCCTTACTCACATCTCAACAACAAAATGAGAGTTCTTAAACCAAAGTGATATAGATAACAATTAAGTTATTTTTAAAACTTCTGTTAAAAACGGAGTCACAAGGCCACATTTGTAACAATATTTCTGCGAGAATAGGACAGATTCAACTAATCCTGCCTACAGTTGCCAAACAGAATCAGACTAAACCCAGCCTGCACAGCCAAACAGAATCAGCTTGAATCGAGTCCAGCCTCCCAGAATGAGACTGGTTTGCCAAACAGAATCAGACTTGTTTGCCAAACAGAATCAGACTCCAGCAAGCCTAAACCCGTCCAAGCCAGGCAGGCTTGCATAAACCACTCCCGAACCAGGGGCCACACGCCTCATTCTCGACTCTCGAGCTATCTGGGCGGGCAGGCCTTGTATTCCCGCCCAATCTCAACTACCGCCATCGCCGTGCCCTAGGACAGGAAGATCGCTCAGTTCCGCCGAAAGCGCCCTTCCGCCGTCGCTGACCAGTGGTCGCCAGCCCCGAAGCATTCTTCATAACGTGCTACTGAACGATGGAAGAGCCCCGCAGCAAGCGCCAGAGGGTAAATGACTGCAGGTTAGCAACTACACTGATTTTGCCCTACTACTTCCGCGGCAATGGCCTATTCTGTCCAGGGCACCTGCTCATTCCCATCTTCTTTCCTGCTCGCGTCAGAGGAGTTGACGACTATCTGCCGGGGAATATCGTGGAGATTGAGCTCCGCAACTTTATGACCTACGATCACCTCAAATGCGAGCCGGCGCCACGCCTCAACCTCGTGATAGGGCCGAATGGGTCTGGGAAGAGCTCCATCGTCTGTGCGATTGCTCTTGGCCTTGGAGGTGACCCGCAGGTATGCGTTCCATGCCACCTACGTGATCTATCTCTATCAAATTTTGATTATGCGTGAAATTCACTTACTATTTATGCGTTCTTAATGATCGTAGATACTTGGTCGGGCGGCCAGCATTGGCGCTTTTGTCAAAAGAGGAGAAGAGTCGGGATATGTGAAAATATCACTCAGAGGCGACACGGCTAGGGACAAGATAGTCATCACAAGGAAAATTGATGCCCAGAACAAATCAGAATGGTTGCTTAATGGTATTCACGCCACTGAGTACTCGCTGTTTGTTTTCTCTATTTGTACTCACTGCATTATGACTCAAGAGTTTCTACCATCTCGTGACTGTCATTTGGAACTAAGTAGCATCCTCTCATTCAAGTGGGGAATTTTTGTGCTCTGCAATGGTAAATCTGTTGGGTTTGTAATACTGCATAGCCAACTAACTTTGAACTGCTTGCCAGCCCGTAAAAGTAGCATTGCCATCTATGGCACTAGGGTTTTAAGAGAAGAGGGGAGTGTTTTTTTTGTTTGCTTTAGATTTGGTCTCCCCGCGTGGCATGTGAACTTAATTTCAATTTGAAAAAGATCTATGTGGTGCTAACTACATATGACATCATTTCACCTCAATGCCTAGCTGTTGGAACTGGAAGTACTCCAACCCAAAGCGGAAGGTAGAGAGTAGAAAGCCGAGTCTTTAATTCCATATGGAAGCTGGAGATCAAGGCAGACATGGATCGGTCAATGCTATTGGCGACATATATGTTCCTCGTTAATTATCTATAAATGATTCCTTGGTCTTCCTAGATATAATGAAGTAACAGAAGATTCTCATACTCATCCACGTTGAGGTGTTGAGCACTAGACATATAATGTAGCACACCCATTGAAGTACAAAACTGAAAAAATGACATAATTTTCTTATTTTAATGCATTATTGGTAACAATGAATTTTTATATTAAATATCTTACAAGGGGTTTGACACAACGACACTCAGTTTTGCTGAAGGAAAATCAAGGGTTTTTATACCTTAGATGGGCTTAGATAAATAAGCTAGTCCCGCTGCATCATTGTTCGGATGTACTGGAAAAAGTGCAAGGGTATCACTTTGGTTGGACGTTGCTAAAGAAGCAACTTTGAAACAAAAGGATTAGGGTGAGATCTTGGAATATTGTCCACTTTGAACAAAAGTCTTTGGAGATAGTGGATACCTTGATAAGAAAAAAATAAATAAAGCTTTCTTACAGGAAATCAAGTAGTAGAGGAAAGATGCAGATGCAATATGGAGGTAGATACAGAAGCAACTTTAAAATAAAAAGATTAGAGTTGCTTCTTGGAATGTGTTCTTTGACAAGAAATTCTTTGGAGATAGTGGATACCTCGATAAGAAAAAAAGTCAATATAGCATGCTTGCAGGGAACTAGGTGGAAGGGGAAAGATGCAGAGAGATTAAAGGCACATTGTGAAAATATGGTGTACAAGTATTGAAAAACAGCAAAATACGTGGGAATTATTGTTGATAAGATTTTGAAGGATGATGTTGTCAAGGTAATAAGAATGGGTGATAGAATCAAATCTTAAGCTTGTTCTTGGAGAAAAGTTGTTGAACATGATTTGTGCTTATGCCCCTAAGCTGGCCTTATTGAGGAGGCTGAGAAGGATTTTTGGGATGAGTTGATGCATGTAATATTGAAAGCAGAGAAGATCGTTATTTGGTGTGATTTAGGTCGCCACATGGGGAGTTGCAATGTCGGTTATGAGAGAGTTTATGGTGGTTTTTGATATTGGGGCAGTTCTGAAGTAGAGAGGATATTCTATTTTGCAATGGCCAATGATATGATTTTGGAAAAAAAACCATTTCAAGGAAGAGATCCACATATGATTAATTTTAAGAATGGGCATAATTGCAGCCAAATTCATTACTTCTTTACAAGGTGGGTGCGTCAAAAACTATGCAAGGATTGCAAAGTGAAATTCAAAGAACAACTCACCGCCCGACATAGGTTGCTGATATTTTAACAGAAAAATCAGCAAAAGTAAGCATAACCAAAAATCAAGATAGAAGAATCAAGCGATGGAATCTTAGAGGAAAAAATTAACATTTTATGATAAACTTATCAAGGAGGGCTCTTGGAACTTGGATTTGTATGTTTACAGTTTATACTATTTGAAATAATATGAGTTCACACACTACAACAATTGCCAAGGAAGTTTTGGGGGTATCAAAGGTTGTGGGTCTCCACAAAGAGGATTGGTGGTGGAATGATGAAGAACAAAAGGGAGATTTATAGGAGTTTACCCAACTCTTAAGATGATGCAACTCATCATAGATACAAGTTAGCAAAGAAAGAAGCTAATGACGTAGTTCAAGAAGCTAGAAGCCCATCGCTAGATACTTTGAAGAGATATATAAGTTGAATGCTAGAGAAGGGGAAAAAGATACATATGAAATGACCCATATGAGAGAAATGAAAGGAAGAGACTTGGGCCAAGTAAAGTGCATCTAGAAAGAAGATGCTAGATTGTTGGTAAAGGATGATGACATTAAGAACCAAAGGAAGAACTACTTTTATATGCTTTTCAACGGAGATACATTAATGATGTAACAGGCTCATATTGACATGACTACAAGAGATACCTACAAGTTGCATCCAATCTGAGGCCAAGGATGCTATGAAAAAGATAAAAATGGGAAAGGCATGTGGGCGAGACGCTATCCCTACTGTGATGTATGGAAGAGTATGGGGGATGAATGAGCTACGTGGTAATCATCTTCAATAAGCTTATGAAGACCCATAAAATGTTGTATGAGTAGATAAATAATACCATAATCCTCATCCACAAGAACAAGAGAGATGTTTAGAGCTGTGCAAATTATCGAGGTATCAAGTTGACCTGTCACTCTATGAAGCTTTGGAAGATGATTATTGAGCAAAGACTAATATTCTATAACAAGTATTTCAAACAACCAATTTGGTTTTATGGCTGGTAGATCCTATAAAAATGCTATATTTCTAATGAGGCTAAAGGAGAGGTATTGAGAAAACAAGAGATTTTCTTATGGTTATTATTAATTTGGAAACAGTTTATAATTGAGTAACTAGGCTAGTCTTCAGGTGGGTTTTCGAGAAAAAATGGGTGCCAATTTAATACATCAAACTAATTAAAGATATATGATATCTCAACTGCAAGTGTTAGAAATTGTGGACAAAAGCACCAACTTTTCTTATTATAGTTGGGGTACATCAAGGATTGACACCGAGCCCATATCTTTTCATTCTTGTTATGGATGAGTTAACATTTTCGGGATGATTCCCTTGGTGTATGTTATTTGCTGATGATATTATGTTGATTGATAAAACTAAAGGAAGATGAATGATAAAGTTGAGCTCTGAAGAAACGCGTTGGAATCTGATGGATGTAAGACTATTCGAAGCAAATAAAAAAAACAATTGCATTGCAATTTTGTCTAGACCAGACATTATCCCTTTTGGTGTATAAAATAACTATGTAGAGTCAGGCTAGAATACACTCAAGTGTATTGGAGACGCAATACACTCAAGTCGTTTCCATCAAGCCATAATTTTTTTCCAAAATCTAAACCATTGATTTTCTGAAATACCTTATGAATATACTAAATATAAAATTTGAGATCATTTGGACACTTATATGTCATCGATCTAAAGACAACAAAAATGTTGCACTTGAAATTATTTCATGCGTTGACTTTGTTAGCTTTGGTTGAGTGGCTTACAAACATCCAAATGAACTCCGAATTTGCAGGCAACCTATTATATTGATAACAATCAATATCAATGGTTTAGATTTCCCTAATAATTGATCTTGATATGTAAACACCACTTGAGTGTAAGGTGCGATTTGTACACTCGAGTCTATTCTAGCCTGACTCTATATATGTATATATGTATGTAATTTATATGTATATAAGATGACCTTGTATAGTTTCGAGGCTTTTGCCTCAACTGCCTCAAGTCTTACGCCTTACCTTGCTAAAACAAGAACGCCTCGACACACCCTCACACACTTTAAAACCTTGCTTCCAGTAAACATACTTTACTATAGAGTTCATTTAATGAACTACAACATGCTATAGAAAGATAAAAAATAATGAAATTCTTATAACTAGACAACTCAGCTTGACCTAAAATATTACAATTAGCAAATTGGGAACAATCACTCAATATATTTCAGTAGCCCAATCTCGGGCATGGCACTTGATGATGTCCCTTGTTTTTTAATCAAATAGTAAGAAAATAAGGCGGGCTCCACTTTGTTGTGCCCTCACTGTCGATATGATTGCTCTTGATTAATTGGAACTAGCTTTTCCATTTTAGTTGCTTAGCTCGATTATGTATCTGAAAACTGTGTGTTAAGTGAGACATACCTATCTTTAGAGCTTCCCTGATATTTCACCCTATAATCACAACTTATTGAAATGGGATTTAGGGTCTAAGTGTGACTTAGCTTGACTTGACATTTGAGATTGGATTGACACAAAAACATTGGATCATGACTATACAAACTCTAATCCTAGGTTTAGTATATCTCAAATCTAGGTTTTGTGCCAAATAGATCTTAAGATCACGAGGCTAAATGGCTGTAGTGGCAATGCAACTGCTAAAAGCAACAATTGGTATATGTAATGAAAACTTGTTCGGCTGGACATTCATCATAAATAGAGATCACTCTCCTAGGCGACCTAGTAATTATCTTCATGCCTTAGAAACAAAATACGAGAAAGGGATTGCTAAATATGTGGAGAGGCAAACTGTCTAATGCTAAAAAAGGAAAGTGTGGCACACAATGAAATGATTACAAATGAAATGATGGATGGATAGATCGACATACTTTGACTATGTGAAATATGAGACTTGAAGCAATGAAGATCAAACCCTCGTTATATCCTGAGATGCTTAGGAGTCAACTACCAAAGAGGGCGGTGGATGAGATGCGACCGTATAGGTTAGCTGATTACATTAGGTAGAAACTAGATTTTAGGAACAACCTTGAAGTGAATGCACATGTTAAACGGAGCGTTTGGTTGCATATTTCTCTATGGTAGTAATGAGCTTTGTTTGGAACTAGGTTTACTGTGATTATCAATTCCATTAAAATTGTCATCTCTAGCTTGTATTAGAGTAGCTAGGTTGCTATGTTTTACATAGTCCGAGGTAACTCACCTATCATTCACATTTGGTAATAGTTTTGCTTCTTCGAGGCTCCTTATCACCTCTGAGCATGCACCCGTTCACGCCCATAGTTCCATTAGAGCCAAAACAACAAGTGGCTTGGCAATCAGTAGATCTGTGGGATCCATACACAAGATAATCTGAATGACTGCACGTTCAATGAGCATAAACTTCCTTTAGAGACGGGAGCTTATCACCGACAAAACATTACAATCTTATGCAAATACAAGATGCAATTCGAGTAGTCATCATGATCCATCTTGTAAGTAGATGTTGCAAAAACTCAATTTCTAGGGAAGTAACCTAATCATTCTGAAGCATTATCAAATCTAGGAATGATTAGAATTTGAATCAGATAATGGAGAATACAAAATCCAAAATTCTACTAGAATTGTTTGATTTGATATTTGATCCAAATGCCAACATATATGAGAATGGGCCATCTGAAAATCGATTCTGTCAAATGCTACTGATTTGAATATATATACAGTCCAAAGGACAAATAACACATTTGAATCATAAATATGAAATTTAATTATTTTATGACTACTTATGTAGTTAAACATTAAGACTCATATTTTTTAATAGAATAACATTTTGAATAATATATGCATATAGTTGTCAAATGTAGATTTTTTTGAATGGGAAACAACAATATGGAAATCCTATATAAAGTCTTTGGATCCGAAATCCGATTTGAATCTGATCTAATTTTGTTGATTTATACAATGATGTTGATTTTATGTTTACAAAATTTAAACATGAATTTGGATGAAAGGTTGAAATTGAATACTGAACAAAACATCCAATTGTAGTCCTATGAGTAACATGCTCTTTCGGCAAGGTAGTAGTTCAGGCGGTGAACGAACAAACTCCCTAAGGAAGGGACACATGATCAAACTCCTGGTTATGCGCCTTAGAATGAAAAAGATCTGGTCACGTAAACCGGCCCACTATACAAGTTTACACATGATCAAACTCCTGGTTGTGTGCCTTAGAATGAAAAAGATTTGGTCACATAAACCGGCCCACTATAGAAGTTTACACGTTCCCCTAGTGTGCGAGTAGCTGGGCGTTGGTTCACACTGTCGGGGTGGGGTCACTAAAGTGGTTCTTCCTTGGGGTTGGTTCTATCGTCATCCAATTTTTTTTTGTAATCCATGTATGTAGTTAGGGACCCAAGGGTGTATGTCTCTACAATAACGATGGTATATGGGTGGTCTTATATATGTCTTATTATTACACAATTCAACTTCTACTTCAACTACGATAAGGTGACATAAATAAGAAAAGTTGAATCCAAGTTATCCACTATTGTAAAGCATAAAAGGAAAAGGAGAAGGAAACTAGAAATATAGATTAAAGAGAGACTTTCTAACATGAGTATTAGCCAATCCCGTAGTTGTTGAGGCGGCCGCCTGGGCGCCGCCTAGGGGTCGCTTAGTCGACCGGTCGCCCAAGGGGGGTTCACCCAGCTTCACACTTAGCCTCAAAGGCTTTTTGGGCTTCTGCCTTGGCCGACTGGGCAGCTAGGCGGCCGCCTAGTCTACCTTGGCGACCCAAAAGCCTGTTGGGCGGCCGCTTAATTGACCTTTGGACTCCATTAAATTGTTTTTTTAATAATTTTTATTTCGTCATATTTGTATTGTTTATTATGTTATTTTTCCTGATTCAATATTCAGTATTTCAGCCATGATAGTGATAGTTAATTTAAATGTTGACGAACAATTAGGTATATCTTGTAACATTTATTGATTCTAGTGTACTAATTGTTGTCTCTTTTTGATATTGAATTTGTCTCATTTACATAATGTTATGGTGTCATTTAATAAATTTGAGAGGGCTGGTTAAGTAATACATACATATATGCATAGTTATATACATAACATAGTATATACATAATATATATAAGTATATATTTATATATGTAAAATATTGTATGTAAAAAAAACAACGCCTAGTTGCGACCTGGTCGCCCTACTCGCCCTAGGCATCCAGCTGGGGAGGATACTTGTTAAGGCGGCAAGGCGACACGGCGTTGGGGCCGGACGCCTTGCGCCTTGGCGTCCTTTAAAAATAATAATTTATGTATATATTTTATGTATATATACATGTGTCATGGTTTTTCTCCACTCATATACACACATTGTGTAGTTATATATGTAGTTATCTACATATTTATAGTCGATCTCTCCATATATATATTTTTTATTGTATGAAAAAATAACCAATTACATTTCTAATATATTATCATTTGACAATAATGTCAAGGACACGAAAAGAATTATTGTAAAGAATGTAAGAGTGATCAACATATAAATATATATTTATTGTCATACATAGCTACAAATATTAAGCAATGTAATCACTATCCTTCATAGCATAGCAACTTAGTACAATCTGAATTGAAGGTGCAAACTAAAAAAAAATCAAATGTGTACTAAGAGTATTAGATCCAGTCAAACCCAAAAAAGAGTATTAGATCCAATTATAAAGTGATATTTGGCACATAAAATAGGCAACACTATTAATTTTGAGCATTGGTGTAACCATATCAAACATTAAAATAAGTAAATATACAACTAGACCCACAAAACTAGGTCACTGTAGCATTATAATAAAGCGTGCTCGCCTAGGCGCAGCCCTGGGGCGCCTTGACGCCTAGGCGCGCGCCTTGACGCCTAGTCGCGCGCCTTGACGCCTAGGCGCGCGCCTTGACAAGTATGGGAGGGCCACCGCCTGGCCGCGTCAAAAACTATGGCCAATCCCAACTATTCTATGAGGGGCATCTTGGTTGCCTTAGCAACCTGACTAACTTTACTTGCATGCTACCTACCTCATTCTTTTCTCACCATGAATTGAACATAGAGTACTAAAAAGCACGTTACATCTCTAGGGCCTAGTTTGGCTGACCACATTAGAAATCCCAAAAAATGATATTGTAAACGGCAGTTAGGATCACCACGTCGTGGTGGCTACAGCTCGCGGAATGCGTTGGCGGAGATGAGATGGCCGCAGCTTGCGGGAGTCTCCAGTCACGCCTGTTTTGCGTGAATTTCAGATTACAAGCTGCCTTGACCCTCCCCGCTTCAGATAATTAATGTTCGTCATACACATCTATCCATTCCGCACAGCAATTGTGGTAATCATCAATACCAATTTACTGCTAAAAATTCTGGTATTCGAGAAGTATCTACCCAAACGGCCCCTAGGTGTTTATCATTTTGTATGCATTTTTTGTACTTGTTCATTATACACAACATAGGTATCAAGCATGTCAAACATTTAGGTTATTGTAATTCTCATTTTGGTAGTATGTTTTTCTTTTTCATTATGTTCAATTGGCAATTGACCTTCATATAAGTTAGTGAACTGATGAGCTAATTGCTAATTCCCGTCCTTATTCAAAACTCTGCTTGCCACTATTGCCATGTGCCGAAAAGTATATAAATATTGCCAACATCTACTGCTTGTAATGTTCTTTCAGTGTACTATTTGATGCTCTCAATGGCTCCATCTAAAATTTTGACGCTTTTTTGTCATATAACGCGGGTTTCTTCTCAAGTACATATTGTTAGTATAGAATTGATGTATAATAACAATGACTGTGATGTAAGCATATCTTTACTTCTAGTATACATCTGAAATAAAATTTTTTGTATGTTGCTTAAGAGCTATTGATGCGCTTGTCCTTTTCTATATTTTTATCATACTTTTTCCCAGTACCTTTTTTATCAATGGGATTTCTATACATGTTTAATGTGCCATTCTTTTAAATCAAGCTTAATGACCACTTTTGGTTTCAGGTGTATCTGTCCCCAAGCGAGATGTTATTGAGGTCATACACAAATTTAACATTCAAGTCAACAATTTGACACAGGTTTGAATTTTGTGCTCATTTAGAACTATGCTTGTCAACTTTTGATTTTTACGACCTCAAGTTTTTTCTTGTGATGGATTTTCTAACTACTATTGTTTTTAATAATATCCATTTAAATATTTATATTATGAGATTTTATACTCGTACAAATGGTTTATTTGATTTTTTACGACCTAAAGTTTTTTCTTGTCAACTTTTGATTTTTACGACCTCAAGTTTTTTCTTGTGATGGATTTTCTAACTCCTATTGTTTTTAATAATATTCATTTAAATATTTATATTATGAGATTCTATACTCATACAAATGGTGTATTTGGCCGCTTTCCTTGTTGCATAGAGTGCATCTGAAGCAAGCACTCATAAACTAGAAGAATGACTTTCCGTTCCTTTTTCATTGCACCACTATATCATTATTTGTTCTCTCATGAAGTAGATGTGAAGCAAATGTTATATCATTATATAAGCCCTACTATTGTATACAGTGACAGGAGAAGCACATTACTAAAGAAAAAAAAGAATAAGCTAGTAGCAAGCAAAAGTGACCCAAAGATTTCAACTAAACCTGTTCACCTCACTAACACTACCCTCCACAAACTCATTCTTTAAAATTGCCCTTCAATGCATATGCAGTCTATGGTAAACACTAGTGACACAACGAACAATTTTTTTGATCGCTTCTATTTTTGAAATATTCACATAACAGGAGTATCTTCGATGTAAGTAATAAATGATGTTTGTGCTTTTGCTTTATTGAGTACCATTGCCTCCATTGTTCATATGTGATGTAATCATGTGAGAGAAAATTGTTACTAAATACAAATTAACCACTGGAAAG
This sequence comes from Alisma plantago-aquatica, assembly GCA_963693085.1. Lineage (NCBI taxonomy): Eukaryota > Viridiplantae > Streptophyta > Magnoliopsida > Alismatales > Alismataceae > Alisma > Alisma plantago-aquatica. The sequence continues at coordinate 283,588,009 of OY856413.1, forward strand.
CAAAATCACTACTAAATAACTATCAACCAACGCCATGGAATTTAACCAACCAACGTTTAACTTTTAACATAATCACGATTCATCAACATAAGCCCTAGTTCGATAGTACACCATTCTACAGTAAGACATATCCATATCATTCTCCAATGATGTCAATTCTCGTATGTCACATACTAGGGTGCTCTTATAACAGCTCTTATGTGAGAAAGAATTAACTCCATTGAGTTTTTGTGGTTATACTAGTTCGTGATGTCAATGCTAATGTGATGCACTTGTATTCATGTGGTATCTGAAGCTGGTAAACTTTGCATAGAAGTGAATTACTCTCTACTGGGTCACTATGGTTTTGTCCCAATGCAGAATATGATGGGCTCAAGTGACAAGAGGAAGTCTTGGTACAATTGCTTACAATCTAAGGTAGCATATTGTAATACTTCCAGGTAGTTGAGGAGGCTCAATGGTGCCAATAAACTGTATACAATGTTTTCAAAAACCTTAAGCGATAAGCCTGTGGACAACACCTTGTAACTGGTTAAGCGGTAAGTGGGTGATTTTTGACAAAATGGGTTTTAGTTTCCTATATATTTTATACAAAATTACACACATATATAAATACTATACTGTTTAGAACTATTATATATATATATATCTAAACACTCTACCCAACAATATAAAACACCCAAATAGTCTATAAGACAATTACAAAACAGTGATTATAGCTATAATATTTTAAACAATAGACTTGACATGGATAAAGCACCCTACATACATGATACAACAAAAAATTTGCATCACATGTTTACATAGCTAAACAGTAAACAATAGACTTATCATGGATACCTTACGAACTTATTGTTATATGTGCATATCATTAATTAGTCATACATTAGAGCAGTACATTTAATTTAAGTATGCATTCTAAAGTAGATAATAATTACAAGTAATTTACTTGTATACATTACAACAGTACCCTATTATCACAACTTACATACAAAATATGCATTCAATTAGAACAACGGCTTATGATAGAATATTTAACGTATATAAGTTTAATATTTTATAGCCAATAATACTTGACCATAAATTTTACTTCAGGTTATAGTCGTACAACAGTATTTAAAAAAAGGGCAAAAAGCAGCCAAAAAGCGGGCTAAGCGTCCAAAAAGCAGCCTTTTTTGTTGAAACGCTATGTGTGCGCACAACAGTAAAATTAAGCAGCTAGAGGTTCTGATCGATTAAGCGGCCGCTTAAGCGCTTATAACGTTTTTCAATACATTGACTGTATATGTATGTATCGCCTACATCAATACCAATTAATGCTCATATTAAGCAAAAAATCCACAGGGCGATTGTCTGTTGCCTTACTTTGTGGCATCTGAAATGACCTTCTCACTTTTGCATGTAAAATCCTAAATGAGTTCTATGGTACCATATTTGGTTGACATGTACGATTTCACATGCTTCAAATTCTTGGTCCGTATTTCTCCGCAATCTTTACTAAGTTCATAGTTGCCATTGTTGCTAATAGTTTTACTTCTGCTATTAAATGACGATTGCCATGTGTTTTCTTGTACCTTTTGTGATTTTTGGCAAGTTCATGATCGCCCAAGATGAATTGCTTTTGCATGTACAATCGTAAATGAGTTCTATGGTACCATATTTGGTTCACATGTACTATTTCACATGCTTAAAAATCTTGGTCCATAATTTCTTCACAATCTTCACTGAGTTTATAGTTGCCATTGTTGCTCATAGTTTTACTTGTGCTATTAAATGATGATTGCCATGTGTTTTCTTGTACTTTTTGTGGTTTTTGGCAAGTTCTTGATTGCCCGAGGTGGATTTTATGCAAATACGTGAAAACTAAAGGCAAAAATAGTTTAACAAGATCCACAATGTATTACAATTGTAAAGTTGCTGTTTCAAAAATCCGTAGAGTTTAGTCCGCCTATGCACACATGACAACTGTGAACCATTTTCCAACCCACGTTATGGCGGTAGGTTCGACCTTATAGATAGCCATGAACAACCAAACTCTATGAATTGTTCTTTACTTTCCCAGTTTTTCCAGACATCTATAACCCTCGTTACAACATAAAGGTGGCCTTTGTTCCCCAAGACAACTACTAATTTCCATTTCGGCCACAAACATTTATAATGCTAGTGTTAACGGGAGTCCCATATAAAGTACCCTCATGGCACCTTAATAAGGGACACGTTGGGAAATCTTGTCACCCCATTCAAGATGACTAAATATAGGGAGGGTGCATGCTATAAGAGTGGTTGGAGAGTCCATCCAACAAATTACATTTCTATGATAGTTAGTGGAGTTGTTAGTCCTTTTTCTTCACTATTTATTTTATTAGATGAATGTGTAATTCTTCTTGTCTATGTTTAAACCCCACAAACAGATCTCATGGAACATCGGGATGTTGCGGTTTCACTTGGTCCATATTTGGACTCACCTATACTGACAACATCCACATATGGGAGTGTAGAAAATGATATATGAGGAAAATTTCCTGTATGTTTCTTATGGACAGATGGGCAAACCCCTCTCCTATATATAAGATATGGGGCAAGCATACATACTCAATCAAAACCCTAATGGATTGACACAATTATCCATATTACAAATAAGCCCAATTTTCTTAATTTACGAAATAATAAGGCTGTAACACCACCTCAAGTCGAAGCTTGGGAGAATCCTAAGTTAGCTTGCAAATAGACAAACCAGAATAAAAAGATAAACCAAGCCCATGCAAGAATATTCATCCCCCTCAATTACACTCAAGCACTAAACACTCAAAATACTCCCCCTCAAGCGAATAATCCAAAGTATGAGGGTAGGTAGAAGAAGCTTCACGATAAAAAGAAGTGGCATCCGAGCAATAGTGAACGACAATAGGTAGGCGCCAGTGTCTTCGTCTCAGTTGCTATCGTCATTAGGTAGATCAGACATTGCTGGAACACATGCATGCCAGAGAGTGTTGACACACAAAAAGTACCAATAGTCAACGCGTAAAACAGTGCACAGATAAATAATGGCAACAAAGATAACATAGCCGAAAGGAATAACCCATTGCGTGAAGTCGCATGCAAACACAAGACTCCAAGATGCATAATAGCAGTAGAAGTGAAACTCCATGTATATGTAACACCTGCAGGAGTAAGTCACCAAAATAAATCTTCATCATCTTCTCTCTTCATATGATTTCCATCACAGTAGCAAATGTCGTAGTTCAGAAGGTAGCGGTCATAGTCCAAATAGTGCTGGGTACAAGCAGGTGACAATTGATGTGCAAATAAAGCACAAATAAGCAAAAAGTCAACATGCTAATAAAGCATGGACAACAAATAGTACAAAAACACTAAGCAACACATTAAGTGTGCTGACATAGCACAAATAACAAGAACAATGTCTTCGGATAGAAGATCATAAGCAAATAAGCAGATAAATTATTATTAGTATGCAATTAATATATAGCTCCATAGCAACAGATGAGGCTATTGATGATGAATAAGATCCACAAACTCTCCGGATTATGAACATAAAATAGCAGTAGAAGGATGACTTACATAAAATATTGCAGTACAAAATGGAGGTCCACAAAGATAGTAGTAGAAATAGCAGGAAGATCCACAAAGATAGTAACAAAAATAGCATGAAGATCCATATATAAACTCATCCTTTCTTCATATTATGTCTTCCATCTCATGTATTCCCTCCACTCATCCTCCTCTATTCTCCCCCTCACGCTAACCACAAAAAATCAAGAGTGTGGTTGGGGTGGAGAGCCATAAACAACGGTAGAGGTAATAGATATATAGGCAAATATGTAGAGGGTCACCGATAATGCGAGTCAATCTACTACATGTTCCAATCACACAGATCCACGTAGAAAAGTCCATTGATCTTTTTGCAACTTGTGCGTAGGGCGTAGCCCCGCCGCAGAATGTATTAGGTCAAAATCAGATCCAATTAAAGATATGATTAGCAGTATGTGTGAGTAGTCAATGCTTGAGGCAGGTAAGGTTATATGAAGGTAGTACTGGTTTGAAGGAACTAAAAATAATATACAAAGTGCTGGAAACAGAAGATAAATGTTGTTGGTAGAGATAAAATAAGAGCACGCCATGTATTAAAGCCATCCATCATGCAATAGAGTGGTACTAGATGAAATTGCACGCCTTTAAATGCAGCATATGGGGAAAACAAGCAACACGTGTCTTGTAATAGTAGGTGCATACATCTGAGACACACCTTGTTGATGTAGCAACACGCCGTGATGGGCGGCACACTGTGTTTATTAAGTAACGCTTCATTTGCAAGGACAAGGGACGAGTTGTCGGGACATCGCATGTTGACATGTTGTGTTGTTGAGCTGACATTCCGTTGCATCTGACATCAAAAGTCTGTCCCATATGCACTGAGCGTACACCAGGTCACACACGCCATGTGATACATCGTTTTGCGCGACGGGGCAACAACAGAATACCACAAAAACACAAAAAAGTGATAGGAAAATTCTTTTCAATCACCACCAAGGTAGAGCAGGGATTGATAATTCCCAATAGCAATAAAGCGATGATCTTTTGCCATGATATGGCATTAGATCTCAAAGATGTTGGTGTAAATAGCTACGGTGTAGACAACGACAACGTAGATGACTACAATGTAGGGGTGATAATGTGCATGACGGTGGTGGTGACATAGGCGTCAACAATAACATATATGGCAACATAAGTGGCCACAACAACATGATTGATGGAGGCAACCAATCTTCTTGGTGGCAACATCATAGCAAGAAACAACCTCTTAACTTTGACTTGGAGACGGCGACGACGGCTCTATGTAGATACTCCTATAATGTATCATATCATGGGCTAAACATCCTTACGGGCATCTAAGTAACGTTTTAGGGCGGCAGCTGCCCACAGGGGGGGGGGCACTTTTCTCTTTCTCTCTCAAGGTTAAGGGGTGCAAGAAAACCTGCACCGATACCGCGTGGAAGCTGATATAAGGGAAAAATCCCATGTATGTTTCTTATTGATAGATGGACAAACCCCTCTCCTATATATATGATAAGAGGAAGCATATAAACTCAAGCAGAACTCTAATGGGCCAAGACACAATCGGGGCCATATTACAAATAGATCCTATAGCTTAATTAGCTAAACAATATGACTCTCTAATAGGGAGAGACTGTTAGACATAGACACATAGTTTAGGCTTTTTTGGGTGTTGGATGTTAACTACATCGAAATCCAGCCAAAAAACACTCAACTTCATTGATCTTAAGATCTATGCTGTGTGTATTTTCTTCTGACATGTTTTATGGGAATTCCTGCTGCATTAATTTGGCAGCTTAGTAGCAATTTTGTTAAAACCTGTGTCTTTTTATGTTACAGTTCCTGCCACAAGATCGTGTTTGTGAGTTTGCAAAATTAAGCCCAATACAGCTTCTTGAAGAAACTGAAAAAGCTGTTGGAGATCCTGAATTGCCCATTCAACACCAAAAACTAATTGAGCAAAGTAGAGATCTAAAGAAACTAGAAATGGTTCTCTTTCTCTTTCTTTGTTTCCCAGATTGCTCTTTAAAATTGTCACACTTTGAGTTTAAAAGATCAGAATTCTCATATGTATATCAAATTCTTAATATACGCAACAGACTGTCAAGCAGAATCAAGAGTCATTGAATCAGTTGAAGGCCTTGAATGCTGACCTGGAAAGAGACGTCGAGCGAGTACGTCAAAGACAGCAACTTTTGGAAAAGGTTAGTGTAGCTGTAGAGCAAGTAAATTCTAAAAAAAAACTATTATCTATGTATTCTCTTTGTCAATATGATATGATCTTTAGTCTCACCATTGATGAAAAAAGAAATATAAATACAGTTGTTTCTACGTCAGGGAAGACATTAACTGTTTACAATAGCCCAATCTGACCATGGAGAACGGACTAGATAAAAGTTCTTGTTGTGTTAAAAAGTAATTGCACTAAATATTTCTTTTCAGGTGGAATTAATGAAAAAGAAATTACCCTGGCTAAGATTTGATATGAAGCAATCTGAATACCTTGAAGCGAAAAGGCAGCAGAATGAAGCCAAAAAAAGACTAAATGAGTCTGCTAAGATACTTAATGATCTCTCAGCTCCTCTAGAGTACGCAATTGCTAACTCTTTACCTAATCAAGTACTTCATTTCCGTTGTTTTCCTGTCCATAATTCATTTTAATATAGATAACTCCAAATATGACGATTTGCGTATTTTACTGATTCACATGCTGTACTCAATTTGGTATTAGGGAGTTATCTGCTGATCGTAATTTTTATTGTGCGCATCCTCCCATTACATTCCTAGTATACCATGAAGATGAGCCTGGGGAGGGGGTGTTATTAAACTTTGTTATACTTTTAAAAACTCTTTAGTAGCAACTGTTTTATAGCAATTTGCAGGAAAGAGGCAGAAGAAGGAATCAAACAAGATAGAAAACGGGTTATAACATGGCTCAGAAATCATGAAGAAATCTTACTGCGCACATGATGCCTTTTCAACTACCAGAATTGGGCAAACTGGTCTTTATTCAAGCTAAAAGAGATTACAATACAGAATTATAAAAACAGACAACTAATTAGAGATGAAACTGAATACATAATTATAAAAACAGACAACTAATTAGAGATCAAACTGAATCCTTCTCCTTTTGTTTGACCACGGGAGAACATCAACATGGTTCCTTTTCAGGCCTTCTTGATACCACATTCTATTGCCTTTGGTTGTGGCCAGAGGGCGATCACCACCTTTATCCTCTTTGACTGGCCGATGAGGATCAGCAACTCTTCTCCATTGGTTGCCGCTTCTCATCTTGAAGTATCTCTAGAAGTCTTTCAACAAGTGAAGGAAGAAAGAAAATAATAAAGCAAAGACTTGCTGAATAAGCTTCTCAAAAGATAGGATTTTATTGATATATGAGAAGCTCTAACTTGAAAACCATTTGGAGCAGTAAAGCACAAACACAAGTAAAGCACTTTCTCAATAATTCTCTATAGCTCAAGTATCTGTATAAGTAATGAAATATGGCCTCTATATTAAGAATTAAGAATTTAAGATAGATTAGGGTTAGGCTTGAGGAGTGTCTAGGAGCGTCTTTGGTTAATTGATTCGCTGGGGCATGCCAAAAATGAAATCAAGAGGTAAATTGTGCATTTAATAGATTGTCTCGGTCAAACTTACACTATGACCGAGATGTACTTTGGTTTTTTAGATGCATTTTAGTCAAACTGGAACTTCAACCAAAGGGAATGAAATTTGTAAAGAACACGCAAAACAACACAGATTAAATAAAGAGTATTTGACTACCCTTCTGCTGAACTTGAGTTTGAACAAAACGATGCCCAGCCAATCTAACAGTTCGACCAAAGTGATCTAGAGACCAAACAACTCTGTGATCATCTCCTTGCTTGGGCAACATCATCTCAGTCAGTTGAACTAAGAGTTTCGCTGTGAAAGTTTATTGACCTAAAAGTCACTAAAAATGATTTTGGCTCTAGATCATACTTGTCTAGGTGGCTAGGCGGTCCTTTCCACCCAAGGGAAGCCTAGGGGGCCTAGGCACCTAGGCGGGAGCCTAGGCGTTTCTAGGCGTTCTTCGTGTTTATATTTTACATATATAAATATGATTTTGTGTATACATTTGGGAATATTCATATAGATGCATCACTATGTACATTTGTGTTGGTTATCCCTAAGCTTAATTAATTATAACATCACCTACGTCACACGTATCATTACCTAAGCTAGACCTATTCTGCCTTAATCTAACCTAACATGATCTAAATTGGACCTAATTTAATTTAGTTTGCCCTAATTTGGCTTAAGTCATACCTATTTTGGCATAATGTAACCTAATCAGACGTAATTTCCCCTAATTTGTCCTACACTGATCAAAATGAGTCCTAATTTGGCAAAATCGGATCTAATTCCTGCAAATAAAACATGAAGTCCCCAAATCAGACCTATTACCCCCCAAATCAGACTTAGTCTTCCCAAATTAGATCTGATTTGACCTAAACCAGATCCATTCGTTCCCTAAAATAACTAAACTTGATCTAATTTGACCAAATTTAGACCTAATCCATGCTAATATGGTCTTTAAGTATCTTAATATGGACCTAAAAGGCCTTAGACACTCACTTTAGTCATCTGAAAGCCTAGGCGACCAGTTTAAGGCAGCCCACCTAGAGCTTAGGGGTCCTAGGCGGGAGCCTGGATAACTATGCTCTAGATACATATCTAAAGATAGTTGTCGATTCCCATGGCTCCCTAGGGTCGACCAAAATGGGCTCATCAACAATTGTCCTTCTACAAGATAAAATAAATAAATGGACTTGTACGTGAGTTACAATGTATAGGAAAACAGAATCCTAGCAAATTGTGATTCTATCAATTTGCAAGTCCACTAATTTGTTGGTCATCTCATATGTTCTTGAAACACTAAATAAAATGGTTAGAAACAATTGGACAAAATATGCGATTCATTAGAATGGATGTATATAATGCCCTTGGGCCAACATACTAGTCTCAACTTGCAATAACAATCAATATGATGATATATTTCTGTATATGCTTCAAAGTAACTCTTTGAAACCCATTTAATACTTGTTCCTGTATATTGAAATAACTATATATACAAAATATCTAGTCTTTTGCTAGCTATCTGAATGGTGTTATGGTATAGGATGTTGGGGCATCTTGTTTAATTAAAACATATATACATTTCTCAATTGTTTCTCTCTACTGCTATTGTAAAATCTAGATATTGTGAAATGTTCTTCCCAATAGTCTATAAGATAAGCTTTATAAATGGCACAAGGTTATCAATCTTATATGCGATTCAATGTTGCATTCACCGTTAGCTCTCATTCTTATCGGTTAACCGTTGTTTCTAACCTGGTGATAAGGAACACTTACCATGGAGTAATAAACCAGCATACACCGTTAAAACACGCCTTGCACACCCGGGTGAGATTGAGTTTCATCTTTGTTGTCCCATTTGATGGCGATGAACATCTTGGCCACCTGAATATTTGCAACTTAAACTTGAAAGTCAGCATCAAGAAAGATGTTGCTAGACTCGGCACTACAATGCTGGATGGAATGAGAACTCGTAGAATAACAGGAATATTTGTCTTTACATTTCTGCTTTTTATCTGATATCTAAAGAGTTAAGAAAAATATAGAAGTAACAGCACGCTACTAGTACAATCTCATGTATTTGGAGCTAACAGTACATTTCTAATAGGAAGTAACACTACGACTTTCGGTAACAAACTAACAACAGGCTTGTAAGAATGTCAACTTGGTTTTATAAAAACATGTTTTATAAATCCATGATTCCATATAGATTGATTTTGTTGTAGACCCTGTAGTTAGACACCGTCATGTGTTATTTCAGAGCAATTAAAAAAAATAAATAAATATAGAGCTAAAAGTAACAATAGATTTATATAGAAAAATTAAATCAAAGTTGTACATGCCTACATATAAATGGGCGGACCGCATGCACACAGTTTCCAGGCTGTATCCGCAAGTGACTCGTCCACCCTTAAAAAATAAAAAACCTGGATACATTTGAAGAAGTATCCTATACATATCCAAGAAGTACTGGCATCCAATGCTTGACCAGTATGAGACCTATTTTGGTGTATCCGTGCTTCTAAATCAGTAACTATTTTCATTCTGTCAACATCATTCTTTCAAAATAGCTATGTATCTTATAAAAAACTTTGGAATTGCAGGCAAAAGAGACACCTTAAATCAGGGCATGATGCTGCTAACAAGAAACTCAACAACCGTATTCATCAAAATTCAAAAAAAATTATGGAACTTTTTGAGTTTCATGGAGACTTGGTAAGGTGATCAATTTCTGAAAATTTTGTCCTATCTAATTTGATAAACATTTTTCTTCAGGTAAGTGTAAATATAAAAATCTGAACGATAAATAAAGTTGTGCAGTTTATGCTTCTGTACATCATTTGGATTTCTGCAATCTGTATGCTAATACTAATGTAAATGAGGAAAATAAACTTAGTTAAAAAGAGAGGTTGATTGTTAAAGTTGGGTTTGGGAAAAGCATAGGCATTACATTAAAACTTAAATTGGCTGAGAACTAGCTTGTCCTGATGCCACCGTCACAATAATCTCCGAATTTTTGAAAGACTCACGTTAAAATGCAAATTTTACCCCAGCCATTTGTAATGTCCGAGTAACTCCCAGTTCCCGAATTTGTGTTTTGTTCCCGTATGATTTGCAAGTCCCTTTCACATTTTCTCCCCATTTTTTCATTTTTCCCCGTTTTAAGACCCTGATTTAGTTTTAGTATATATTTGTGTTTGTGTATATATGTATGTATAATATATATCTATATGCTTGTGTGTAAGACATGTATATATGTGTGGTAATACGCGCGTGTACACACACACAGATACACACACACGTGTGTGCTACATATGTATGAACATATGCATATATATATATATATATATATATATATATATATTATACATTATACATTATATATGTGTGTGTGTGTTACATATGTATGAACATATGCTTATATATTGTATATACTCATATATATATTACACAAACATATGCATATATGCACATGCATATATATATATATATATATATATATATATATATATATATATATATATATATATATAGGTTAGGAAGTGTGTACCAGCCGGTACATGTAAGTTACGTGTACCAGCCATTAAAATGACATATGTGGAGCATGTTAATAAAATCCAACCATATGGATTGACTCATAATTATATAGATTACATGTGTTTAAAAAATCATACGAATATCTCACATAGATCATGAGATATAGTAATATATCATTGAACGGTTTCTATAATTTCTACAACTTACCGTTGATTAGATAAGACACAAATTCTTTCATTGGATGATCTATGAATATCATATGTTGGTGATTTTGGATACACATCTTATCTAAGTGGTATACACCACATCGATAAGGTTGGATAGTGTAGTTTAAGTTTACAATTATCATAAATGAAGGTAGGTACATGCAAGCTACATGTACTCAGGTACACAATTCTTTTAGCCATATATATATTATATATATATAATATATATATATATTATATATATATATATATATATATATATATATATATATATATATAATCAGGCTAGAATACACTCGAGTGTACAGATCGCACGAATACACTCAAGTGTGTTTGCATATCAAGACTATTTTTTACAAAATGTAAACCATTGATCTTCACCATCATACTATAACTAGGCTAGATACAAATTTTGAACCATTTGGATGAGTGTAAGTCACTCATCCAAGGTCAACAAAATTGACGCGCGAAACTAATTTGAAATGCATAATTTTTGCGGTCTTTATAACATGACCTATAAATGTCCAATTGTGCTCAAATTTTGCGTATGAGCTATTCACAAGATGTTTAATAAGATCAATGGATTAGATTTTTGAAAAAAATAGTGCATCATGAAAAACTACTTGAGTGTATTCTGCTCCGAATATACTCGAGTGTATTCTAGCCTGACTCAATATATATATATATATATATATATATATGTGTGTGTGTGTGTGTGTGTGTGTGTGTGTGTGTGTGTGTGTAGAAATATATGTATATATGCATATGTATTACACATATCTCCTTAATTGTCATTGACTTGTATATGATGTGCAAGACATGCCTTCAATATCAGTTTCCACTTTCTACAATTATTATACCAATATGGATAGATACCAATTAAATCACCATCCATAACAAACCACTGCTCACTCCCTTACTCAATCTCCTCTTTTCCCTTTCACGTCTCTATTGACCCCTCAGCTTCCTCCCTCACTCTTTGGACTCTCCGTTAATCTCTCTCTTCCACACTATCTTGTAACCAACATTCTACTGACTACATCCCTAATAGTTTGGGTGTTTCTCTTCTCCACAATCTCACTGCCCCACACCCCCCACTCTTTTCAAATCTTTGTTTCCATCTCCCCCGATGGAAGTTTGAGCTTACAATAATGTGCAAGCTAGGTCTACCTAGTTGAGCACCCCCACCGCCGAACGTATCCACCTTTACTCTCCTCTCCATCAGCTACCACAAAACACACAAAGTACAAACTTCTCCAATTGCTTCAAAATTAGATTTTCCAATCTGTAACATAATATGCATCCGGACTTTCTCAGCTTCATATTAATTCAATATTCTTTTGAAATAGTAAGTATTTGTTTCATATAATGCTTCAATATAAATTATATAGATATAGAGTTCCATGCGCATGTGTGGGCTTACTAGTATGATTTTGTTTTTAAATGAGTAGTGCCTTGGAACTCCTAGGCTCCCACCAAGGCACCCCTTGGGCTGAGGAGGTCCGCATCGCTAAGTTGAGACTTTGACCACAACTTCATATCTGTTTGTGATTTAAATGTCGACACGTCTTGTCCACGTCGACTGAAGTTTTACTGTTTGTATCAGTGTAACGAAGAATTGTTGGTCAGCTTTGCTGATATTGCACACTACGCCAACATTACGTTGGACAATCTATGATGAAATTCTGCACAATCTATGATGAAATTCTGCACCCTAGTTAATCTGCTTTGAAGCCTATAACTTCATCCTAGCACCATATCAACGAACTAGGCGGAGTTGGCCCAATGGATCAGCTAATGGGCCGCCAATGAAGCAACCCGGGTTCGATCCCTGGAACCAACGACAATTTATCTCCCATCACTCATCCTGCTGTTTGGGTGGTTTAATTGGGCAGCAGGGGGGGTCACCCCCTTCTGAACTTGTTCAATTTTTTTTAGTACCATATCAGCATGCCTGCCTTGATTACTGATTGGTGCTATTTAAGTGCTAGACATGACTTTTTTTTACTCAAATGAGTGCACAAATTAACTTCAGTAGGTTGCTAATGATACTAAAAATTTGCTGACTGTATTCAGTGTGGACAAAGCACCCTAGCTATCATAGATGACATGACATGTTTACTGGTATAAGACTATCACCAGAGGGCTAACTACATTCGGTCTGGAAAGAGGCTGTGTCGTGCCCTTTTTGTCTGTTAGTTCTGAAGTTCTGAACACCATGTGAACTGCCTGGTTTTGCAATAAAGTGTTTCTGCATTTTAGTCAGTCGTCAGTTATGTATCCAGCCCTGAATGTCTCAGATGAGATTTTTTTTTGCAATTTTTAGATATGGCATGTGTTATCATTTTCAATCATTTAGTAAGTGTTATCATTAAGCTGACCTCTTCACTGTATATGTCACCGTGTCATTGTAATGTGAATCTGATTGTACTAGAACTTCCACCTTGAATTTGCTAACATTAGAACTTCCACCTAGAATCTGCTTGCATTAGAACTTCCACCTAGAATCTGCATGTACTAGAACTTCCATCTCTTCGCCTAATCTATTCCAAAAGGGAATGACTTGATAATTAAAGGTATTTCTTTTCGGTACAGGTTGCACAAGTCAAAGCAAAACATGCAGAAATAGAAGAATTGAGGAAACTGGATAATTCTCGGCAACATAATTTCACAAAGGCTGTGGAAGAACTCAAAGCTGCTGAAAAGGAGCTTGCAGACCTTCCACATTATGAGCCGCCCAAGGATGCACTTGTATGCTGGCTTTTAGCGTTGTACTTGTTTTTCACATGCACCATTCATTAGCTTAACGTATTTCTGAATTTTTGAATTAGACATGCTCTTGATAGAGGTCACTTAATTCTTCTATACTTCTACTTTTTGAAGGAACCAAATTTGTTTCCTACTAATGTTTCATATCCCCATCCACAAGCCTAACATAAACCCGCTTTACCAGCTTCACTGGGATATTTAACTTTCTGTGCTAGTACTTGAAAAAGTTTCGTAAACTTCATGATAATGTGATGATTGATGAACAGACTTTTTGAAGCAACTAGAAACTAGTGGTTTTGGTTAAAATGTTTGTGCAGCTTTTGTTTTGGGCTAAATTGGTAGGTGAATCTCTGCCATGTCAAACACTAGATAACTTAACCATGACTGTTATGATTTATAAATGCTAAGTTAACTGCCAGAGACAAAATAGATAGATTTTTTTGGGTAATTTTTCATGCGCAATCTTGGAGCCAAATTATCATATCTACTCAACTACTGGCCATTTCAAGATTTAGGTGGACAGATCAAATTGTTATTAATCCCACTTTAAATGGTTATTCTATGGCTCATATTTATATTTTGCTACAAGAAAAGTTTAAGCCACATTATCATATCAATAACCTACGACCAATATGCATATTCCATTATGTTCCCTTGCTGGAGAAAGGTGATCTTTTTTGCATCCCCATATATCAGAACCCTATTATCAACAACCATTTACATGCTTTTTTCACTTTTTGTGGGTAAAAAACAGGGCCTTATTTTATGCTGAAGATATCAATCTGAACATAACTGGTAACTTTATTAAAATAGGGCCTTATTTTATGCTACAAGGAAATTCGGAGTACGAGATGAGTTGGCAGACCAGAAAAAAGAAAGCACGAATAAGCTTTTGCTATGGGGATCAATGACGCAAAAAAAACTGTATAACTTTTCTAACACAAAAGAGAAATTGAAGTGTTAGGTTGTTTTATATTTCAGATCCAAAAGGCTGGATTGAATTTCCAGATCCATTTTTAATAAAAAAGCACAGCTTGTACCCAAAACATAATCAGGATGATTTGCAAATCCTACAGATCCAAATCATAATGCTTTACTTGATTAAGAAGGGTCCAGACACTCCAGTATGTACGACTCTAGCATTGGTCCTGTTAGCACCATGTTGCTAGTAGGTGTTAATATATGAAGCGTTGGCACTTCAAAACAGTAGCTGCGTATGCGTCCTGAGGCTTGATACATGTCAAAAACCAACAGTCCTCTGCTATTTGTCTTATACCTTGAAACATCTATGAAATTAGAGAATGGATAGTCATGTTGAAGAGATACCACACACTTCTAGTAAACTTTTTTAATTGCAGATCTTCCTTTCAGTTCCTAACTTTAGTCCAATTTTTCTTGTTTCTACTGGCCTAATGACCATACCTATAATTGTTTCAACTATCCTAACAATGTTATGCATGGCTAGGCACAACAAATAACAAGTTGAAAACATGGTGCAGGACTTCTGACTTTGTGTCGACTTCACCATGTGTAAAAGTGGAAGTTTGTGGAAACTTCGAGGAAGTTTTGTGGAAATTTAGACACAAACTTTGATAATACTTTGATGCCGTTTTTTTTGAAGAAAATGATGTGAATTTGAAGGAAACTTTGGTTGAAAACTTCTAGTTATGTTGTACCTCTATTTTATATATGTTAATTTAACACAAAAACACGATCCACGACTCTCTAGCCCTAGGTAGGTTGATAATACAATGTGTTGCTTGCAAGGGTCAAATGTGCAATACATATATACACATATAGTTCACCATATGTATTCTATACAATATACATTCAACTAGTTGTTACAACACCCTCTCTAGGAAAGAGTGGCAACCAACAAACATGGGAGTTGATACTAGAAGTTCGAAGAGAGTTGGAGGTGACACTTATGCCTTATATGGCCTTTAGGCCACTAGTTAGGATTAACGTTTTGGGACTTCCCAACTTCGCCCACTTTGAGGAAACAATGACAACTTCAGAGATGTTGGGACAAAAATACACAAAAAAGTCAACTTCGTCGACAACAGTGAAACTTCGTCCCGAAGTTTGGATGAGGCGGAAGTATTGGGGATTCGACATCGCCTATGGTTGAAGTTCGGAGTTTCAATGAAGCTTCGCCCAACTTTGCCAAAGTTTAGTTCCGTGGTTGAAAAATTATGCGAAGAAATATAAACCGGGATGTAAATATTGAATCGTACTTTAGTATCGGTATCCATGGTCAGGTAGTCTATGTAAGTGTATATTCAATTGCTTATGTTGTCTGGCACACTCGCTGCACCACATATGAATATACGAACACTGGCTAGATGCACATCTATGTGGTACATATGTGGAGTATATGTGCCGTTTTATGAAGTCATATTATATAATTATCAAAATGTATAATATTTAATGTTATCCATACTTGTCAAGGCGTCTAGGCGATGGGTTTAAGCCAAGGAGTGCTTAGGTTTTTCTGGGCGATTTTTAAACTTTTTTTCCAGTTACATATTTAAATGTTTGTACACATGATACTATATGTGATAATGTTATTGTTTATTCATTAAATGTTATCATAAGTCTAATTTGAATTGATAACTATAGGGCAATCAAGGGCAAGAGATTTAACAGTAAGAAAAAGAAACAACAGTAAGAGGAAGATAAGTAGGATTTGGGAAGAGAAAACGGGATAAAAAGAAACATGCAAATGGTAGGAGTTGTGCAGGAAGAAGTCAGAATAAGACAAACACAAGGGCAGTAATAGGAGATTGAAAGAGGAGGAAGAATTCAACAAACAAAATAAAAACAGCAATAGCAGGTGCTCAAATAGAAAATATACAGGAAGGAAGAATAGGCCGGCTAAAATGAATGAGAATATGCAAACAACAACAGCTGTGAGAGGAGATTTAGGAGGAAGAAACCAGTAAAAGAAAACAAATATATGCAAATAGTAAAGAGTATATGTTAGCCTATTTAGTTAATAGGTTAATTAGTTAGTGGGCCTTTAGTGTCTCGGCCTGTTTAGATTACTTGGGACACAAGTATCAGGGTTTCTCCCTTGCTCCTATATATAGGGCATGGCGGTACCTCTTTTATTCATCTAATCTATTCGAATCAGTTCAATACAATATTATTTCACATTGTATCAGAGCGCGTTCGCTCCTGAGGGAACCCTAGCCGCCTCAGCTTCCCTCCTCTCCTAGCCGCCAAAGAACACTGCCCCAGGCCGGCCGCCGCTTCTCTCTGAGAGAGAACAACAGAGGGAGAGGCCGCCTGCTGGCGGCGGCCGCCGTCACCATGGCTTTGGGCGGCTGCCCGCTAGGGACTTCCGGCCTCCATGACTCTTTTTCTCCCACTTTCACATAGATCTGTACGTCGGCGCTAATTCCCGACATGCAATCTATGTTTTCCAAATTCAAACTGACCGCCGGTGATCTCCTTTCCGTCCATCACGTATCCGACGCCATCGTCACCTCCGCCATCCGTCGGCCAACAACCATTAGTCTGCCGGCCAACATCACCTATCTTCTTTCTCGAAGAGTTACTGCATCCCGCGCAAGTGCTGCCCGTATTCAGCAGCAACGTCGCCGCTCCCCAACGCCATCACTATCCATCCAGCTGACTCCGTCTTCCGCAATAGCCGCCACCGTCGTAACAATTTGCGCTGCCCATTAGCAATAGCCGCCAGACAGTAGCTAGATAACACCGTCGCAAATCACAGTGGCCATCGCTTCTACCGTTGCATCGCGCCGACATCCTCAGTATCAACCTTCGCCGCCGCTAATGGAGAGGCTCCACCCTTGGCTCTGCATGCGGCCTCATGGCCTACAATATCTCCAAAGCTGCGCATGAGACCTTTATCATCTCTCGGCCAAGTGCTACATCAATTGAGCGACACAATCCAACCATCTACTGCTCGTAATCTCGCTGCTACAGCCACGGTTGGCACTAGCCATCAGCCAATCTGATCAACCACTACTCTAAGCCAAACAGCCGCCGCCGTCCATTATCTATGCCCATTAAGCTGCTGGCTACCGTGGGCGATCACCCAACACTCTCCACCGCTACCAAACAACCCCAATATTTTTACTGCCCCCTATACAATATGCCTGAAGCTATTCAAATCCTTAATCGGTCCTATCTTTTGCTAATCAGATCTAATTTTAAGCCTAATCAGATTTTTCACAGGGGCTTCGTTCCCGCACCCCCGACTTTGTTGCCCTAACGGGCCAAACAAATCCCCTTTTCGGGTCGGGATTAGATCCATTTAATTTCCTGCCCGAATCTTACATTGACCCATTTAACATATTCTCTCTGGTTATCGGTTTCATTCTCCACATATTATTAATATCCATATCACAAATTCCTCTCAAATCCACCAATTCCTTTCCCACCCACCCATCATGTGTGTATCCTTTTTCCACTTGCAGGGGTCATATATCCATTTCTCAACACCAAACACTCACTCTCGTCGTATTTGGTGTGCGGGGGGGGAGAGGAGAGGAAGAGATGAGAAGAGAGAGTGAGAGAATATGTATGAGAGAGAGTGTGTGAGAGAATATGTATGAGAGAGAGAGTATGAGAAGAGATGATATATGTATTCAGGCTACATATTTCAGGTTATCTTCATGGAGCTTCGTTCAACACACCTATTCTCCACTTTCAGACAACATTATCACTCTTGTTGCATTCTTGAGAGACAAATAGGTGCTTCTTCAGACTTCTCAGAAGCTCAACAATTTTTAGTATGGTTAGTCTACATCTGCAAGGTTGATTCATCTAGTTTTATCGTCACTGAGCTATTTTTATCACGTCTTTTTTGAGCTGCATTTGCTGTATTAGCATCGTTTTCCGTTGATCTTCTTGGGACTTTCCTTGATGGATGATATCTCCTTTCCTGTCAAGCCCCCAAGGTTCACGCGACAGAGTTATGGTACCTGCATCGTATCACCAACATATCGTCCGTTCGTGTTCGTGCCACATTATGCATGTCCTCCCAGACAATTTGAAAATTCCGCTACTGCTACATCAACACTGTGTATCCGCGTTCATGCCGCGATAAGTACGTATTCTAGTGAAGTTGTCGTAGTCGTGGTATTGATGATTGTCTGCTCCAAGTGGCGAATCACTACTGCAGTATTCATGTCCCATTTTAGATGTTCTTCATTCCAGATGCACTCCAAAAGACCTTCATCAAAGCTCGAGGATCTCCAGCTTGCAGAATACAATTAAAAAAAAAAGAGGCGCCATCGTATGATTCAGGGGGAGTATCAATCTTTTGTATGGGGAGTGATATTTATCTTTTATCATTTCTATCTTTTCTTTTATCGAGTCCTGTAACTCCAAGCTTGGACATGTGTTTCACCCATGTTCCAGCTTGAGGGGGAGTGTTAAAGAGTATATATTAGCCTATTTAGTTAATAGGTTAATTAGTTAGTGGGCCTTTAGTGTCTCGGCCCGTTTAGATTACTTGGGACACAAGTATCAGGCTTTCTCCCTTGCTCCTATATATAGGACAGGGCTGTACCTCTTTTATTCATCTAATCTATTCGAATTAGTTCAATACTATTTTATTTCACAAGTAGTAGTAGATTTGGGAGCAAGAGATAAAATCTGAAATAAGAAATATGCACATACTCTCATAGTAGTAGTAGGAGATATAGGAGGAATAACTCACAAAAGAAAACACAACAACAATAGGATTTAGGAAAAAAATGTAGGAGAAAAGATAAAAAAGAAAAGAAAAAGAAGCAAGAACAACAAACACATGAGGAAGTAGAAATTTTTTAGCAAACAAAACTACGAAGACTTACCAATCTGCCCCAAATCAGACCTAATTTCCCCAAATCAGACCTGTTTTCGTCTAAATCAGACATACCTAACTCAACCGTAAAATGACTCAAGGTGATTTAATTTGACTAAATCTAGACTTGATTCATGCTAATTTAGCCTTTAATGGCTTAAATTGGGCCTAAAAGCCCATAGACATCCATCTTAACGCACTTAATAGGGTGGGTGCCTAGTTTGAGGCGCCTTGCCTAGCGCCTAGGGTGCCTAGGCAACGCCTAGGCGAACGCCTTGATAACTAAGATATTATCTAAATTATTCATGTATTTGTTCTTATCTATATGTATACATTATATATATATATATCTTGATATATTTATATGGATAATTTTATTATTTGTACATATATATGTAAGATACAAATGCACCAACTACTATATACGAGCCAGGCATAGCTATTTGTTTTAATATGTGTATAGGGACCTACGTGTAAGTGTTATAAAAGTCAGGGACTTATGTGTAAAGTTTCTTGTATGTATATATAAAAACACCCCAACCGTGAGAATGGGTTGAGGGATTCTCCCATCTTTTTGCATTCACATGGTATCAGAGCTATAGGGAAAACCCTAGGAGAGTTGCAAGCATCAGAGAACAACGACAACTCCAAGTTTTCCATTCGTTGGTACAGTACCGTACTGTAGCACGACGACCGTTGTGGCTGCTGCTACTCCCTCTCTGGTTGGACTTGGGTTCTGCCCTTTTGGGAAGTCCTTCCTCTTAGTCCTAGCTGCCTTATGGTGCTTGTTGCTAGTTGCTACGTCCCTGTTTCTTCTCCAAATCTACATTGCATCCGACTGTCAAATGTCAACAAGCTCTTATTGCAGCATGAAGTTTGGCTTCCAACAAAGGGCTTAAGGGCTCTTTTCCTCCCTCAAATCTGGTCAAAGAGGGGCGTCCCTGAACCTACTACCTTGCCCTAGAAGGTCACGGGCATAGGTAATCCGAGGAGGGAGCTTTGGTCATTCTCCCAAGTTACTGCAGTCGTGGAGCACTGTAGCACAGTTGCTATAAAGTTTATGAAAGTCTGTTTTTAAGGCTAAAAAGTCTGGTTTCAAGGTTCATAGTTTCCACAAAGTGTGCAAATATCTAATTTCAAGATCTTTGTTGTCCTTTAGTGAAGAAAAAGTCTGATTTCTTGAAGAGAAAAGTCCGATTTCTTGAAGAAAAAGTCTGAATCTTTGCTAGAGTATGATTTGCTGTCCTCTACTCTGTTTTTTGCCTATTTGATTAATCGGTTGGGTGCATTTTTCATCAACATGGATGATAAAGACTTCGTGGTTCTCCAATCCACTATGACAATCCAAGAAGAGTTATATGGATTCCATGTAAAGTCCACCAATATGGCTGTTGTTGATGATACTCTAGAGAAGACTATATATCTGATGTCTTTGTCTAAAGAAGAATATGCTCAATTGATGCTTCTTCGAGCTTCAAAGCAGACAACAACTTCAGTCTCCATTGCACAAAGGTTCGATTTGTCAGCATGCATTTCACAGGCATCCAAGCATCTACGTCCAAGTCAGACTGGGTCCTTGATTCCGGTGCAACTGATCACATCATCGGGGTACCAGAGGCAGAGATGTTCACCACCTACACCCGTAAGCCCAACCTACATGGTGTCACCCTTGCAGACGACTTTGTTGCTCTGTTAAGGGAAGATGAACAGTGTCACCAACTCCATATATATCCCTACCATCTACGTTGTTCATTCCCCATTTTTCCTTTAATTTGTTATCAATTAGCAAATTAACTCATTCTCTTCAAGCCTCTGTTACTTTTTTACCAGATACTTGTCTTATACATGACTTGAAGACGGGGAAGAAGATTGGCGAAGGATATGAACTGGCTGGATTATACTACTTGCAACAACTTTCCACTACATGTGTCGCTGCATCTCCTTTAGTGGTGCATAGTCCTCTTGATCACGCGTCTGTAGAAAAGCTCAAGGTTTTGGTTCCAGGCATGGTTCGAAATTTCGGTTTCGACAGGTATCAGACATAGAAATGCGACTGTCTAGAAATAATACGTAAAATTTCGCAAAGGCGGGCGAAAATTCGACAAAATACATAAATTTTGTTGAAAAAAGGCCAATTTGGGCATGTATTTCGCAAAACACAATTGAAATGGGTTTACAATTTTGAAAATCAACGACCTAAAGCCTGTTGTACTTGGACGGTTACTTCTTTGGTAATTTTTTGGATTCTTTTGCTCTTGAAGGCTTGTTCTTTGGATCTAAGGTAAGTTTATCTCTCTCCATCCCATCTACATCCATTTCTTCCACTTTTACCCCATCTTGATCAAAAGATTTCTCTGAAATTGCAAGTTGCAAGTGATGGACTACAACTTAAACTTGAGGATTTATGAAATTATGCTATAAATTACATATAGATGCAATTAATTTACAAATCCAACTTGATATATATCCTATTTGTCAAGATAATGCATAAAATGTTTTCAAAATGAGTTTTTTTTAAAATAATGGAAATTATGACTATGCAAGGAAGAAAATGTCCGATTTCGATGCCCGTTTCGGTGACCACAGAGATAGAAATTTTGACAGAAATTTTAATAAATGTGTTCCTGGCGTTTTGACGGCAAAATAAACGAATTTAGAGAGATATATTGTGTTATGTTGTGTTTTGTTGAGTGTCATGTGCATAGCATGTGCCTCACTTATGCTTTCACTTCAGTAGTTTAGTCCCATATTGCTCATCTCTGCTTTAGTCTCTATTCCCTTCTGTTATATAAGAGACTGCATTGTACACTGGTTTATTCATTCAATAAGCAATTCCCAGTTTATCTATGTGGTATCAAGAGCAGTTCTTGTTCTCCGATTTTTTATTTTCCCACCCTACCCGTATGCCCCGAGTCTTCAGCCCTCCCCCCCCCGCCGCCGCCAGCAACCCCCCAACCTGTCGCTGCCGCCAACACCCCCTACCTGTCGCCGTCGGCTCCCTCCCGACGCCACCCCTACCGCCTGCCCTCCACCTCCCTCCCACCGCCGCTCCACCTCCTACACCCCGCGCTGCCCCTCCTCTCCTCCCTCCACCATTCCCCTACTGCCCTCTTCTTGGGTGTCCCCCTCCACCGTTTTCGCACGTGCAATTTTTCGGACAACCATAGCCATCCCACGCTGAGAGTCTCCTAACTCTCCGGTTATTTTTCTGCCTGCGCCTCATGATTGGATATTGATCTTCCTCATGACGACGTAGGTTCATTTATCAGTCTATCTGCCCGACAAGGGTTTCCTCTGATCTGATGCGTCAGATCCCTGCTGCTGCTACTGCCCAATAGTGGGTTCTTTATTCACTGCCTGTTGCTGCTGCGCCGCCACCTCACTACTGCCTACCTCTGCTAATAATGGCTTCAGTTGAGCCTCCTCGCTCTCTGTGTTACCACCGTAAAACTCGATGATTCGAACTATCATCTGTGGTCGGCGTCCTTTGTCCTCTATGTTAAGGCCCAAGGCCGGTACTCATATCTTACCGCTGATTCTCCTGCAGCCCTTGCTGCTACTGCTGATGAAAAGAGCAAACAAGCTTATACTCAATGGTCCAAAGACGACTCGGGTGTTATGTCCTGGCTTCTCAATAGCACCGAGCCGTGCATTAGTCAGTCCCTGTTATGTCTTCATGATGCTAAAGCAATGTGGGACCAACTTTCTCATGTCTACTCCCATCAACAAAATCCTAAAAGGGTTTTTGAAAATTTTAAAAACATGGCCAAGGAGTTTTCTTCTGATGCTTCCATTGAGGACTTCTACAACCAATGCTCTGCTCTCTGGAATCAGTATGAAATCTACCATCTGTTGACTGCTGACATCAAAGAGGCCCAGAAGCAGCGAAATGAACTGCAATTGTTTCAATTTTTGGCTGCCCTACTTGCTTCCTTTTCAGGCGTGGTTGATCAAATTTTGTCTAGTGATCCTCTGCCTACTCTACGCGACGTCCTCAAGAGAGTTCAACGGCTACCATCTGTGACCTTCACTCCTGTTATTGAGCATCCTGCTCTAGTTGCTCGCACTACTGATTCTGGACGTGGCCGCAGTCGAGGACGTGGTCGTGGCAAACGTCTGCCTCCTACTGGCGGACGAGGCTCCTCTACAGCTCCTGGACGAGGTCAAGCTACTGGTCCTCGCTACTGCAACTGGTGTGGTCGTGATAATCACACTGAAGATAGGTGCTGGATCAAGCACGACAAGCCAACCTGGACGAACCAGGCCTCTACAGAAACTACTACTGATGCTGCATCCGACCCACCAACTGCCCCTCCGACTACTGAATGGCTTCGCTTTGAATTTGAGAAGTTTTTCTAGGAGCGCATGACTCAGTTACCTTCGACATCTGCTGTTGGTTCTTTTGCCATGCTTGCTTCTCCTTCTGCTGGTAACAATAAGTGGTGCATTGATTTTGATGCGTCTGTCCATATGGCAGGCGACATGCAATTATTTTCTGCTCTATCTAAAACCTCTAATATTCCATCTGTCACTGTTGCAAATGGCTCTAAGACTCTTATTCATGGCATTGGCACCGTTCCTCTATCTCGCAAGCTGAATCTTCAATTTGTTTTATACATACAACAATTTCCTGTTAATTTATTATCTGTCAGTAAAACTGTTAAACAACTTCAGTGTTCCATTAAATTTGATCCCTCTGGTTGTGTTTTGAAGGATCTCTGTACGAAGACGAGGATTGGTTCGGGCCATGAAGGACCAGATGGATTATACTGTTTGGATGGACCGCTTGCAACTTCTGCTCTCTTGTCTACATCAGTCACAAGACTTCAGTGGCACTTTCGGCTGAGTCATCCGTCTGTTGCAAAGTTGAAGCTTTTATTTCTTGCATTATCTGAAAACAAGTTCGCTTGTGCCTCTTGTGTTTTGGGAAAACAAATGAGGTTTGTCTTTCCTGCTAAGAAGGAACTTGGTTCTAAAGAATTTTTTGATATTGTTCATGCGGACATCTGGGGTCCATATTCTATTCCGAGTCAAACTAGTGTTAAATATTTTTTGACATTTATTGATGATTATTCGCGTGCTACCTGGCTTCTTTTGCTCAAAGATCGTGGCACTGTTATGGACAATATCCATATTTTTTTTTCTTCTGAAATAAGACCCAATTCTATAAATCCATTAAAATTTTCCGTACCTATAATGCCCTGGAATTTATGCAGAAGTCTGTCACATCTTTTTGTTCTGATCGTGGCACCATCCATCAAACCACTTGTCCGAATACTCCACAACAAAATGGTGTTGTTGAACGGAAAAATCGCCACATATTAGAGGTTGCTCGCACCCTTCTTATTCATTATAAAGTTCCTCACCGTTTTGGCCTGAGGCAGTCACTACGACATGCTATCTAATAAATCGTATGCCATCTTCTGTTTTACAAAATTGAATACCTTACTCCATTTTGTTTCCTGATGCACCTCTGTTCTTGTTCCTCCTCGCATTTTTGGGTGTACTTGCTTTGTTAAAAATTTACGTCAGGAATGACGAAATTTGATCCTCGATTCCACGAAATGCATTTTTTGGGTTATTCTAGAACTCAAAAAGGTTATCGCTGCTTTGATCCGATACTCAGACAATGGTTTGTCGTGCGGATGTGATCTTTTTTGAGCATATGCCCTATTTTTTCTGATGAAGGAGCAAGACTATCCCATGATATGTTGGCACCCTCACCTCTACCAAATTTTGTTGAAGACTTGCCTTCTAATCAACTTGAAGATCGTCCGGTGCAAGTATACAAACGCCTTCCGAAGACAAGCACTCCTTCCATGGCCCCTTCCCAACCAATTCCTCCGTCTACGGATGATCAAATAAACACTGAGGTAACTTCTGACTTGCACCTTCCTATCAGTCTGCGCAAAGGTGTTCACTCCTGTACTAAACATACTATCAGTAATTACTGCACTTCTGCCAATCTGCATAACAACTTTGCCTGCTTTACTTCTGCTATTTCTGCTATCACCATTCCAAAGACTGTTGCAGAGGCTCTTGTTGTTCCCGCGTGGAAATTGGCAATGGATCAGGAAATGCAGGCACTCTGTGATCTTAAGACATGGGCACTTGTGGATCGCCCTTCTTCTTGCCCTACTGTGGGCTGCCGCTGGGTCTTTACCATTAAATATCAACATGATGGGATTATTGAACGCTTGAAAGCCCGCCTTGTTGCAAAAGGCTATACACAGACATATGGTGTTGATTATTTTGAGACCTTCTCCCCTATTGCGCGATTAAACTCTGTTAGAATTCTGATTTCTGTTGTTGTTAATAAAGACTGGTCTCTCTTTCAGTTAGATGTTAAAAATGCATTTCTTTATGAAGATCTATAGGAAGAAGTATACATGGAGCAACCACCTGGGTTTGTTGCTTAAGGGGAGTTTGCCTTCAAAGTATGTAAGTTGAAAAAGGCCATCTATGGTCTCAAACAGAGCCCACGTGCTTGGTTTGACAAGCTCAGTTAGATCTTAGTCACTTTTGGCTTTCGTCGCTCTCATTCTGATCATTCAGTGTTTATCCGCAAAACAGTAGCTGGACTTGTCATTCTTATTGTTTCTGTTGATGATACTATCTTATCTGGCAGTGATACTGTGGGTATACAGAAAACTAAAGCCTACTTAGAAAAACATTTTGTCACTAAAGATCTCGGAAAACTGAGGTATTTCTTAGGCATTGAGGTTTCCAGATCATCTGCACGACTGTGTCTCACTCAGAGAAAATATGTACTTGATCTGTTGCAGGAAATTGGTATGTTGGGCTACAAACTAGCCAACACTCCACTTGATCCAAACATGGACTGGGATGATGAAAACTCTCCTCCCTATGCTGATCATCACCAGTTTAGAAGGCTGGTAGGCAAACTTATCTATCTGACCGTCACAAGAGCTGACCTGCTGTCGGATTCATCAACCAGTATCTTGATAAACCCCGACAATGTCATTGGGATGCTATATGTCATATTCTGCGATATCTTAAAAGCTCTCCAGACAAAGGCTTGATGTATAAGAAGCATGGCCACTGCAATCTATCTGGCTTCTCAGATTCTGACTATGCAGGAAGCCGTTCTGATCGTAAGTCAACATCAGGATACTGTACATTTATTTGCGGAAATCTTGTCACCTGACGAAGCAAAAAGCAGACTATTGTTGCCAGATCCAGTGTAGAGGTGGAATACCGGGCTATGGCTCATATTGCATGCAAACTTCTGTGGGTCCAGAGTCTCCTCCAGGAGTTTGATATATCCTATTCCAGCCCTATACCGATGTTTTGTGACAACAAGGCCTCCATTTTTATTGCGAGCAACCCCACTTTTAATGAGATGACGAAACATATTGAGGTCGACTGCCACTTTGTTCGAGAAACAGTCCTTTCTGGTCAGATTTGCACTCCATATCTCAGCACTGAAAAGCAAATTGCGGACATCTTCACCAAGATACTTCTTAATGCTCATTTTCAGACTCTAGTTGACAAGTTGGGCATGTTCGACATCTACGCTCCAGCTTGAGGGGGAGTATAGAGATATGTTGTGTTATGTTGTGTTTTGTTGAGTGTCATGTGCATAGCATGTGCCTCACTTATGCTTTCACTTCTGTAGTTTAGTCCCATATTTCTCATCTCTGCTTTAGTCTCTATTCCCTTCTGTTATATAAGAAATTGTATTGTACACAAGTTTATTCATTCAATAAGAAATTCCTAGTTTATCTATAGAATAATTTATGAAATTTTACCAGAATGATCAACTAGTGTAGATCTACTCAAATATGTAATAATATTTCATATTGGATACGTGGGGGGTGGGGTCTCATCATTTTTGAGTGAATGACCCTGAACTGTATTGATGGGCATATCGATGGGGATTTTAAATGTCAAATTTCAATGGTGAAATCAATGAATTAAGTCATTATAGTTTGCAAGCACAATATATAGACTTGAAGACACAAAACTGTGCAAAAAATATATTCTAGGTAGTACATAGTATATGAAAAAGTAGAAAAAAATTTGGATGATCTGCCTATTTCGAGAGTTTCGTCAGTCAATTTCGATGTCTAATTGCCATGGAAACAGAAATTTCAACCACCATTTTGTCGAAATTTGGAACATTGTGACTATGTAAATCCCACTAATTATGAGTTCCACCCACAAGGGGGTCCTAGTGCTGCATATAGAGATCATATGGTCACAAATGATATGGGTAAAACATGTCATTGCATTAGAGATATGGTACAGGTCCCTCCAAGTCAAGGTATTCATATAGGACATATACCACTTAATGAGGATGACCAATTAAAAGCGTTGAAGGAGTATTTTCCGACATATGGGATGATGCAATTTGTGGGAGATGAAGCATACAAAGAGCATGTACAAACATATAATACATGTTACAAAGATACTATGGGTTGGAATCAATATGTCAACAATATAAATAAGGTTGTTTGGACAAAAACCACTAGGTGGGGGTTATGAGCTTGATCAACCGCCACACGACTCCAGTTCAATTAGGTAATTTAATACTTTCTAATGTATTACAAATTTACAATAGATTGACTGATGTTCAATGGTCTAAGCTGTAATAATAGATTGTTGTTGAATTTTTTTATGAGAATGAGATAATTCCTTATGGCACTGAAATTTGCATGGAAACCTTCATCGAAAGTTTGAAATAGTTCAACTTCTTTTCATTCACACGTGTAGCCCCCCCCACCAAGATTAATATATGATTTTATTGCATATATAGGTGTATTTATGGATGTAGACCATCTTGGTAAAATTTCATGACTTAATTCCTTTATTTGGTTGTCGAAATCTTGTGTCGAAATTCCCGTAAGTGTTAAAATTTCCATCGAAATATCTGGATTGAGCCATCGGAAATGGCGCCAAAATCAAAATTTCAAACCAAGATTTCAGGTTTGTCCAACTTGGAGAGTTTGCAATGTGATCATGTCAATTTGGGAAATATAAGGGTCTGTCTTTAAGTCTAGCGAGAGTCAAAGAACAAAGTCTATTTTTGAGCTGGTACATTCTGATGTATGGGGTCTAAGTCGTGTCGCATCTAAACTTGGATTTCGATATTTTGTCATTTTCGTCGATGATTATTCTCGTGCTACATGGCTTTATTTGATGAAGGAGCGATATGAACTTTGTCCATATTCAAGTCTTTTTGTGCATAAGTGGAAACCCAATTCAAAAAGAATGTTTGTACTCTTCATTACGACAATGCTAGACAATACTTCAATCGTGACTTCATCCATTTCACTTCCACACATGGCATCATACATCAATCATCTTGGCCACATACTCCACAACAAAATGGAGTGGCTGAGAGGAAAATCCATCATATTGTTGAGACTGCTCGCACTCTTCTCCTTCATATGCATGTTCGTAGAGAATTCTGGGGGATGCAGTTCTTACTGCCACCTACCTCATCAACCGTAGGCCATCATCCGTTCTTTGAAACCGCATACCTGTTCAGATCCTTCATCCTATAATGCCATTGTACAATATTCCACCTAGAGTGTTTGGATGTGTTTGATTTGTCCATTAACTTGATCCACATATGGATAAATTGAGTCCAAAGTCCTTCAAATGTGTTTTCTTAGGTTATTCTTGAGTTTAAAAGGGGTACAACTGCTACAGTCCTACCTTACATCGCTTCTTTGTATCTGCAGATGTCACCTTCTTTGAAGACACATCCTACTTTGATGATAGTTCTTCGGTGACACCCGTAGTTACAGAGGAACTATTACCTCTTCCCATCATTGTTGAGTCTCCTATTTTTGAGTCCCCAAGCTATGATGGTCCTCGTGATGTAATTCCATCCTACCAAGCTAGACCATCAGTCACTCAGGTTTACACTCGTCGTACAGGTACAAGTGGTAGTCAGGTCTGGCACCAATGCAGGTGGTACATCCGGTCCTACCAGTGCAACTCCTTCTCCAGATGCTTCCTTGTCAGAAGGTCAGGTAGAGACAATTCCTCCATCTTTTCAAAAGAATCTTCATATTGCCCTGAGTAAAGGCGTCAAATCATGCCCACTTAAAAATATTCAACATCCTATTTCTAACTTTGTTTCATATAGCCTCATCTCACCTTCATATCATGCTTTTATTTCTTCTATGTCATTCGTCTCTATACCTCCGTTTGTTTCAGTTGCACTTGATCACCTAGGTTGGCGTCATGCTATGGATGAGGAGATGTCAGCTCTTAACTAGAACAAGACACGGTCTCTAGTTTCACGCTCGCATGACAAGTCTGTTGTTGGATGTCGTTGGGTTTATAATTTTATATTTTCAAAGTGGGTGCAGATGGTTGTGTTGATCGAGTCAAGGCGCGTTTGGTAGCCAAGTGCTACACTCAGATCTATGGTGAGGATTACTCAGAGACCTCTCCTGTGGCAAAGATGACATCTATTTGCATTTTCTTGTCTCTGGCTGCTATTCACTCTTGGCCTCTATACTAGCTTGATATTAAGAATGCATTCCTTCATGATGATCTAGATGAGGAGATTTATATGGAGCAACCACTTAGGTTTGTTGCTCAGGGGGAGTCAGATTTATTATGTCGACTTCACAAGTCCCTCTATGGTCTAAAGCAGTCACCTCGTGCCTGATTTGGCAAATTTCAGTAGTGCTCTTTCAGAGTTTGGTCTCGACTCGAGAGATGTACTATGGATCATTCAGTCTTCTACAGACGACAACATTTTGGAAGCATTTTTCTAGTGGTATATTTTGTTGATATTGTGATTACCGGTGATGACAAACATGGCATTGGATA
The DNA here is from genome assembly GCA_963693085.1 of Alisma plantago-aquatica. Lineage (NCBI taxonomy): Eukaryota > Viridiplantae > Streptophyta > Magnoliopsida > Alismatales > Alismataceae > Alisma > Alisma plantago-aquatica. Next base: position 283,618,351 of record OY856413.1, read on the forward strand.
GTTAAAGACATTTTTACAAGGCCAATTTCAGACAAAGGACTTGGGTAGTCTCAAATATTTTCTAGGGATTGAAGTTGCCAAGTCTAAGTCTGGGATAGTTATCTCACAGAGAAAATATGTCTTAGATCTTCTCACTGAGACATGCATGCTGGGTATAAAACCTATTGATACTCCAATGGATCCTAAAGTCAAATTGTCCATGGAGTAGGGGGAGTTACTTGATGATCCATGGAGATTTAGACGACTTGTTGGGAAATTAATTTATTTGACTGTCACTCGGCCCGACATTGCCTTTGCTACTAGTGTTGTTAATCAGTTCATGGATCAACCATGCACATGTCATATGGAGGTTGTGATGCGCTAATTGAGGTTTCTCAAGAAGTCTCCTGGCAAAGCGCTTCTATATGAAAATCGTGGACATCTACAAGTTTAGGGTTTCTCAGATGCTGATTTGGCTGGATCTAGTATTGACAAAAGGTCTGTTTTTGGCTATTGTGTATTGTAGGAGGAAACTTGGTGTCATGGCTGACTGTAGTTGCAAGATCTAGTGCCAAATCAGAGTATGGAGCTCTGGCCCTAGCAACATGTGAGTTGCTATGAGTTCGTCACTTGCTAGAGGAGCTTGGCTTTATTCAAAAAAACTCCCATTGACTCGAAGTGTGACAACCAAGCTGCTGTCCACATTGCCCTAAATCCCTTCTTTCATGAGAGAACCAAACATATTGAATTTGATTGTCATTTTATGCGAGAAAAGATTCAACAAAACTTGATTCATTTGTCACCTGTCAAATCAGAAGACCTGTTAGTTGATTTGTTTACAAAGTCCCTAAATGGTTGTCGGGCTCAATACTTATGTAACATGCTGGTATATATGATATATATGCTCCAGCTTGAGGGGGAGTGTTAATATACGTGTATAGGGACCTACGTGTAAGCATAGTTATCCAAGCTCCCGCCCGGGCTCCGCCTAGGCTTTCCTAGCCCCCCTAGGCTCTAGGTGGTCCTCCTTACACTGGGCGCCTAGGCTTTCAGATAATTAAAGTGGATTCCTAAGGCCTTTTAGGCCCAATTAAGACACCTGAAGACCAAATTAGCATAGATTAGGTCTGAATTTGGTCAAATTAGATCACGTTTAGTTATTTTTAGAAGATATAGATCTCATATAGGCCAAACCAAATCGAATTTGGGCAGATCCAGTCTGATTTGTGGGTAGGTCTGATTTGGGGAAAATATGTCTTTTTTGGGGGAACTAGGTCTGATTTCGCCAAATTAGGGCTCATTTAGGTCAATGTAGGATAAACTAGGGGAAGGTATGTCTGATTAGGACATGTTATGTCAAAATAGGTCCGAATCAAGCTAAATTAGGGAAGGCTGAGTTAAATTAGGTCCAATTTAGATCATGATAGGTAAAATTAAGGTTGAATATGTCTAGCTTAGACCATGGCATGTGTGATGTAGGTGAAGTTATGATTGATTAAGCTTAGGGATAGCCAATACAAATGTACATAGTGATGTATATGTTTGAATTTTGCTAAATATATTACCCAAAATGATTTATATATATGTAAAATATTAACAAATAGGAAGAACACCTAGAATTGCCTAGCCTCCCGCCTAGGCCCCCTAGGCTTCCCTTGGGTGGGAAGGACCGCCTAGCCACCTAGACAAGTATGCGTGTAAGTGTGATAAAAGTCAAGAACCTATATGTAAAGTTTCTTGTATGTATATATAGAAACACCCCAACCATGAGAATGGGTTGAGGGATTCTCCCATCTTCTTTTTGCATTCACAATTTGCATATATTTTGTGTATACACACTTGTAATATACACAGAAACCAGATATAGACACTTTCTACAAACTACAATACATCCATTTATTTATATGTATATATTTTCATGTACACACATACTTATACACATAAATACATGCATTTCATACACACACATACTTAGATATAAACATCTATTGTATGTCAAAATTCAATATATATAATTTTATATTATGTAATTCATGTGTAAATTTTTATGCTTAATATATAATATGCTTATATATAATTTATTTATCTAAAGAAACAACATGTACTCCCGCACATCACATACTCTTATGCGATATCATCTTCGCTCGCTCACCGCATGTTGCTTCAGAACAATGATTGATATAGATACAATCATTGTTTTCTAGGCGTCTAGGCGTTGACCTCTAAGACTTGAAAGCCAGTCATCTAGGCACCCCATGCATTCAATTAGCTTATAGTCTTTATAAATTTTTAATTTCAAATTACATATGCTTACATGTGTCTTTACTAAGCACAAAATATTGGTTTTTTAAACTAGTCAATCCTAAACCTACCCAGATTGCACTTAACATGACCATTTTAGATCTAACTTACTTTAAATTGTCCTAAATTGGATCTACTTGAGCCATCATCATCATCAACTAAGCCTCAATCCCAACCATGTTGGGGTCGGCTACATGGATCCTTCTTTTCCAATCAGCTATGTTATGAGTCATACTCTGATCAAGATGTAAAGATTCAAAATCTCTCTTTATAAGCTCTTCCCAAGTTAATTTAGGCCTGCCTTTGCTTCTTTTATTGTGCTTGACTCAATAACCTTGCTTCGAATAGGTGCACTCGTCGGTCTGCGTTGCACATGACCATACCATCGTAGACTACCTCACACTTGTCCTCGATGCGCATCACCCCCACTTTGTTTCTGATATAGTCATTCCTCAAACGATCTTTTCTCGTCTTTAAGAACCCCTCTATATATAGGAGGGGTTAGGGTTCTCAATCCCAACCAATATGGGACTAAAGCGAGAGTGGAAAAGACCGAAATATCTTGAATTTTCACAACAATTTTGGAAGATTTGCAACCTTCTGTGTCAAAATGGTCATCTCGCCCATTGAGACAGTTGTCTGGGATGCAAGATGGCCGTCTCGCTAAGCGAGACGGTCATTTCACACTTTTCCAATCAGATATGAATTGGCAAAATCTTTTCTAAATTAATGCCACTTTCTAGAGATTTCTATGTATTTCTCATAAATATATTGCTTAATATCCACTATCTTTTATCTTTTTCTATTATTTGGACTTTTCCTCTTTTCTTCTCTTTTATATCCATTTATGGATTAACATAATAGTATGTATATATATATATATATAAAAGTCAGGCTAGAACACACTCAAGTGTACAGATCGCACCGTACACTCTAATGGCGTTTGTCTATCTAGACCATATATTTGCAAATTCTAATCCATTCAACTTCATTGTTATTATTATAATAGACCATATATAAAATTTGAGGTCATTTAGATGAGTATAAGTCACTCATTCAAGGACAACAAAATCGACATATATAACTAATTTGAAATGCATGATTTTTTTTGCATTTTTAGATGCATGGCCTATAAGTGTCCAAATGAGTTCAAATTTATTATATAGTATGTTCTTAAGAAATTTAAGACGATCAATGGTTTAGACTTCAAAAATAATTGCTTTGAAGGGACACGTATGTTAGTGTATTTAGTTAACATGAGAAGGGGAAGGGAAGGAAAATCATAAAAATAATGTAAATATAAAAAATTATTGTGATGTAGAATATTGGTGATATATATAGATAGATATTTTTAATGTATATTACTTTACAAAAATTCCTTCGTAGAGGTACGGACAACAAATAAGATTGTCAACATTATATAGATAAACCCCTGCACGCTCTTCCTGATTGAGCAATGAGGCTGGTGCACTGGTACAATGTATAGTTGATGCTCTCTATCTATTGAATAATTGGGACTCCTTTTAATATTTGGAATCCCAATTATTAAGGTTCCACAGAAGATAGAAAATTCTGATCATAAATCCATTGGGTTCCAAAGTATTTCTCCAAAGTTCAACTTTATCATTCAATATATCTTTTCTTTCATCAATCAACACAATATCATCTACTTGAGCTACATATCAATCCTAGATTGACATGAATCAAACACACTAATCTACTTAGCCCTAAGATAACGATACTTGACCTAGTTTGACAAATTTAGACTTAATTTGACCTAATTTGCTGCCAACATGACAGAAATTGGGCCAATAAGTTCCTAGGTGCCCAACTAGTCCACTGGGGGTCTGGACGTGCCTAGGCAGGCGGCCATGATAACTATGGATACAATAAAGACAATTTAATTACAAACAATACTGAACATCTTAAATTATGCTCTGCCATTAGGTTCATTCTGATAGGCAGATTAAAGTTTCTGAAATGGCACATCATTTGAAAGGTTAGTTATTATTCTATATAATGACCTTCAGAAAAATATTCAAGCAGAAGAATGATCAACTGGGAAAGGTTCGCTGGTTGATTCAACTGGAGTGCTGCCAATGAAGCAACCCAGGTTCAAACCCACAAAAAATCCTTGGTTGACCTCCCTGCTGCACATTCCTAGGTTTCTGCGGTTATTGGGGCAGCAGAGGGGTCACACCCTACTGTTTGTTCCCCAAAAATGTAGAAGAATAAATTGAGGTTGTATATAAATATATAATAATACCTTGTGACTGTAGATACCTTAATAGGAAATGAACAATGTCTTATTTTGGTAAGTGAAGTAAACAATGTCACAGTGAAGAAATAGTAATTGACACAAGAAACAGTCCTATATATATATATATATATAGTCAGGCTATATATATATATAGAGAGAGAGAGAGTCAGGCTATATATATATATATATATATATATATATATATATATATATATCAGTGAAATGAAAAACGGGCTGAGCGCCCGATTAAACGGCCGTTTAATCGGCCCAATGGCCCAGCCGTTTGATTTTTGGCAAAATCGCCGTTTAATATTTTTGTTATTAATCGGCCGTTTTTTCCGTTTTTTTGCCCCTTTTTTTCCCGCTTTTTGGCCGTTTTTTGTCCGTTTTTTTAAATTTTGCTGTACACCTGTAACTTTATATAAACTATATGGTCCCAAGTATTACTGACTATAATATTAAACTTAAATATCCTATGATAAGCCTAGTCTAATAGAATGCATACTTGTATGCAAGTTGGGATAATAGGGTACTGTTGTAAAGTGTAATTTATACAAGTAAAATATATGTAATGTAACTATTATCTAATTTTAGAATGCATACTTTAGTTAATTGTACTGCTGAAATGTATGACTAATTGATGATATGCACATATAACAATAAGTTAGAAAGGTATCCAATAATGAGTCTATTGTTTACTGTATGCAAGTTGGGATAATAGGGTACTGTTGTAAAGTGTAATTTATACAAGTAAAATATATGTAACTATTATCTAATTTTAGAATGCATACTTTAGTTAATTGTACTGCTGTAATGTATGACTAATTGATGATATGCACATATAACAATAAGTTAGAAAGGTATCCAATAATGAGTCTATTGTTTACTGCTTAACTATGTAAACATGTGATGCAAAAATATTTCTGAATCATGTATGTGGGGTATTTTATCTATGTCAAATCTATTATTTATTATATTATGGCTATAATTATTGTTTTATAGCTATCTTATAAGCTAATTGGGTGTTTTTACTGTTGGGTAGAGTGTTTAGAATCTTTAGATATATATAAAAGTTTCAAAGAGTATAAGTATTTATATACATATATATGTAATTTTGTATAAAATTATATAGAAAATTAAAACCCGTTTTTTAAAAAATCGGCCGCTTACCGCTTAACCAGTTACAAGGTGCTGTCCGCACGATTACCGCTTAACGTTTTTTAAAACATTGATCACTCCGTACACCCCATTGGTGTTTGCCTATCTAGACCATGTTTTTCCAAAATCTAATCCATTGATCTTCATGGTTACAAAAATAATAGGTCACATACAAAATTTGAACTCATTTGGATGAGTGTAAGTCACTCATCCAAGGACAACAAAATCGACGCACAAAACTAATTTGAAATACAAGATTTTTGCCTCCTTTAGATGCACGACCTATAAGTGTCCAAATGAGCTAAAATTTATTATATAGTATGTTCTTATGATAATTAGGAAGATCAACGGTTTAGATTTTTCAAAAATTTACTGCATCTTCAAAAATGACTGAGGTGTACGGTGCCTCCAGTACACTCGAGTGTATACTAGCCTGACTCTCTCTCTCTCTCTCTATATATATATATGGCTAAAAGAATTGTGTACCTGAGTACATATAGCTTGCATGTACCCATCGTCATTTATGATGTTTGTCAAATTTTCTTAACAATCCAACCTTATGGATATTATGTACACCCCCTAGATAAGGTGTGTATAAAAATTCACCACAATATGATATTGGTAGACCACCCAACAAAAGAATATGTGTATTTCATAATCAATGGTAAGTTGCAGAACTTGCAGAAACCGTTGGATGATATATTAATATATCTCATAATCTATAAGAGATATGGTTATGATTTTTGAAATACATCTAATCTATAAAGTGTTAATCAATTCATATGGTTGGAATTTACTAACATACTCCACGTGCGTCATTTTAATGGCTGGTACATGTAAGTTATATGTACTGGCCGGTACACACTTCCTAACCTCTCTCTCTATATATATATATACTGGCTGGTACATGTAAGTTATATGTACGGCGTGATCTGTACACTCGAGTGTATTCTAGCCTGACTCTCTCTCTCTCTTTCTATATATATATATATAATTTCCATATCAGCTTTTTTTTTTATCATGCCATTATCTGTCTCTGTGTTGCTGATAGCTCCTTAATATGAAAGTAGATAACCCCTCCCAAAGTTTTTGCACCCAAACCACGCTGTTAATGTCTTCCAGTAGTATTTGGCACTTGTTAACTGTCTAGTTTGACTGCCTCACTGAAATTATACTAGGTTCTTGACACAGAATTTCACTTTATGTTCTGATGGTAGCATGCATTGAGTAACATTGTATTTGGTGATTCTTCTCACTGGATTGCATCCTGACTTTTCAAATGTTGAAGCAATTGAAAGCTTATAAAACCTTATTTTTCTCGTGTTTCTCTTTTAAGCTAATCATATTTGTTGGTCATTCAGTCACTTCCTATGAATCTTGCATCTTGCAAACAGGAAAAATTGAACAGAGAAATTATGAAGCTTGAGTTGGAAGCAAATCAAAGGAAACTTCTAAGATCAGAAAAAGAAAGCATCTCTTATCAAAAGAAAGGGCTCCTAAGGCAGGTCCTAAACAGGTGTGTCTGCAGGTGTTTTTTCCCCGCCCCTTGTCACGGGCTTAGTGTACTCTAGAGCTTAGATATCAAAGCTTATTTGTCACAGATTGAAAGAGTTTGAAAATAAAAATATGAAGCTTTTAGAAGCATTGAGAAACTCTGGTGCAGATAAAATTATAGATGCCTACCACTGGTTGCAATCACATCGCAGTGAATTCAATAAAGAGGTGTATGGTCCTGTTCTACTTGAGGTATCATCAATATATCTATATCTAATTTGATTGTATTTATATTTTCATCTTAGAAGCTCTTAGTTTTCTTTTAATCTGTTTTCAGGTTAATGTCAATGATCAAACTCATGCCGCATACCTAGAAAATCATGTTCCGTACTACATCTGGAAGGTACACATATATTGCCGGATATTGCTTATCTACTGTTGTCATCTTGTTTGCATAAATTTTATAAGCTAGTCCACACAAGCTTGACTTATGAAATCAACTTAGCTAGTAAACGAGGACAATACGAGATGCAGAATCTCGTGTAGCTTGGCGTTACCAATTTAGTTATTCTTTAGGCCAATATTTGTATACATTTTCAACTGTAGTTGGGAAAAACCACGAGGGATCTGGTGGAACATTGATGTTGACGTAGTTTGATCTGAAAACTAAGCTTGCTTGATCCTAGCACCTATCCAGCTTGATTTAACTTGTGAAGTTTTATAATATCTTCATCAGCAAAATGCACTTTAGGCTGAACGAAGTTGGGATTATGTTCAAATTTGCATACATTCAAGGGCAGTTTCGAGATTTGAAAGTTATATTTCTAATATGACAACTACTTAAGATCGTACCAACGTCATAATTTATCTTATTCAGAGATAATCACATTCTCTCCTAACCGATCTCCAAGTCCACTTCCTGCTTTGCCAATGTTAATGCTATCTCTACACTCAAGCACAGAACAAGAGCATCTAGACTTATTCTGCACTGTAAACCACTTGAAACAAGGCAATCAAATTATAAGGTGGGACCTTTTACTTGATAGTTGATATTTTATGTGCTCCTTTTATCATTCCATACTCTTATCTAATCCAAGGTGCAAATGTAACAGATTCTATTCTTTCTTTTTGTATTTGTTTTCTGTCTGCAGTCCATCTTTTAATTCTGTTATTTATACTAATTTGCTTGCATTAATAAGTCAGGCAGGACAAGAGAGGGAATTTCCTTTCTACTGGGTTTGTTTGCCTGATTGAAAGTTCGTTTTAAATCTCATAGGATTTAAGTTTTTTCCTTTCATTATACTCTTTCCTCTTTGTGAGATTCCGAATCTGAGAAGGAAACCAAATTTCTTTTTAAACTTTTCTTATTCTTCCCTGTCTCCTCTATAAATAGCCGTTTAACTCTCATTTTTTGAGGGCTTTGCAATCGTTCTTTTATATTCCCCACATGAGAAAATGCAAAGGTGGGCTGAGACTGGAACAAGTACACGATAAAAAAATATGAAATACTTTACACGAAATAACTGGAAATAATCCTAATCCAACCTTTAGCACATCATTGAGTTTTTTCCCTCCTAATGTGGCCTTTGTGAAGAAAACCACAACTTTGTCTTCTAATGTAAGTAGGGGACTGTAGTATTGACCGTTTATTGGACTGATTAGCGATACACGTGGCGGAAGGGTGACTGCTTAGGCATATGCGGGAGTATATGCGGCTATGCAAACTGATTTCTGAACTAGTGGTTAACACCTGCTAAGGCATATCTTTCCTATAGAAGCACGTCTACCACCTGCTATATCGCAATATATCTATAGCAGTGCTCTTATCCTGACTACCTTGCATCATTTGAGTGTCATGTTTTTAATTGAGTCAAGCACAATAAAAGAAACAGAGCCAGACCTAAATTAACTTGGGAAGAGCTTATAAAGAGAGATTTTGAATATTTACATCTTGATCAGAGTATGACCCATAGCAGAGCCTATTTGAAAAGAAGGATCTATGTAGCCGACCACAACATGGTTGGGATTGAGGCTTAGATGATGATCACGATGATGATATTACTGTCATCTTTTATGTGACTGCGGCAAGCTGGACATGCGTTTTACCCATGCTTCAGCTTGGGTAAGATTGATAACTGATTTTAATATGTAAACGGGCTTAACACGGTTAAGCCCATGAAGAAGCTATCTAAGACGATGTCCATGATGCAAAAACAAGAAGCAACTCCTTCCACAAATTCGGTGCAAGCTGTTGACACTGAGAGAGAAGAGAGGAATGCCCTGACCTCAAAACATTATTAACAAAGAGATGGATGCGCTTACATCAAAGTCTTGAGAATATGAAAAAACCACAAGCCTCTGACCTGGAATAAAGAGGCTATATCTTTTAGCAAGGTGGCTTTTCTGATTTCTTTGCAAGGAGATAAGAAAGTCTTCCCGACATGCCTAGTATCGGCTGCTGCAGCTGATAAGATGTTGAGAAAGGGGTGTGAGCCCTTTCTAACACATGTAGTAGATCCTAAGGCAGAGAGGAACGATCAGTTTAGAAGATGTGCATGTGGTGTGTGAATTTCCAGGTGTCATTCCAGATGACTTGCCTAGGTATGGGCATTATGCTTTTGTGGTAAGTTTGGCTAACCAGTGAGCCTACAATTTGTATGTATCTGACGAACTGAGTGTTCTAGTAGTCTCTAGATCGGTTAATTCTGCTGTTCATAGTTTGTCAACATTGTTCACCTTCAAATTGCTACCACAGTTTCTACATGGGGAGTAAAACCTACCTTCAGGTGATTCTTTATGCTCATCTACAAACTTGATAAAATACTGTAGACTGTGTGTGAACTCTGATGTGTAGTGATTTTTAATAAACATATAACTTTGTTCCAAGTCTGCAATTTAATTATATTGTCAAGGTTTGAGGTCATGTGGTAAGTGTCCTCCTCTCCTATATATATGAATGGGGTTTTTTTGCCTAATGGATTGATCTCAATGCCTCCCATCTTCTTTTCCGTGTGTGTGTGTATGTGTGTGTGTCTGTGTGTGTTACAAGCGTGAACAAGTGGTTATTCCTACACCATCTCACATTGCAGGTACTAGGTACGTTTGTCCATAGTTTTGTTTACACGATACTTTTCCTATATATGTTTTAATTGGGATCTCAAAAGAAAATTTCTGCAACGTATTCCTGTTCAAGTCATCACTTTCGGTTGTGTTGGACAATTGTTGACCACAGTAAGAAGCATATGACTATTTTTTTTTAAAAATTCTTGCAGGCTGTTGTATGCCAGGATCCTCGGGACAGAGACCATTTAGTAAGAAATCTGAAATCATTTGACATACCAGTTCTCAATTATGTAAATCGTGGACCATCTAAAAAACTGTCACTTGAAATACCAAATCAGGTAATTATCTATCAGTAGCTCGATTCTTATGAATTTGTATTTTTGCTTCCTTTTTATATTCTTGTTATGTAAAACTTTGTGTACTTAGTAATTATCCAGATCTCCATATGCTTGTATCAAAGGTCAACAAGCCAATTTCCAGTTTGTTATTGACTTTATTATTCTAATTATTGTGAAGCTTCGAGAACTTGGCATCTACTCCAGGCTGGACCAAGTTTTTGATGCTCCAGATGCTGTTCATGAAATCTTAACAAGCCAAACTTCTATTTCTAGCTCGGTTTGCCTCTTCTTTCTTCTATTTATTGACTTTGCGTTAGAGGCATTATGCAGTTGTTACAAATATCATTACCCATGCAGTACATAGGAACCCATGAAACAGACAGAAAAGCTGATGAACTGTCAAAGCATGGAATTCTAGATTTCTGGACTCCCGAGTCACATTATCGTTGGACAATCTCTAGATATGGTGGTCACACATCAGCTAGCGTTGAACCACTTCGCCGGTCCCGGCTTTTTCTATACAGTATGTTTCTGCATGGATCTGCATCTTAAGAATATTTAATTCTTTGTACAAGACATTCAACTGTCTCCTGCCTCCATTATCAGGTACAGATTCCCAAGACTTTGAGAGGCTTAAGAGTAAACAAAAGGAACATGAAGATGAGATTGCTGATCTGGATGAAAGTATTCAAACACTTCAACGTGAGCAGAGACAGTTCGAGGACAATGCTGCCATATTGCAAAAAGAACACGTATGTTTACAGGATATGTGAAACATCATTCATCCCCCAGTACTGTAATAAATCTTCTTTTTTGCTTTGTGTCTATACAGGAAGAAATAATGAACAGAGTTAGACTAGAGAAGAAAAGGCACCGTGAACTGGAAAGTCGTGTTGGTATGACTTATTATATAGAGGAATTTGATTTTTGCCATTCTTGAATGCTAGTTTTTACTTAGTATAATACTAAACGGTATGTTGCTTGCTCTGAGTACTTATTCTGATATTCATCCTGTCCACTAAGCTTGAATTTGAGAACTCGTCTGACAACAGAGATTTACCAATTGTTTCACCACTGCTTGGTCTTGCTGTTTGCTATTAGTACACTAGACGTACCAGTGTCTTCAGTTTGCTTGCTTCTGTTGCATTGAAACAAATGATTGGCTTGGATGTCTATACCAGATTTGAAAAGGAGAAGAGTTGAGTCTTTACAGGCTGAAGTGGATGTAGAGTCAAATTGCAGAAAGCTTCTTGATAAAGTGTCCCAACTCAATGGCCGCCGTTTTGAAGTTGTCATGCAACTAAAGGTATTCCTGCTCTAAATGATGCATTCCATCAAGTTTATTGAGTACGGGACTAATAGCAGACTTGCACAGATAACCAGGTCAATATAATCCTATCCCTGATAAAAGCTTGCCATCAACATTGCTCACTGTTAGCGTGTGCTATAAGTTATACTGTGGAGTTACCTGTAATAGTGCTGCTTAACCTCAAGGTTAATAAAGTTGGGGTTGCCTAGATAGGTCTTCATTGTTTTTGACCAGCTCAGACCCACTCTTGAAAGCTTGATGAGTCTCCAGATACCCTGTTGGACCCTTCCATTTTTCTCATGCGAAGAGTCTCTCCATGCAGAAGTCAAAATCGTACGGGTGAAGGTATTTCCTTGCCCTACACCCCTGTTAGGATGAACGGTGTTAGTCATCTAAGGTGTTATATCTTTTTGCTAAGATCAAAATATCTTTGGTCGTTCCCTTTGAGTTGTCTAGCGCGCTTCCCCTATCAAGTTGTCATCCTCAATAATGTTAATACTCTGACTTGTTTACACTGTCAACTTTTTGTTAAGTCGGAATGTGGACAACTGAGGTAATGTCAGTAAAAACACTACCATTGACAGAATTTTCTAAAAGCAGTGACAAATTGAGAAAATCAAAGATTTTTTCTAAGATTTGATTGCACATACTCAAACACTAATTTTCCAATAACAGGCCTATTCTCCTGGATTGGTTTTTAGTTGAATCACCATGATTCATAATTGCTTCTGTCAAGCTATTAGTATTACATTCAAAAGTGTATTAATTATGGATATTATATATGCGATAAACAAAGCAATGCTTATTAACAAAAAGATCAAAATTAGCTACTGCACGCTAACTTAAAGCGGAATACAAGCCCCTTAATTTATATATTGACTTGTTTTGCCCTAATTTATCACCACTATGACAATTATATTGATGTTGTTCAGCTATAGTGCTAGGTCAGATGGCTCTTTGATCATATTGTTTACATTTGTGTTTTGAGCAATGTTAAAAAATTTCGACAATTTTTTCTGTTTTGGTGGCAATCGGACATCAAAATGGACTGTCGAAACTCTCAAAACACGCGATCGATATTTTTTACTTTTTCATATACTATCTACTACCTACAACATATTTTTGTAGACAGTTTTGTGTCTTTAAGTCTATATATTGTGCTTGCAAACTATGATGACTCAATTCATTGATTTCACTACTGAAAATTGACATTAAAATTCCCCATCGAAATGCCCATCGAGACAACTCAGGGTCCTTCACTCACAAATGATGAGCCCCCCACATATCCAATATGAAATATTGTCATATTTGATTAATCTACACTAGTAGATCATTCTGGTCAAATTTCATAAATTAATTCGTTAACTTTGCCGTCAAAATGCTGGGAACACATTTATCGAAATTTCTGTCAAAATTTCTATTTCTGTGGCCATCGATACGACATTCAAATCGGTCATTTTCCTTGGTTTAAAGAATGTTTTAGGAGCAATTTAGTTTGTCACTGTTAGTTGTGATACTTGCATACATCTTGTTCATAAGATCATGAGTTCATGACGTTGGTGTAAACTGTATGGATCCTTCTTTTTCATTCAGCTATGTTCTAGCCTTCTAGGCCATTTTCTCATATAAATGTAATGACTCTATTATCTTTCTTTATTAGCCCTCCTAAAGTTAACTTAGGTCCTGCTTCTTCTCCTTTTAAGTCCGACGAATTTAATAAGGAGCCGTTTGGCTGCTGTAATTGGGAGCGGTAGTGTATTTACATCTTGTATTTCAACCGTCGAATTGATCAAGATCTCGTTTGGGCTGTGGCTTGTGATTTCAGCACTGTCGTAGTAAGAATGCGGCATTCCGGCCCCTTTGTATTCCACGGTCCTTACAAAGTACGCCGATATTGGCGACATTTGCGACTGCAGAGGAACCGCCGCCCGCTCACCACCCCTCCCCCCATTCGCCTCCCAAGCCCACTCTTTTCCCCTAGCCATTGTCTCTTCTCTCCTCCCCTGTCGCCCTCCTTGTCTCGCTCGTGCCGCCACCACTGCTCCTCCCTGGTCGTCTCTCCATCATCCACGTAACCGGTCTCGCTACTAGGTTTCGTCGTGGTTTGCTACTAGCGGCCCTGTGCTCCTACGGCCGGAGTAGCTCCCGTTGGCCACCGGACCACAATTTGGCGCCTCCCATCGCCCTCGTCGCAGTTCTCGTCTAACTTGTCCTCCCCCAACGGCCGGTCGCGCTCCTCCCTGGCGTCCATGTCCTTGTCCGTTGACCCCACCACGGACGGGACTGGGCTCAGATCCGTGACGCCCGGCCGAGGCAAGGCTAGGCTGTCAACGCCGGAGAACCCGTCGCATTGACGTTGGTAGAGAAGCTGCTGGCGGAAGATGTTTCCAGATCTTGGGATAGCATCTCCTTCGTGTCAGGTCCTAGCCGTTCATGTTTGGAGTCTGTTGAAAATCGGATAATACTCATAGATCAGTAGTCATCCAAACAGAGTAATTAAGGATTGCAGAATTCATTAATTGGGTAGTCAAATTCCCATTACTTATTAAATACTGCAACAGTGACGATGACGCCATCCAAACGGCCCCTAATAGAACTTCAAACTGGTGCATTTTCCTGTTTGCCCAAACCATCAGTCGTGACTCTTATTTTTTTTTGATACTCACCACTCTACTTTATATCTTATAGAGTCGCTTCAATGATTATCTTGCTTTGCCTTCCCACACATCTATCTAGCATTCTCATCTTTGCCACATCTTTTAAATACCTTGTTTTTGCACAACCAACTATTGAGAGAGTGTCTTAAACTGTCTATGAAAGCTTCTCTATTGAACCATATGTCTACATTGAGCCTCAACATTGTTGGGATTCATTTTGGGTGCCTACATGTATATTTATGGTCATTCACCAGGTTGAGTGGACTGTATTTATATTTACATTCTAGACCATGAATGTTGTTGAAATGTAGACCTGTAAATGGATATCCGAAAACCGCATATTCGAACCGGATTCGAATATGAAATTTCGAAAAATATCCGACATTCGCATGATTCAGATCGGATTTCGGATATCGAATTATGGATCCAAAAATTTCCGATCGGATATTGAATATTGCTGTATCTGCTTTGAAACAAATATTAACTCGACAAATAAATACATATATTATAAAATATATATTATTTATATATAGAAATATGAAAATATGGCACTTTATCATATATATTTAATGTAATATCATAATTTTCTATATGTTATGTATTAATTAACATTAAATGCATGATTTTTGGTTCGGATCGAATATTTATTCGAATTCAGATATTATCCCTTCGGATCGATTTAGATGTTAACGTATGATATCCGTTGGATATTGGATCGCAGTGTTTCAAAAAGCGGATTTATGCGGGCATAGAATTAAATGTCTGATTTCGATGTCGTGTCCGATGGCCCAGAAATAGAAATTTTTCAAAATTTCGCACGAAATTTTGATATTTACGACCCTAACGATTTCGACGACCAAATAAGCGAATTAAATTATGAAAATTTACCAGGATGATCCAAATGCCAAGATCTACTCAAATATGCAATAATATTTCCTATTGGATATGTGGGGTGGGGGGTCTCCCACATTTGTAAGTGAAGGAAGCTGAACAATTTCAATAGAATTTCAATGGCAATTTCGATGACAAAATGAAAGAATTAGATTATGAAATTTTGCATGCACAATGTTTAGACAAAGATACACTAGATTATATATTAAAGTTATATGTTTAGAGGTTAGGGTGGGATCCATGTCTTGATGAGTGAGTGCACAAATGATCAGAAATGGCAAGTCTGCTAGATAGTTAGACTGTTTAAAACTTCAAGTTACAACTTAGAATCTATAACTTACAATTACAAGTTACAAAGTTATGAATCACAGGTTGTATAAGTCTAGTATTTGCATTTAACTAGGTTACATGGGACATTTATACATATAGATCCGAGAAAAAACTTTGTTATTTTCGAAGTATTTCTCCATATCTCTATAGAAGTGTAGAAATTGATGAAGCTAATGTATAGATGGTCTAGAGATAGCGGAAACATGCCTTAGAATTAAGGAAAATAGGCTTTAGATGCAAGAGATTCAAAAACAATTGCCAAAATACCCAAGATGTAGTATTAGCAGCCTTAGGAACAAATTTCTCGAAATTTAAGTTGTGTTTCTGTACCATTTTGTGAAATTCCGGCCCAAACTGGCCTTTTTGCTGCGAAATTTCACCCCATTTTGCGAAATTTCGCACCTAGGGTCGATTATTTTGTGAAATTACATCCCATTCCCTGCATTTCGTGTCTGATCATAGGTTTTGATGTCTGATTGAAAAAAACAAAATTTTGAGCGAAATTTCGCAATTTCGATCGGAATTTTATTCCATGTGGGGGGAATATGCAGTCGCTTATGCGGTGCGCCCCTCTTGCCAGACCGCATATGCATATGCGGCCCAATATGCAGTCATGGACGCATATGCAGTCCTGAGCGGGGCATAAGCGGGGTATATGCGACCTTTTTTTATTAAAAGTTCTGCAGACTTTTTTTTCAACTTAATTTGTTTCAATTTGATTTAAACTACTTATTTACCCACACACCCACATGTATTTGTGTATTATATGTATATGTATTAAAATCGATCTAGAGAAGGCTTATGATCGAGTACCTAGAGAAGTGTTATGGATGGTTTTGAAGAAAAAGGGTGTGCCTATCCAATACATTGACTTGATCAAAGACATGTATGATAGCTCTACTGCAAGTGTCAAGACTCCTGGAGGAGAGACACCAACTTTTCCTATTACAGTTGGGGTACACCAAGGATCCACACTCAGCCCATATCTATTCGTTCTGGTTATGGATGAGTTAACAAAGAATGTTCAGGATGATATTCCTTGGTGTATGTTATTTGTTGATGATATTGTTTTGATTGACGAAACAAAAGATGGATTGAATGATAAAGTTGAATGTTGGAGAAAGGTATTGGAATCAAATGGATTGATGATTAGCAGGAGCAAAACTGAGTATATGCATTGCAATTTCAGCCAATCTCACAGTGTGAATGATGGAGCCAAGTTGGACGGAGTAGATATACCAAAATGTGACAAATTTCGTTACTTAGGTTCTAATATTCAAATAGACGGGGATGTCCAAAATGATGTTTGTCACCGGATCACTGCAGGATGGTTGAAATGGAGGAGTGCAACTGGAGTTTTATGCGATCAGAAGATCCCTCTCAGGTTACAAAGTGAGTTTTATAGAACAGCTATACGACCAGCCATGCTCTATGGGAGTGAATGTTGGGCGGTGAAGAAACAAAGTCTCAACAAGATGAACGTGGCTGAAATGCATATGCTAAGATGGATGTGTGGGAAGACAAGAAAAGATCGTTTGAGAAATGACTATATCAGGAATAAAGTGGGGGTGGCGAGCATTGAGGACAAGTTGCATGAGGGCCGACTCAGGTGGTACGGACATGTGCAACACAGACCTACTAGTGCGCATATATGAAGCAATGCTATTGAGCCAAACACTATAAATAGAAGAAGAGGAAGGCCTAAATTAACATGGGATGAGCTTATAAAGAGAGATTTTGAATCTCTACATCTCAATCAGAATATGGCCCATGATAGAGCTGAATGGAAACGAAGGATCCATGTAGCCGACCCCAACATAGTTGGGATTGAGGCTTAGATGATGATGATGTATATGTATTAATATCTTTTAATATCTATCTATATTGTAGAGTAATATATCAATAGGATACATATACTTACATATAGTACACAAACATTATCAAATGTGTAATATTGTATTTTATGTATATGCATTTTAGTATACATGGACAGGAATATTTGATATATATTAGCATCTACTTATGTATTTCCGCATATATGCATATATTGTATATACATTTACATGTCAATATGTATAAATCTACATATAACACATACATATTTCACATATGCTATTTATGTGTACACATATATGAATAGTTAAATATATTATACATCTATCTTTGTATGGAAACACTTATAAATATACATAAGTTTTTGTATTACAAATCAAATATATAATTTCTATGCTTAATATATATATTTATTTGTATGCTATATATAATTAGTTTATTAAAAAAAAATCCAAAAACGCATATCCTCCCGCATACCGCTTATACTCTATAAGGTGACCTCTTTGCACGCATAACACATACCGCTTTTTAAAACTGTGTTGGATCAAACATTTTTTTTCGAATTCAGATATCAGATATAGTAGTATTCGCTCCGTATTCGATCCGTTTACATGTCTATTGAAATGAAAATACAGTCCAAGTTAGGGACAATATAAAGTCCAGTTGGATCGTAACACGATCAGAAAAGAACCATATGACTTTGGGACTTTTAATACAAGTCCTATTCTTATAAATAGATCCCCAACTTGTCCAAATATTAAGAGTAACAAAGAGACATCAAAAGGCGTCAATTTTAAAGACCTAAATCCAAGGACGAACCTAGGGCTTCCCTTAGGGTTTCAAGCCTCTAAGAGTTGCTCTACAAGAAACTGTCTTCTTCCAAAGTTGGCTTTTGGTGTAAATGGGGATTGGGTTCTTCTCTCTTCTATAATCCTACTATATGTAATATCTCCACCAATAGTATCATCTCCACCAGTGGATGTAGACTCCCACATTTGGAATTTTCCGAACAACTATAAATCTTGTCTTAGTGGTTGCTTGCTTGCTCCGTCATTGGATTGCTCAATCTCACACTTCTGCATCTCCGCGACAAGCTCGTTGAGCCTTAGTGTTCGGATCTTCCTCACCACCATATCCCAATAAGTGGTATCAGAGCGAGTTCTACCATTAGATCTCCACCATGATATCGAAGTACAATATCACGAAGTTAGATCACTTGAAGAGCTTCTCTCTTTGGCAAGTTGAGTGCGAATCTTGCCCATGTAAGGATTCTACAAAGCTCTTCTTGGAAAGGAGAAGAATCTAAAATTCGTGACGGATGACCGATGGGAGAAGATTGATAAAAAAGGCTCGTATATGCATATTCCTCTGCTTGGAGGATGAAGTCCTTCATGAGTTCGTCCATCTGAAGACCGCCAAAGAAGTTTGGGATGAACTTTAAGCACCCTACATGAAGAAGTCCATCACCAACGAGTTTGCGCTTACGAAGCGCCTTTTCATGCTTTGCATGGAAGAAGGCAGTTCCTTGACGACTCTTCTCGATGAGTTCAATGAAATCATCTACGATCTCGGGCAGATCGATGTGAAGATAAAGGACAAGGATCGAACAAGGATAGAATCTTTAGGATATGATGATATTCAGGGAGTAAAAGACAATCTCACTCTATGAAGTCAAAATAGCCTTGACGTCTCAAAAGAAATTAGAGATGGATCTTACTTCATCGAAAGTGGCGGGTGAAGCATTGGACGCTAGACGAGAAGAGCGTCCATGCGACAAAGACCCTAAAAGTTTAAAGTAAAAGAAGGACAAATAAAAGACACATCAATCAAAGAGGTACAACTATTGCAAAAAGACATGCCATATCCGAGATGAATGCTACAAGTTTTAAAACAAGCAAATCATGAGAAATCTAATGATGCTGCAGCTTATACAATGGTGGCTCATGGAGGTTCTGAAGACGATGGCTACATATTGCTTCATTGCCATCCCACGACTACAAGAAGGATTGGATTCTTAATTTAGCATGCACATACCACATGACGAAGTGTAAGGATTATTCCGTACATGTGAGTCACATCAGGTGGAGGTATCCTTATGTGTGACGATTTTCCTTGGAAGACGATTGCTGTTAGCATGATTAAGATTAGGATGTTGGATGGTGGAATTAGAATCCTGACGGACGTCTGACATATGGGGGTTGAAGCATCTCTTGAGCACACTTGAAGATAAGGACTGCAAGTTCTCTAGTGAAAACAAAGGTATTGATATTCTTAAAGCTGACTAGGTTCTCATTGAAGGATTGAGAAATTCATACAAAATATTGAATCTTACAAGGTTCCACTATCTCGAGCTCCACAACAGTTACAATTTCATCTAAAGACACAAGGGTCTAGCTTATGAATTTGGGACACATGTTTGAGAAAGGGATGATGCTTTCGATCAAGGAGGGTTGTGTGGCGAAAGCATTGGAAAATTAGACTTCTGTAAGCATTGTGTAATGGGGAGGGCCAAAGGCAATAGCTTTGATATGGCAATTCATTATTTCAAGGATGCTTTAGATTATGTTTACTCTTTATCTATGGGGCCCTTCTTGTGTTCCTCTCAAAGGTGGTGTCAAATACATGGCGAGCTTCATTGATGCTTGCACAAGGAAGGTCTGGGTTTATTTTCTCAAGAGCAAGGATGGGTTCTCTACTTTTATGCAATGGAAGGCTCTTGTTGAGAATCAAACGGACAAGGGCATAAAGATTTTGGACCGATAACAACTTCGAGTCATGTTTTAAGGAGTTCAATAATTTATACAGTGATCATGGGATCAAAAGCTTACTTATCTGGGCAGTCCACCTCAAACTGGGGGCTCAACCCCTTCTATGACCTAAGGCCTTTGAGGCTCAAATTAAGCCTCTTAATGTTAGGTCTGGATTCGATCAAATCGAGTCATTTTATGGTTGAAATGGGCCTGATTTATCACCAATCAGGTCAAATTAGGGCAAACTAGGCCTGATTTGAGGGGAACAAGCCTGATTTGGGGAAACAGGTCTGATTTTGGTGGAATTCGGTCTGATTTGACCATGTTAGGCCTCGTTTAGTTTGATATAGGGCAAATTAGGGGTAGTTAGGTATGATTAGGTCGTTATGAAAAATTAGGTTTGATTTTTGTTAATATATTTCATATTTATTCTATTTTGTAATTTCTATATCCTGTTGGACCTCTATGTAAATTATCCAGTTTCTCTTATTAATAAAAAGGGAGAAGGCCTATGGCATCTCTCAACGCTGCATTGCACGTTGCATTGCAGCACCCCATTTCACATGGTATCAGAGCAAGGTTCCTAACCTAGCCCTACCCAGCCGTCACAACCTAGCGCCGCCGCCGGTCGGCCGACCACCGGCCTTCCCGGCCGCCAGCGTGAACAGTAACTCCGACGGTGAACAGTGCGCGACGTGACTAGTAACTTCAGCGTGAACAGTACGACGGAGTGAACATTGATTCTTGCGTGAACAGAGCACGTCGCCAGTCTTCCCCGGCCGTCGCGCCGTCGGCCCAAAGCGGGCGGAGCAGCCGTCTCCCGGGCCAGGCGCAGTAGCCGCCGTCCCCCCTTCTCTTCTATCTCCTGATTGTCAAGTCCTTTGGTTGATCCAATGGATTTCTAAATCCCAAACCGAAGGGTCCGTCAGTACGTAAGAAATTCCTAATCACATCTCCTCCATGTGTGATGTGACGTGTATCTCCCCGTCACCCATATCTTCTTGTGACGTGTATCAATCCGTCACTCTTCTTCTCGTCAAATCATGGAGGACACCAAGGCATCTACCATCTACAGTGAGATGTCTCGTATCCCCTCCATCAAGCTGAACGGAAAGAATTATCTCTTATGGATGAATGCCCATACTATATTGGAGTCACGCGACAAGGCGAGACACGTTGATTCTGATCCTCCTACACTTACTGACAAAGGCTATGCTGAATGGAAGCGTCATAACAGTCTGGTGAAGACCTGGTTGTGGGGGAGCATGGAACCTGGGATTGCCTCGAGGTTCATGTTCTACACTACCGCCAAAGAGATCTGGGATGCAGTGAAGAAACATTATTCTCAAGAGAAGAATGTGCTTCGTCAGTTCATGATATATGATTGCCTGTTTGCAGAACGACAGGGAGACAGACCTTTAGAAGAATACTTTGGAGTGATTCAAGGTATTGCACAAGAGCTGAGTTTCTACCATCCAGTAACTATCCAGGAGCAAGTCAAAGACAGTGATCACTTGATTACAACAAAATTCTTGTCTGGTCTAAGTTCTTCGTGCAGTTCAGCCCACAGTGTTATCTTAGCTTCTGATAAACTTCCCAGCTTGGAAGAGGCCTATTCAAGGATTTTACAAGCAAAATTTGAACCTATTGATCCTACTGTCGTCTCATCTCAGGGAGATTCTCATGCTTCTGTAGCTGCTGCAGTGAGAGGACGGACAAGTAAGGGCCGAAGACGTGGAACTCGCCTTAAGTGCACTTTCTGTGACAAACCTGGACACACAGTTGAGAAATGCTGGAAGAAGCATGGTCGACCTGTTGCACCACTTGTAGGAGCAACAAACTATGCTACCACTACTGAGTCTACTGAGCCTCTTGCTTCGAATTCTGGTCCTTCTGGCATTACATTCACCAAGGAGGAATATGATAGATTTATTCTGGCTACTCAACATCTGAGCTTGGGATCATCATCTTCAACCAACTTGGCGTCCACCACTGGTAATCAGGCTACCTCTTTATTGACTTCTGGTTCTACTTCATCATGGGTCGTTGACTCTAAAGCGTCACAACATATGACTGGTATGAGGAGACTTCTTCATTCCATTGACTCACATATTCCTCACAAATCTGTAACAATAGCAGATGGTTCAGTGAGGAGAGTGTTAGCCAGTGGATCTGTTTCTCTGACTCCTGAAATTGATCTTAAATCCGTACATTATGTACCTGCTTTTCCTTTTAATCTTCTGTCTGTTGCTAAGTTGATTGATACTGTGAAATGTACGGTAACTTTTGGACCTTCTTGTTTTGTATTACAGGATCTCAAGAGTATAAGGACGATTGGTGGGGGGCCTAGGAAAGGTGATCTCTACCTCCTCCACGGTGACAGTCTGCATCGCCAAGTGTCTGATCCTGCTCCAGCTGTCCTGTTGAGTGGCTCTCCCTTACTTTTTTGTTTTTTTAGAGAGCCTTAGAAAGTTAGAACTAGAATTGGACATACTGTGGCACTACAGATATGGACATCCTTTATTAGAGAGCTCTGAAAAAGTTAGAGCCAAAATTGTCTCAAGTATCGCCTCTAGAGTGTCAGTCCTGTCAACTAGGGAAACATCATAGAATGTCTTATCCCGGTCGTGTCAATAAATGGGCGTCATGTCCTTTCGAGTTGGTCCATAGTGATGTTTGGGGTCCTGTAAAAGACCATAGTTATAATGGTTTTCGTTATTTTATCTCTTTTGTGGATGACTTCTCGCGTATGACTTGGATTTATTTGTTGAAAAGTTGAGAGTTTGTGCTATCTATTGTCAAACATTTTCATCAAGAAATAAAAGTTCAATTTGATTGCAATATTAAAGTTCTTCAATCTGATAATGCCTTGGAGTATGTTCAAAATGCTATGGCTGATTTTTGTAGTTCAGTTGGGATGATACATCGTACATCCTGTCCTTACACCCCTCAGCAGAATGGGGTAGCAGAGAGGAAAAATCGTCATCTCCTTGATATTACCAGGACAATCATGTTTCAATCTAATGTTCCTAAGCATTTTTGGTCTGACACCCTTCTTACTGCTTGTTTTCTTATCAACATGTAACATTCTTCTGTGCTTCAATGACGTACTCCTTTCTCTATCCTACGTCCTAAAGATCAACCTTTCCTTGTTCCTCTTAGAGTGTTTGGTTGTACTTCTTTTGTCCACAATTTTGATCCTAAGGCTGATGAGTTATCTCCTAGGTCAATTAGGACTCTCTTTCTTGGGTACTCCAACACTAGCAAAGGGTACAAGTGTTACTGTCCAAGTCTTCGTCGCATGTTTGTGTCTAGAGATGTGACTTTTCATGAATCCACTCCATATTTCTCTAGTGTTCCCAGTAAGGGGGAGCAATTATGTGAGAGAGTGCCACCATCAGATGCTAGTGAGAGAGTGCCACAACCACATCAGAGTGAGAGAATGTCACCTATCATTCCTGACTATACTATAATTCAGGAAGAGCAGCCAGCAGATGGTCCACCAATTCAACAATATTCACACGTTTATAGCAGACGAGGCAGACAAGATCCAGAGGAGGTAGCGACTCCAGTCTTTGAGCCCTCCCCATCCTCCTCTACTCAAGGGATTCCTGAAGAACCATCTGACCTTGATGTTCCCATTGCTGTTTGCAAAGGTACCCGTTCCTGTACTATTCAGCATCCTATTACAAATGTGTGTTGTTTGTCCAAGTTATCTCAGCAGGCTCGCTCATTTGCTCTTGGGATTGATTCTGTGGTCATTCCAAGAAATCCTCTTGATGCTATGAAAGATATTGGCTGGAAACAGGCTATGCATGTTGAAATGTCTGCTCTGTTACAGAACAACACCTGGAAACTTGTTGACTTACCTCCAGATAAAAATGTTGTGGGATGCAGATGGGTATTTACAGTAAAACATCATCCAGATGGTTCTGTGGAGAGATTGAAAGCTAGACTGGTGGCAAAGGGGTACACTCAGACATATGGGGTTGATTTTCTTTGAGACCTTTTCACCAGTGGCTTGTTTGAATTCTGTGCGTATTCTTATTTCTCTGGCTACTACATTTGACTGGTCTCTATTTCAGCTCGATGTCAAGAATGCCTTTCTTCATGGTGATCTACAAGAGGTGTACATGGAGCAATCACCTGGTTTTGTTGCTCAGGGGGAGTGTCAGAAGGTGTGTAGACTGAAGAAAGCCATCTATGGATTGAAACAATCTCCTTGAGCTTGGTTTGACAAGTTCAGTGATGTTGTGCTAAAGATGGGTTTTTCTCGTTCTGTACTGATCACTCTTTATTTTATTCTACTTCTTCTGGTGGATCTATTATTATTGCTGTGTATGTTGATGATATTATTATCACTGGTAGTGATTCCACATGCATATCTCGTGTGAAAGCGGGCTTGCAGGGGCACTTTCACACAAAGGATCTGGGAAAACTGAGATATTTTTTTGGCATTGAAGTATGCAGGTACCAATTTGTCTCAGAGAAAATATGTGCTGGATTTACTACAAGAAACTGGTATGAGTGAGTCCAAGCCTGTGTCTACTCCTATGGATAGACCTGTCTAACGGGTGGGTGGGTTGGGTTTGGGTTGGGTCATTGCGGGTTTGGGTCTCGCGGGTGCGGGTCAAAAAGACCCAATGTTAAACGGGTGGAGAAGTCGCACACCCAAACCCGACCCAGCGGGTTGCGGGTCGCCCGCGGGTGTCCATATAATATGTGCACAGTGAAAAGATATAGCTAGTTTTTGCACTACGACAAAGAGTAGAATGATTCATTAATAATTTCAGTGTAAGCATAACAAAATGAGGGCAACCTTCCACTACTTTTTGTGTCAAACACAATGTAATATCGATTATGATGTTTTGAAATAAAATGTAAAAGACAAAATGAAAAACAACCATTTCTGCAATGTACAATAAAAAAACTAAATGATATAGATGTTACAAATAGCATAACATATTACCATAACAACACTATATTTTGTCATCTTATGTTAAAAGTTCTTGATGTTTCATGTTCTTATGATTGTCCAATACATAAAGTGAACAAAAAGAGAATATAATTGTTATGATTGAATATAAAACATGCATTACACTATATATTCATTAACATAAAAATAATATAGAAGTTAACAAATTTGTTTCCACTAGTGTAAACAATTAACAAAGGATATCAATAAAGAAAGTTAGACTTTAACTCTTTATGTTGTATACATTACACATCATCAATTTAGTTGATTGATAAATGTACATGTGTTGCATGTCTTAAGAGTCATATAGATAATATATTTATATTAATATATTATTTAGTTAAATGGGCACCCGCGGGTGCCCGCGGATCACCTGTGAAACCCACTAAATAAACGGGTGGGTATGGGTTTGGGTGATTTCTAGCGGGTGACAAATTTCGCCACCCAAACCCAACTTAAATGGGTCGACCCGTGGACGCCCGCGGATTTTGACCCAGTTTGACAGGTCTACCTATGGATTATCATGTGAAGGAGATGACTGATGATACTGATTATCCAGATCTAGGATATTACATGAAAATTGCGGGAAAATTGATATATTTGACAGTCACACGTCCTGACATTTCTTTTGTTGTAGGAGTGGTGAGTCAACATATGAGCTCTCCAAAATAGTCTCATTGGAATCTGTCTGTCGTATTTTGAGATATCTGAAAGGTGCACCTGGTAAGGGAATCATCTATTATAGGCCGAAGACTCCTGTATCCACACTATCTCTTACTGGTTATGCAGATGCAGATTGGGCTGGTAATCTAAATGACAGGAGGTCTACGTCTGGATATTGCACAATTCTGGAGAATCATCTTATAACCAGGAAAAGCAAAAAGCAAAATGTTGTGGCAAGATCTAGCACGTAAGTTGAGTATAGAACAATGGCACATGCATGTTGTGAGTTGTAGTGGGTTCAATCTGTACTTTCTGAATTAAAGATTCCTGTTTTGTCTCCTATAGAACTTAGATGTGACAATCATGCGGCCATATACATTGCTAAGAATCCAGTCTTCCATGAACGTACTAAACGCATTGAAGTTGACTGCCACTTAATCAGAGACCAGATCAAGAATGGAACTGTTGTGACTCCACATGTCAAGTCTGAAGATCAACTTGCAGATGTTCTTACGAAGCCATTGAGTCCAACAGCTTTCTAGAGTTTTTGCAACAAGCTGGGTCTACACGATGTGTACATTCCAGCTTGAGGGGGAGTGTTAATATATTTCATATTTATTCTATTTTGTAATTTCTATATCCTGCTGGACCTCTATGTAAATTATCCAGTTTCTCTCATTAATAAAAAGGGAGAAGGCCTATGGTCTCTCTCAACGCTGCATTGCACGTTGCATTGCGACACCACATTTCACAATTTTAGCCCAAAATGTGTCAAATTTGGGCAGATTAGGGTTGCATTGGGGGTAACAAGTTTGATTTGAGCGAAATGGGTCTGATTTGGTGAAATTAGGTCCTGATTGGCCAAATTAGGTCTTGCTTAGGTCAACGTAGGGAAAATTTGGAGAAGTTAGGTCTGATTGGTCATATTATGCAATATTGGGTTTGATTTAGGTCAAATCATGTCAAGTTTGCGCAAATCAGGTCTCATTTGGGGAAAACAAGTATGATTTGGAGGAAATAGTACTAACTTGGGAAGCTAAGGTCTGATTTGGCCAAATTTGCTCTCATTTAGGTCAATATAGGGAAAACTTAGGGAATACTAGCCTAGGTCATTTTATACAAAATTAGGTCTGATTTAGGCCAAATCATGGCAACTACGCCAAATTTGATCAAAATTGAATCAAATCAATTGAGATTAGGGCCAATCAACTCTGGTTTCGGTCATGTTAGATGTGATTTGGCCTAAATTCCATCTAATACTATGTAATAATGCCATTATATAATATTACATATATGAAACTATGAATTTAACTTTGATAAATCAACATTATATATAAAAAACACAAAACGCCTAGAAACGCCTGGGCACCGTAGGCCCCCCAAAGAAACACCAAGTGCCTAGCCGTCTTAACAACTATGATAAAAAACATCGTACAATGCGTCACACGCCCTGGTAGAACGATGTAGTAGAAAGAATGAACAAGATATTATTAGAAATGGCCCGATGCGTGCTTCTTAGTGCGGGCTTAGATAAATCTTTTTGGGATGAAGCTATATCAGCCTCAACTTATTTGGTGAACCGCTCTTCATCATCTTCTATACATTTTAAGACTCTAGAAGAAGCTTGGTCTGATATACTAGTTGATTATTGAATTTTTGAATATTTTGTTGCCCTGCTTATGCACATTCTGATATTGAAAAATTAGAACCTAGAGCTATCAAATGCATATTCCGTGGTTATGCTGCTAGGGTGAAAGGATATCGCCTTTGGTGTGAGGATCCTTGTTCACCACGTATCTTAGTAGAGGGCAATGTTACTTTTAATGAATCTGGCATGATATCTACTATGCAAGGCACACATAGCTCTTTTATATGTTCTCTATAGCACACCTTACAACAGGTGGAGACCAAAGAAGATGACGACTCACATATTGATGAACAAGGTTCCTCTTCTATGCCAGATGATCATATGACTACTGAAGACAATGAGGAGACCCCGACTAGTTTTTACAGTGTAGGCAAAGGCAAACCGGAAGTCTAATTACTCCCAACACTATGGCTTTGGTGACTCCATGGTGGCCTTTGCCCTTTCCAACTCCATTGATGTGGATATTGGTGATGAGCCAACCAATTTTTGTGATGCAGACATGGATTTCTACAATGAAGGAAGAGATGGAGTCTCTTCACAAGAATCAAACATAGGAGTTGGTGTACCTCCTAAAGGAATGAAAGTAGTGGGCTGCATGAGGGTCTATAAGAAGAAAACTGACAAATACAAGGCACGTCTTATTGCGAAGGGCTACAATTAGATTGAATGCATTGGTCATAATGAAGTTTTTTCACCCATTGTCAAGAATAGCTCATTGCAAGTGCTTCTTTCTTTGGTAGCCATCGAAAACCCGGAGCTGCAACAACTAGACGTAACGACATTTTTTGTGCACGGTGAACTAGAACAAAATATCTACATACCACACACCCAGGGGTTTTAAAGACAAAGAGAACCATGTATGCTAGCTCAAGAGGTCATTCTATTGGTTGAAGCCATCTCCTAGATAATGACACATGGCATTTAACTCTATCCACTACTGAAGCATAGTGCATGGTGGTAAGAGAAGTTGTGGAGGAGGCTTTATCGCTCAAGGGTTGATGAATCAATTGGGCATGGATCAAGAACAAACCATTGTTCATTGTCACAGTCAAAGTGCCATACGTGTTATAATAGATCAAATGTTCCACGAGAGAATGAAGCACATTGATGTCAAGTACCACTTCATTAGAGAAGTCACAACTGAAGGCAAGATTCAAATAAAGAAGATTGCCATGTCTGAGAATCCCCCTGACGTGATGATGAAGACTCTTACATTAGCTAAGTTTGAGCTTTACTCAGAATTAGTTGGTCTTCTTCATACTTGTCAAGGCGGTCAGTCGGTCACTCTGGATCCTTGGCGACTAGGCCGACCATGCCGACTAGTCGACCGCCCAGGTGTAGGTTTTCTCTCTCCATATAATTAGTTATATATATTAATAATAAATATAGTTATATACTTATATAGTTATATACAACAATATGCTAGTTATATACTTATTTATTAGTAATATATATAGTTATATACTTATATAGTTATACATACTTGTTGAGGCGCCCGACTAGTCGTCGACTGGTCGTTTGTGTGGCCAACGACTGGCCTGTCGCCCATGTTTTCCATCACGTTCAACGTCCGCCCAGACCGACTGGTCGGCTGGTCACCCTACAAGTCGGCTACTTATGTGGTGGGCCAGACAATTTTTTTATGTCATTCAGTCTTATTGTCGACTGAAGTGTTTGTATTTGTCTTGTGCTAATTGCCATGGAAATGGAAATAGATGATTATGGCGTATAATTTCATTCACATTAGTAATGTACACAACATCTCTTTAGCAATTTAGCATATAACTATATATATTACTAATATATATATATATATATATATATAACTAATTATATAACTATATAACTATATATTTATAGTTATATAGTATATATAACTATAACTATATAAGTATATAACTATATATATTACTAATAATATAAGTATATAACTAGCATATTGTTCTATATAAGTATATAACTATATCTATTCTTAATATATATAACTAATTATATGGAAGAAAACCTACGCTGGGCGGCCGACTAGTCGGCCTGGTCGCCCAAGGATCCAGGGTGACTGACTGACCGCCTTGACAAGTATGGTTATATATACTATATAACTATAAATATATAGTTGTATACTTATATAATTAGTTATATATATATTAGTAATACATAATTAGTTATATATTAATAATATATTAGTAATATATGTAGTTATATGCTAATTGCTAAAGAGATGTGGTGTACATTACTAATGTGAATGAAATTATATGCCGTAATAATCTATTTCCATTTCCATGGCAATTGGCACAAGACACACAAACGCTTCAATCGACAATAAGACTGAATGACATAAAAAAATTGTCTGGCCCACCACATAAGCGGCTGATTTGTAGGGTGACCAACTGACCAGTCGGACTACTCGACCGACTATCAGACCAGTCGGTCTGGGTGGACGTTGAACATGATGGAAAACCTGGGTGGCAGGCCAGTCATTGGCCACAAAAACGACCAGCCGACCAGTCGCCGACTATTCGGGCGCCTCAACAAGTATGGTCTTCTTTCTACCTGAGCTTTACCTGTCCAGTGCATATGGAGGAGATGGTATTCTCATTCGGTTTCTGACATTGGAGAAAATTACAAGTGCTTTTCTACTTCTTTCATTTTTGAGTTGAAGACAAGGTGGAGTTTGTTGAGAGAGTGCCTTAAACTCTCCAGAAAAGCTTTTTTGGTGAACCCTATGTCTACATTGAGCCTCAACATCGTTGGAATGCGTTTTGGGCATCTACATGTGCATTTACAGTCATACATGCTTGGATTGTATTTATATTTAGGGTCTAGTTGGACCCTATACGGCTCAACACTTGACCATAATTGTTCCTGAATTGTAAATATAGTCCATGTTAGAGACCGTATATTGTCGATTCAGACTATAAATACTTTTCGAAAAGGATCATATGACTTTGGGACTTTGGATATGAGTCTTGTTCTAATAAACTCCGCTCCCAACTCATGCCAAGCATGAAGAGAAACAAAGAGACATCAAGAGATGTCCTTTTTCAAAGAATTAAAGCCAAGGACGAACCTAGGACTTCCCTTAGGGCTTCAAGTCTCCAAGAGCTCCTCTCCAATCAACTGTCTTCTTCCATGGTTGGCTTTAAGTACAAAAGGGGATTGGGTTCTTCTCTCTTATGTAATCATCCTCTTTGTAATCTTTCTATCAATTATATTATCTCCGCTAGTGGATGTAGGCTCCTACATTGGGAATTTGTCAAACCACTGTCAATCTTTTCTTTTTAGTTGCTTGCTTGCTCCATCGTTGATCTTCCTCATTTGTATTCGGATTGGATTGCTCGATTTCTTGCTTCTGCATCTCCACAACAAGCTCGTTGGGCCTCATTGTTTGGATCTCACATCACCATTGTATCCCAACACCAACATTCACCATTGACATCGTGGGGCATATAACTTCCCTCTAAGCTTACCTTTTAATTTGAGTCGAAGCTTACAGTCACACTCCATTTCATTTGCTCTTTATGATCTTATGAGAGATATCCTCTTGTACTTCACCTCCCATATTCTTAACTGATCACAAGTGATGAACTTATTACATTTTGGGACATCTACGCTGTTTGATTTAGATCCAACTTCTCCTAGGCTTTTGAATTGCCATATATGCAATGTGTGTACTTTGCTTTGTTCTACGAATCTTGAAACTTTAGATCCCTAAGCATTTGTCTATACTTCTAGTTTGTGGCTCTCCCCATCTTTAGTTTCACCAAACTACAAATATCTTCAAACCAAGTGAGTCCTAGGATTTTCAAAATTTTAACAAAGCGTGTGACGTCCAAATTGAAACCCTTACCTCAGAATCCCAATTTTACACCTTGCACTCTAGGCCAAGAAGAAAAAAAATCAGAGGAAGTTAGAAGGAAGCATACTTATGCGGGGAAAGAAGTAGCTCATGCACATGAACAAAGACAAATCATAACAACAAGCTCACCATTCAACATATAATTACAAAATAGATTATTATAAACTTTGAATTACACATTGAATGTCGAACTTCTACATGCACACATCTATACGCATGGCCCTAGACAATAGGTCCATATGTACTTCTGCTCACCACATGACTCCCATACTCTTAACAAACATCATCATGTTCATATAGTAACATCACGTAAAATTATTAAAAGTGGTAAACCTCAACATAATTGCACCGAATATGCATCAAGTAAAATTGAAAACCTCTTTATGAAATATGACTTGCAACAATATTTGTAAAAAAAGAAATGTAGAACTGACCACCTTTATTTAGAAAAAGAGCACATATTTTGAGCGCATTTCCATTACATTATGTATGCATCTTCCCTATGAGGGATATATGCATTCTCTCAACTCTAAAGAGCTCAACATTCAATGCCTTTATATCTACTTACCAAAGAGCTACATCATTGTACAAGGTGACATGCTTACCAAAGAGATAGTTCTTGTATTATATAATGGAACATATCTTTTATGTTTTATGTGATAAAAACTGTGTATAGAGAAAATCAAGCAAGACAACATAAACGAGCACTAATTTCAACCAATATCATATGCTAAGCCTTTTGTACACAAAGTACATCCATAGCATATGATAGGTCAACTAAGAGGTAAAACCTTCCTTGAATCAAGATATCTTACTCCACACTTATTAAGTCAACTACAACCTTGGTCAACCCCCGATTAAGACAAGTTCATTACATGCATGAACTTCTAATCATTAACCCTACTTATGTTCATTTTTGGGTTTTACATAGATCATTAAGTTGGAAAAAATGGAGAAACTACTTTCTTAAGCTTTTTAATGGAGATATTGGGAACAAACTAAGAGACTCGGGTGAAATGAATGCAAGAGATATCACTTACACACAATGAGTTTCACCATGTGCAACCAAAAATGCTTTGAAAAGATGAAAATGAAAAAGGCATGCGGTCCAAACGACATTCCTATTGATGTATGGAAGAGTATGGGGGATGAAGGAGCTATATGGTTAACAAATATCTTTAACAAGATTATGAAGAAAAAGATGATGCCAGCCGAATGGAGAAATAGTACTATAATCCCGATCTACAAGAACAAAGGAGATGTTTAGAGATGCACAAACTACAGAGGTATCAAGTTGATTAGTCACACTATGAAGCTTTGGGAGAGGATTATTGAGCAATGACTAAGATTGATAACACAAATATGAGACAACCAGTTTGGTTTCTTGCCACAAAGATCAACAATAGATGGTATTCTTTTGATAAGGAAGCTTATGGAGAAGTACAAGGAAAACAAAAGAGATCTTCGTATGGTGTTTATTGATTTAGAAAAAGGCCTATGATCGAGTACCTAGGGAAGTGTTATTGGAGGATTTTTTGTAAAAAGGGTGTGTCTGTCCAACAAATTGACCTGATTAAAGACATGTATGATGGGTCAACTACAAGTTTTCAGACTCCTAGAGGAAAGACATTAACATTTCCTATTACCGTTGGGGTACATCAAGGATCGACACTCATCCCATATCTATTTGTTCTTGTTATAGATGAGTTCACAAAACATTTTCAAGATAATATTCCTTGGTGCATGTTATTTGCTGATGATATTGTGTTGACCGATGAAAGAAAATAAAAATTGAATGATAAAGTTGAACTTTGGAGAAATGAATTGGAATCTAATTGATTATGATTAATAGAAGCAAAACTGAATATATGCATTGCAATTTTAGCCAATCTAGAATTGTGAATGGTGGGGTCAAGTTGGATGGAATAGATGTACTAATATTAGATAAGTTTCGTTACTTGGGTTCTGTTATTGAAAGGGAGGGTGAGGTTCAAGATGATGTTTGTCACACGATCACAATATGATGGTTGAAGTGGAGTGCAACTGGAGTAATATATGACTTGGAGATCCCTCTCAGATTAAAAAACAAGTTTTATAGAATAGCTATTTGGCCAACAATTCTATATGGGAGTGAATGCTGGGCAGTGAAGAAACAAGGTCTCAACAAGATAAATGTGGCCTAAATGCGTATGTTGAGATGGATGTGTGGGAAGACAAGAAAAGTTTGCTTGAGGAATGATTATCAGGAGCAAAGCGGGGGTGGTGAGCATCGAGGACAATTTGCGTTAAGGCCGTCTAAGATGGTATGGACATGTGCAACGCAAACCAAAAAATGCACCTATTCGAAGAAAAGGTTATTGAGTCAAGAAGAATTAAAAGCAGCAGAGGCAGAGACCTAAATTAACTTGGGAATAGGTTATAAATAGACATTTTGTATCTTCACATCTTGATCAGAGTATGACCCATAACAGAGCTGATTGGAAAAGAAGGAACCATGCAGCCAACCACATGATGATGATGATATAAAAATCCTACTTCCTAGATAGAGAGAAAATGTAGACTTGACTCACTACTATTAGGGTGCATACCCAGGCAAAGTTAGAAGCAAGTTATCCATCGCGACTTCCAATTCACATTGGTACTCTAGGAGGGTCACTCCATTTGCTGCTGTCATGTCGGCGATGGTGCGATCATAAGTGGAAAAGATGTTGTACAAACATTGAAATACATAGTGTCAAGGGCATGAGGGTCTTGATGAGGAAGATTGCTTGGATAGTCATGTGAAATGTTTTAGAAATCTTGTCGCCCTTAAGTTTGCAGACCTTCGCTCTGTAGGTCAGACACCATCATCTAGAAGTTCAGCAGCCCGATCTTGAGACAACTGAAGACGGTTGGGTACATGTTCACCTCATACTCATGGCCTGGCTAGTTAATATTGCTGACCTAACACCATCTTTCAGTTTCATCTTTCCCTCATTTTATATTGTCTGAAGATGTGGGTTTGGGTGAATAGATGGTTGACAAATAGATAAGCTTGACATGTAGTGAATATTGGGGATTTCCTATGGGTGCCTCTGGTGCTATGTTTTTTTTTCAGATTAGGCTTCACTTGCTCTTATACCATCCATGAAAATAGAATTCAGGAAGGAAGCATTGTAATCACTAAGCAAACCCTATTCCCTTACAACAACAAATTACTAGTGGGCCACAAGCCCAAGCCTGAAATCCATGAATAACTAAGGAAAAAAAAATAGGGAACAATTAAATCCAAATAATTTTTTAAACAATACTTTTTTTTCCCAAAGTAAATGCCCAAAGTTATGAAATTCATTAAAAGCAAAATAGTTGTGTGCATACTTGCCATTTTCTCCCAATGTAAATGCACAAAATTGTGAAAGTAATGAAAACAAAACAGTTCTATTAAAAAATCATATTCAGTAATTATTGTATTAATTCTCCGTCTGTCAACACTTACCCATTTTTTTTCTCTGTAAATGATATTGAGCACCAAGACTGCATTTGTAAAATATTTACCTATTTCCAAAAAAGACTGCATTTGTAAAGCTTTGTTATCACATAGTCAAGACGCTTGTGGGCAAATGGTTATACAAGACACTGCCCTATCATATCTCATTTTTAAAATTGTGCGAGTAAGATGCCAAGCTATGTACTGAAACATCTAGCTGGTTTACGATATTCCTTGTCATGTTGGTTACTGAAAGAGTAAAAAATGTCTTGCTAGTTCTGCTTTGAGGAAAGCTAAACTGGGAAAATTAGGAAAAACATTCGATAATTACAGATGGAAAACAAAAATTATTTCACTATGTCTGCCCATCCCAGTGCGTATACTCTTAGAATGTTAAATTTAACTTTAAAAATAGGATTTTTATTATTTTACTACTTAAGCAGTGTCTACTATTTCTTTCCGTCAGGTCAGAATGAGATCTAGGTAGTCCTGGACACTATCCTGATTTGTAGTAGTTGTCTCTGTGCTCATCTAGGGTATAGGTGCTTTTTGCTCCTTTCTGCTGTCTCAGCTATGCAGCAAAGGCCTATACTAATGTGTGGGTTTATGCATTTTGCTTTTTTTCTTGTCACATTTTTTTTTCAACATACTCATAAATGGGATATTCTAGTTTTTCTTCGTTGTTAATTTTTGTTAAACTCCTGCTAAAATCTTGGCAATTAGATTCCTTCCTGAACACCATAAGCCCCTCCTTCAGGGTTGTCAGAACCGAACCGAACCCGCTTGTTGAACCGGGAATTAGTGGCTAGGACGGTTTGGTTCTCTCACAAACTCAAAAATGACCTCAAATTTGCCAAAACCGGTCAACTGGCCAGTTGAACAGGTGAACCTGTCCCGGTTCTCTCCTCTGGTTCTTGGCCATGTGTATACCTTGACCCTTGGATCCAATTTCATGATTACTCCCACTTGCTCCTTCCATATTCTCATCCCCCTTTGCTCTTCTACACTATAATTAGCATAGGAAACAGTGTTTGATTAAATTATTTTTGTTTCTATGCGATTTTCATATATTCTCCTTGATATGTTTACCTTTCCTTGATTTCCAAATACATTATATGATTTTGTAAAATAATTTCTGATGTCATGCTGACGTCACTGACTGAACCGGTCTAACCACTGGTTGAACCAGTGAACTGAGTACTGGAAGTTTTACCGGTTCGCTTACTGGTTCGGTTATGGCAACCTTGCCCTCCTTTCTATAGTCAAAGTAACCCTCCCGAAGGTTGTTTGTGGTTATCGCTATTATTTTGTCTACTGTAAACTGATTTTTAATGCCCCCAAATTTCAGACAAGTAGGCTGCAACTTGCTATTGAATATTATAAAGGAAATAGTGGCAAATGCGTAATAACGGTGTAGTGCAAAAGATTCATACACGCTTGTACCATCAACAGCTGTGTGCTTAACAGAGTGCATATTTTTCTATAATTGCAAAATTATTCCTTTTTTTGCTAGTCTTTTTATCCAAGTTAATGAGAAAGCACTTTTCATTTCTCATGTTTGCTTTCATTTTTGTACTATACAGGATCTACTCGTTAACGCTGTTTCCCAAAAGTGGGTCTATGCTGGAAATCACATGTCATCCATTGAAATCGACATGCAGGTCTATTTATTAATTTATTTAATGTACTAGAATAATCTTATGACTGGCTTGAATTGTATGGTATTTGATGTTTGAATTTGTTCTGAAAGATTTAACAAGCTGTCATTCCCCCAACATTAGTTGATCCCAGTTTTTAAAATCAAGATAACTATGTACCAGTGTTGTATGTAACCTTGTTTTTGTGGAGTTTTTCTTAAGTAATGCACCTCAAGTGTATTAGGAAAAACTAGAGTACAAAAGGTGGATCAAGTAACATTCTTTACATGAAAATCACCCCTACATGCTAATGTTAGTGCCATATATGAGATTTAATTAGTATTAGTGCCATATCTGAGTTTTAATTAGTATGAGCTGAGACATTGGTATTTATTAGTGAAACTTTGCAAAATGTTTCATATTGATTATTCGTGACGATTCAGAAACATTTGATTGCTCTTTAGTATACTTAGAGTTTATATGAAATTTATCTTAAATTACTTCTCTTATATTAGTTCGGTATATTAGTTGGGCGAGAGTAGTACTAGGATGGGTGACCTCTTGGGAAGTCCTCGTGTTCCACCCCTTTCGACCAGAATATGACCCATGATGGAGCTGAATGGAAACAAATGATCCATGTAGTTGGGACTGAGGCTTAGATGATGATGATGATGATATAAGTTGGGCCGCAGAATGTCAAATCCTCTTATAAACAACTGTTCTCATGAATTTTCCAGGGTAGAATATATGCATATGAACTGCAATACTGGAGTGTTTTGAAGCTCATACCTAAAGAAATCAGTCCCTTCCTTTCCATTCTCTATTAGTCTGGTATTAAAGTTGAACACCCTCTCCAGTTACGTTCTCTCCCTAATCTTTCTTTACCTATGCCAGCCTCTCATG
The DNA here is from genome assembly GCA_963693085.1 of Alisma plantago-aquatica. Taxonomy (NCBI): domain Eukaryota; kingdom Viridiplantae; phylum Streptophyta; class Magnoliopsida; order Alismatales; family Alismataceae; genus Alisma; species Alisma plantago-aquatica. The sequence goes on from OY856413.1 coordinate 283,655,862, forward strand.
TTTCAATGGCAAAATCTTCGTGTCTCCTTGATCTTGATACTATGTTCTATGAGTCTTGCCGGTTATATGCAATTGTTAGAGCTCTTTTAAACAAAATAGTGGTGGGAATCACTCATCAATATAGTAGCATTTTCTCATAACAAAGTTCATATACAACAAATACAAAAACACAAAAAAAGCTTCTACTAGGCAAGTCTGATTCTCAACTGGCCTTGCCCAAAAAGTGACTTCTTTTTTAAGTGGTAACACTTGTCATTATTATATACTTGAAGTAGTTCTAGGGATACAAACAAGATATAGTAAAGGATACTTAACACATTATTTGATCTCACTTTGACTTTTAGGTTTTGGATATAGATAGGTTATGGATATAGATTCACATAATAGTCGTCTTCGGATATAAAAAAAATCCATGCCCTGTATTGAAGTTAAGATAAACACTTCAATATTAGTGGGACTGACATGTTTAGCTTAATTTAATACATGCTTAGTACTAGCCATATAATCAGGATGAGGTGTCTTGCCCTCTCTTCTATTTAAATGTTCAATGTTTATCTATTTTTAATCATCAAGTAATTCCACTTTCTACTTAAGGTGGTATCTATGCGGTTATGATCTGGGTTTTTTCCCTTCTTTCTCCTTTTTTGATATCTAAGTGACAAGTATAGTAAAACACTATAGATATCAACCACTTTTGGTGGTTGTCTTTTGATGACTACATTATGGGTGCGAGATCAATTCCATATCATCTCTAGGTATAGGGGCTGCCTCATCCTAGCCTCTCCCTTTTCCTCCCTCTACCAGTCCTAACCTCTCCTTTCTCCTGTCCTCCCAACTTTCTTTTGTCCTTGAACAACCACATGGGAGCGATCTTCCTTAGGGTTGGTACCATTCAGGTTACCCACACCCCAATGTTTTAAAAAACGTTAAGCGGTAATCGTGCGGACAGCACCTTGTAACTGGTTAAGCGGTAAGCGGCCGATTTTTTAAAAAACGGGTTTTAATTTTCTATATAATTTTATACAAAATTACATATATATGTATATAAATACTAATACTCTTTGAAACTTTTATATATATCTAAAGATTCTAAACACTCTACCCAACAGTAAAAACACCCAATTAGCTTATAAGATAGCTATAAGACAATAATTATAGCCATAATATAATAAATAATAGATTTGACATAGATAAAATACCCCACATACATGATTCAGAAATATTTTTGCATCACATGTTTACATAGTTAAGCAGTAAACAATAGACTCATTATTGGATACCTTTCTAACTTATTGTTATATGTGCATATCATCAATTAGTCATACATTACAGCAGTACAATTAACTAAAGTATGCATTCTAAAATTAGATAATAGTTACATATATTTTACTTGTATAAATTACACTTTACAACAGTACCCTATTATCCCAACTTGCATACAGTAAACAATAGACTCATTATTGGATACCTTTCTAACTTATTGTTATATGTGCATATCATCAATTAGTCATACATTTCAGCAGTACAATTAACTAAAGTATGCATTCTAAAATTAGATAATAGTTACATTACATATATTTTACTTGTATAAATTACACTTTACAACAATACCCTATTATCCCAACTTGCATACAAGTATGCATTCTATTAGACTAGGCTTATCATAGGATATTTAAGTTTAATATATTATAGTCAGTAATACTTGGGACCATATAGTTTATATAAAGTTACAGGTGTACAGAAAAATTTAAAAAAAAAACGGACAAAAAACGGCCAAAAAGCGGCAAAAAAACGGAAAAAACGGGTGAAAAACGGGAAAAAACGGCCGATTAATTACAAAAATATTAAACGGCGATTTTGCCAAAAATCGAACGGCTGGGCCATTGGGCCGATTAAACGGCCGTTTAATCGGGCGCTCAACCCGTTTTTCATTTCACTGCCACACCCTAGGAAGCCCCTATCCCTCCTCCAAACGGAGTAAATGAGGTAGTTGAACCCTCTCTTCTGGATGTTGTACATGTCGTGAAACTAACTGTAGCAACACATCTTCTTTAAAATGTTTTCTTATATAACAGGTGTACTTGATCTTCGTCCTCATGGCTGATACTTATTCGTGCTTGTTGTTTGTTCCTCAATCTATATCTTGTCTGGCGGGGACGTTGTTTAGAAAATGGTATGTGGTGTATGAGTTAGAAGGGACCGCATAGAGTATATGTGGTATATGGGAGTATATGCGAGTGTATATGAGTCCCCCCCCAAAAAAATAAAAATAAAATAAAAATAAATTAACTATATATAAGCATAAAATCATATATTGAGAAGAAAATAGATTAGAATACAAAAAATGAAATATCATCATCATCATCATCTAAGCCTCAATCCCAACTATGTTGGGGTCGGCTACATGGATCCTTCGTTTCCATTCAGCTCTATCATGGGTCATATTCTGATTGAGATGTAGAGATTCAAAATCTCTCTTTATAAGCTCATCCCATGTTAATTTAGGCCTTCCTCTTCTTCTATTTATAGTGTTTGGCTCAATAGCATTGCTTCGTATAGGCGCACTAGTAGGTCTGCGTTGCACATGTCCGTACCATCTGAGTTGGCCCTCACGCAACTTGTCCTCAATGCTCGCCACCCCCACTTTATTCCTGATATAGTCATTTCTCAAACGATCTTTTCTTGTCTTCCCACACATCCATCTCAGCATACGCATTTCGGCCACATTCATCTTGTTGAGACCTTGTTTTTTCACCGCCCAACATTCACTCCGATAGAGCATGGATGGTCATATATATATTAAATTTAAACATATTAAATTATATGTTTGATGTATTTAATATGAGTATATGTATTTGGTATGTGTGCAATATATGTACAAATATTGAAATGTAAACATAATATATGTAGAGTGTGTATATATATGTGAATAAATCAAAATGTATGCATAAATGTACAAATGTGTGTATATATGTAGGTATATTATAAATATTAATATATCAAAAGGCAATACATAAAAATACTTAAATGTGTGTAATTGGGATTTAAAAAGCGGCTGAGCGGGCCGCTTAAGCGGCCAGACCATTGGGCCACTCCAAATCAAGCCTAAGTGGACATTTTACGTATTGATGTAATGCAGGCGCTTTGGGCCGCTTTAGCGGGCTTTCGGCCGCCTTTTGTGACCCCGCTTTCACGGCTGGAGCGGACGCTTTGCGACTAAGAAAGAAATACCGTTCCTATAACCCCCTAATCCCCTGACTCCTCCCTCCCTTTCCCAGTCCAAGACGTGCGCAGCCATCCCCGCTGCCCTAGCCATGGATCCCGATTGAGGTCTCTTCACTCTCACGCCGCCTCGCTCCCACGCGAGCTATAGTTGAAGCACGACAACTGTTCACAGTAAGTCGATACAGCACATTGACGGCATGGTTGTCAAGGCGGCTAGGCGGTCAGCATTTCCCAAGGGCGCCTAGGCGGGCGCCTAGGCTGTTCTGGGCGTTTTTTATATTTTGTATCTTTTTCAGTATGTTAATTTAATTCTTATTATACATATATACTACATATAATATCATATAGGAAACATAAAAAGAGGGCAGAATGAGGTTATGACAGCAGTAGCAGGAGATGGGAATAGGAAGAAAAAGGGGAAGTAATATCAACAAGCCTGCAACAACAATTGGAGCAGGAGACTTAGAAAAGAAAGCAGGGAAAAAGGGTGATGTAAAAGAGGAAAGTAGAAAGTACAACATCAACATTACGAAGCATAGGTGATGTAAAAGAGGATTTGAAGAAAACAGAATAAAAAAAAACACAGCAGTAGTAGGATTTCGGAGTAGGAGGGGATATAGGAGGAATAACTAAAAAAAAAACGCTGCAGCAGTAGGATTAAGGACTAAAATGCAGGAGAAAGGATAAAAAAAGAAAAGAAAAAGAAGCAAGAACAACAAACATATGAGGAAGTGATTTTATGACTTACCAATTTCGCCCAAATCAAACAATTTTTCCCTAATTTTCCAAAATTTGGCCTGATTTTGCCTAAATCAGACCTATTTCAGCCATAAATTGACTCAAGCTAATCTAATTCGACCAAATCCAGACTTGATTCATGCTAATTTATCCTTTAAATGAGTTAATTTAGGCTTAAAAGGCCTTAGACACCCATATAATGCACATACTGGGCTGGGCGCCTAGTTTGAGCAGCCTTGGCTAGCGCCTAGGACGCCTAGGCGCCGCCTAGGCGGGCGCCTTGACAACACTGATTGACGGTGACCTTGCACTTGTGGCACCCCCTTCAGACGGCAAGGAGAGTGGCTACTTCACATCTTTCTACGAGAGAGGGCCAAGGAGAGTGGCGCCAAGTGGAGCCACTGACGACGGTGACAAGTATCCTACCTTGTTCTTTCATCCTCTCCTCTACAGCTCTCCTTTCTCTAGACTTCTTGTTCCTTTCCACTTTTTTTTATTGCACTGCGACCAAGAAGAGCACAATGATCACACGTTCTCGGGTCCCCTCTTCCCTTCCCCCTATTCTCTATTCTTCAACATAGTCACGTACAAGATCAACAGCTTGGATGTTCTCTATGTACTCTATACTCTGTTGTTCACATTGCAGTTCTTTTCCACTCAATCTCGTCTTATTCTATACGTTTCTCTCCACCCATCACACTGTTATAACAGCAAGCCTACTCCTGCACGTTTGTCCCTCCACCCATCTCATCTATTATTTTTTTTTGGGTATACATTATCAACTTCGTTCTTAACGTACTGTACAAGTTTATTAAAGTCAGCGCACAAGTTTATGAGACTGTAATCATACCCATCTTTGTTACAACAGGTTGGAATTCCCGTTTTATGTGGATATCTCATAAGAACTCAGACTTTTTGGTCAATTTCATTACATCCCCAAATCCTACATGTTCAGAATGTGAGTAATTGAATATACTTCTCTGTTATACTACAAACAGTAATACTACTCAGCACCCTCAGCTTTGAGTAATTAATTATATAGTTCTCTATTAAACACTTACACAATTACACCTAAGTATGTTCCTGCAATGTGACTACTTAATTATACACTTACACCTAAATCTGTTCCTGCAATGTGAGTAATTAAGTATACACTTGCACCTAAATTTGTTCCTGCCAGTTTTTTCAAAAAGTGCCCGCTTTAATCCGGTTCAAAGCCCGTTTCATGCTTAAGCGTTTTAGGGGGGCAATCCGCTCGCTTCGCGCTTTCCAAAACCTTGGTGTGTAATGTCTCCATGTGTTGTTATATTATATATGTATGTATACATATGAAAATATCAAAAGGTATCCATAATGCTTACAAGTATACATATAAATATATGGCTTTATATTTAAATATTAAATTATATATATATATATATTGAGAGAGAGAGAGAGAGAGGCTAAAATACACTCTTGAGTGTACAGATCACACGCTACACTCAAGTGTGATTTGTATATCAATCAACATTTAATACATGGTTATCAGAACCGAACCGGATCGGCCGGTTGAACCGGTCACCGGTCACTCTACCGGTTCGGTTCTCTCCCAAAGCCGGAAATGATGTCTGACCGGCATCAAACCGGTGAACTGACCGGTTGAACTGGCGAACCGGTCCGGTTTTATCCCAACCGGCCGGTTCACTCACTTTACAAGTAAATGTATTTTTGCTGCTAGTTTTGTTAATCAATATTGAATACAATATAAATGTTGGTATATAAATATCCACAAATAGAATAATATTTGTTATTTGGTCTATTTATCAAGTTATTGTGAGTAGTTGTGTTATTATTCATGTTTCATAACTTTTGTTGGGATATTTTCCATAAGTATCAAAGACATTTATATATTTTTAAACTATTAGTGACGTCATGCTGACGTCACCAGTTGAACCGGTCAGACCACTGGTTGAACCAGTGAACCGTGAACCAGAGCCTTCACTGGTTCGCTGGCCGGTTCGAGTCTGACAACCCTGATTATATATATATATATTTTTATATATATATATATTTATATATATATATATATATATATATATAGAGAGAGAGAGAGAGAGAGAGAGAGTCAGGCCAGAATACACTCTGAGTGTACAGATCACACGCTACACTCAAGTGTGATTTGTATATCAATCAACATTTTTTGGAAGAACCAAATTGTTCGTCTTCATTAGTATGATAAATATAGTCAGCACACAAAATTTGAGCTCATTTGGATGTTGGTAAGACACTCAAACAATTACAACAAAATCGACGCACATACAGCTTATCAAGTGCATTATTTTTGTTGCCTTTACATGCATGGCCTATAAATGTTAAAATGAACTCAAATTTTGTCTGTAGGCTATTTATATGATATTTAAGAAAATCAATGGTTTAGATTTTTAATATATAATATTTATAAGGCATAAAATGACTTGAGTGTATTCTGTCACCACTACTCTCTCTCTCTATATATATATCTATATATATATATATATATATATATATAGAGAGAGAGAGAGAGAGAGAGAGAGTCTAGGCTAGAATACACTCGAGTGTATCCGGAGCAGAATACACAAGTAGTTTTCCATGATGCAATATTTGTTTTAAGAATCTAATCCATTGATCTTCTTAAACATCATGTGAATAACTCATATATAAAATTTGAGCCCATTTGGACATTTATAGGTCATGTTATGAACACCACAAAAATTATACATTTCAAATTAGTTTCGTGCGTCAATTTTGTTGCCCTCAGATGAGTGGCTTATACTCATCCAAACGAACTCAAAATTTGCATTTAACTTAATTATAGTATGATAATGAAGATCAATGGTTTACATTTTGTAAAAAAATAGTCTTGATATGCAAACACCACTTGAGTGTAGCGTGCGATTCGTACACTCGAGTGTATTCTAGCCTGACTCTCTCTCTCTCTCTATATATATATATGTATGTATGTATGTATGTATATACCAGTGGTAGTGGGTTGTCCTTGTTGCCCTACAAACTACACGGAGGTAGGACATGCAACGTGGAGGTAAACCAGGGATGCTTGTCTAGGGGTTTGAACCCAGACCCCTTCATTGGGGAGCTTCGGTTGTGACAACTTGCACCATCCTTGTCTATGATATATATATATATATATATATATATATATATATATATATATATATATAGAGAGAGAGAGAGAGAGAGAGAGAGAGAGAGAGAGAGAGAGAGAGAGAGAGGCTAGAATACACTCGAGTGTACAGATCGCACGAATACACTCAAGTGTGTTTGCATATGAAGAGTATTTTTTGCAAAATGTAAACCATTGATCTTCACCGTCATACTATAACTAGGCTACGTACAAATTTTGAACCCATTTGGATGAGTGTAAGTCACTCATCCAAGGGCAACAAAATCGACGCGCGAAACTAATTTGAAATGCTTAATTTTTATGGTCTTTATAACATGACATATAAATGTCCAAATGTGCTCAAATTTGCATATGAGCTATTCACAAAATGTTTAAGAATCAACGGATTAGATTTTTGAAAAAAATATTGCATCATGAAAAACTGCTTGAGTGCATTCTGCTCCGAATACACTCTGAGTGTATTCTTGCCGGACTCTCTCTCTCTCTCTCTATATATATATATATGTATGTATGTATGTATTGGCTTAAGTAGTGATCTTTTAGAGAAGCAAAATTTAATCGGTGGCTCAATCGTTCAAGCGGGGCATATGTGGCCCAAGACCGCGTTTCGTGTAGACTGACGGGGGTAGCATGTTTCTGAGGGATAAATGGGCCTCATCTGCCTCCATTTTGTACCGCCTTGCCTTATGATGTTCGCAACTTTAATTTATGATTGATGCCTATGCATTCTTATGCTCATGCCTCTTTGCTACTGATTTATGCATATCAAGGCCTGCGGGGCAACAATATGAAAAGAGGGGTTGGGGCTGTGGGGGGGGGGGAAGCAGTGACAGAAAAGAGAAAGCGGGGGTGGCTGCCGTGGGAGGGGAGCGGAGAGGAAGGTGATTAGAGCTAGGTTTCTCTCCTTCTGTTGCTCTGATACCAGGGGGATAATCTGATACCATGGGGATAAACAGATCTTATTTTTTGCATAAGCTAATATACCGAGTCTCCTTATATAGGAGAGAAAGTGGTATGATTTACCCCAAGTATCAGGAAAGTCAGGAAATAAGAGATAGGCCCCACAACTGTTATACCATGGGGATAAACAGATCTTATTTCTTGCATAAACTAATATACCAAGTCTCCTTATATAGGAGAGAAAGTGGTATGATTTACCCCAAGTATCAGGAAAGTCAGGAAATAAGAGATAGGCCCCACAAATGTTACTTCCACTAAGGGCACGCTTGGTTTAACGGTTTTGTTCTGATTCTTAAGAATCCTGGACTTCGTTAATTCTGGATCAAGATTATAGCAGGATTTCTGAAATAATGATTTACTGACGTTATGTTTGGTTGAGTTGTATTTTCTGCACATGTGATCAGCGTGACCAGAAGAAGCGGACAACTTTTAGGCTTTTCCCTCAGTCCGTAGCAGCAGAAATAAGTAACAAAAAAGCGAACTGCCGTCTGCGGACAGCCTGTCACGGCAGGGATGGGGGGCTTCAGCTGGAGGACGGCGTCCCGCCAATTTGAGAAGGAAAGAATTATCCAGCATTCACTGTATATCACGGAAGTGCAGGATTCGTCCTTTTTTCCAGTTTTGGCAAACCAAACCTATTATTTGTACTGATGGATCAAGTAATACAATCCAATACGGTCAGTTCCATTAAACCAAACGTGCCCTAACAGTACATGAAGCTATTGAATAGTCACTAAAAATTCGACAGAATTTATCAATGTTTCTTGTAAAAAAACTTAATCCAAATGTTTATACCCATACCACACTCTAAAATATAGTTCACAATACTTATTTTTACTATCTGAATTAGTAAATAATAACAGGCATTGAGCTACAGAAAGATGTTCTGCGAATTCATATTTGGAACTCATGGTCAATTCTCATAGGAAGTGCATCCACTCACCTCCTGCTGATGCTAATTAGGCTGGAACTGAGTTATATCTTGTCGAATTCCAAAAAATATAGCTAAATCTACTCAAATATCCTCTTCTTCAATTCCTTCTTCTGGAGGTCACATACTGTCAGTTCTAATATAAAAGAGGTAAGTCGGGATCTTGGAAGAAGAGAAAGGAAAAAAGCGGAATCAGATCGCAGTTAGCACATGAAGCTACAGAATATCGTCCTACTGAAAATTGAAAAAAAAATCATTTAATTTGCTGTCAAACTTTCTGATTCACTCAATTCTAATGTTTAGACTCTATACTATATTCTTAAAACAAGCTCACCATATTTATTTTTGACTAGTTCAACCAGTTAAAAATAAGATTAGTTGGGCTTTGGAAAATGATTCGAAAATTCAACTTTGGAATTATCGTCAATTCCCGTTCAAAGTGCATCCAGTCACCTCCTGTTATTGCTAATCAGGCTGGAACTGAGTTGAATACCTCAGACTTCCTCTAGCCCAGCTAAATCTCCTGGAGGCTCCTCTTCAGTTCCTTCTTCTAAAGCTCATATACACATAAGCGAGGGAAATTGGGATCAAGGAAGATGGGAAAGGAAATGGGCTGAATCAAGCCGCCCGTCTAAGGAGGAGACGAGGGAAGGAGAAGAAAGAGAAAAGGAGATTTATGGTGATTTTGGGCTGAAATTCGGAATGTACCTATACTGACCAGTTGCTAGGGTTCTTAGTTATTCCTCAAAAACACCTCTCCAGTCGCCACTACTTTTCAAGGATCAAGATTGATAGACGACATGTTTGTATGGGAATCAAATATGACAGATAAATGTTAAAGGGGGTTAAATGCCTAAACCCCTCGTCTGAGATGACAGGTAGCAGCTCTGTTCAGTTGCCTCACCACTGGATTGCTCAAACTGAATGGCGGGGCTGAGTAGAGAGGTTACTACTGCCACTCGGTTGCATATGCTCCGTTGGTACACTATGAACAGACTGGGTGAGTCTCACTCGGATCAACCAGCTCAAAACCATTTATTTACAACCTTCTCAATTTCTACTCATATGCCTTACTTCATAAACTCGCCGTGCATTGCAATGCACAATGCCATATCTCCCATCTTCCATTTTTAATCTAAACTACTCAATCTCTTTCTTTTTTGAATTTAATTACTTGATATGAATGTCTAACATGCAGGCTATCGTTGATTAATGTATTCAATTTTATATGCAAGCCAACTAAAAGAACTAGTGAGTTCTGATTTTACTAATGTATTGACAATAAGCTCAAATATAGTTTACTAATCCAACTTACACTATAGCATTCGAAATAACAAATCATGCTTAGAAAGAGATTAGGCAAAGCGACTTGGGTTACCTGCTAAAGTTGGGTGGGAACGTTTGTCATGCTGTTCTTTTATGTGGCGGTGGGGTGGGGGGTGATGCAACTTTTAAGGATGCTCAAGTATATGCTTAGGAAGTTAGAATGCAGTCTAAGGTCAGAACATTTTCATGAGCAGCTGCATCGACACCTTTTTTTTAGACTTGTAGAGACTATTTGACTTATTTTAGCAAACACCAGTTGAGAAGTCAGGGATGTTATACAATGGGTGTGATTAATTTGTTTTAGTATCTTGTTGGTATCAATGGTTTTGTTTCTAATGTGATGAATCTAAATTTTTTATAATGAAACTCTGTTGGTATTTTTATATGCATCTTTGTTTTTGTTTCTTTTCCTTTTTGTGCTCATGCGCTCATGATCATTTTCACTTTGAGAGTCATCTGTATACCTGAGAAAAGATATTGAGCTAAATTTCTCAATACGTTCAGAGTATAGCTTAGAGCAAAGCGCCCATGCGTGATGCTTTATTGTCTTATTGACAGTATAATTTATTTGTTGCTCAACGTTTTATCCCTGATGCTTGATCGCCCTTTTCATCTAGGTGTTTGTTATCAAATATATCCTTAATCAGTTCATATTCTTTAAATTGAGCTTTCATCTTGGTTTTTTCTTAGATAACTGCACTTGAAGTTGATCTCAAACAGCATGAGAAGGCTGCTTTGCTGGCAACAACACACTTTGAGAACTGTAAGATAATGTCTACTTTATAGTAGTTATGGTGCCTTCCAACTCCATATGAAGACAATCTGTGTCTCAATTGAATTTAAACTTTTTTTAGTCGGCAAATGAATTTGAACTTGTAATGATACTTTACATATTTTATCTGTTAAATAGTCTCTCTGATTCACACTTTGGAGTTGGATATTGTTCATCTGCAGTGAATAATAGTTTGGGACACACACACACACACACACACACACACACACAAGGCAGAGACGATATGAGCGTTGAAATGATTCCAATCTGCAGAAGACTCATCAATTGGAGGACCTTCAATCAGATGCTTGTACTTCCCCTATCCTTTATACCAGATGTTGACAATGCAACTCCATCCTTTATACCAGATGTTGACAATGCAACTCCATTTAAAACAATTCTTCCACACAAGTCTCCAAATAACAATGATCTGGTTATGAACGTTAACTGTTGCTAGTTGGATTGACAAGGACCAATGCCTTTTTTTTAGCCATTATAATGATGATCTAGATGGTCACAACACAAAGACATCCTTTGTAGGTTGTAGGAGAGAGAAAGGTGGAGAAGCCCAATAGTTGCCGGCGTAGGGGTTGCAACTCAGGACTGTTGATGTAGGGCGTTTGTTGGGGATTAGGTACATACGATTCAACAGTTGCCGATGTTTGAAACAGTCGGATAGAGTATATCCTCTTCTGGTGAGAGCAGAAAGCATAATTAGGGTTAAGAGAGGTGGATAGGGTTTCTAACCTTGTGCTATGATACCATGAAAACACATTTGTAGAGAATTTACCATACACTATAGGCACACATGCTTATGTAAATGTACATGGGAATCAACCAATAATGTAGTTGCACATTGTGGGAACGAAAACCAACAACACATGTAAACATGTATAACATATAAGCTACTCATACATATTATAACAATTAGAAATCATGTAAATCAGACTATTTTTGTGCTTGCTTTGAATCGCTAGGCCAAGCCCAAAATCCACTTTTCTAGTTCACATCTCTCTTAAAAATGTTACTAAAAAACTGGTTAACCCAGATAGGTTTGCTAAAAATAGAAATGGTTCAATACACCTCAGACACACACTTTAAGGCCTTGGTGGTTGTTAACTTGTTATTGTAAGCAAATCAAGAGCAATAGCATGAAATTTATCGTTTCATTTGAAGCCTCCGGTTTCTAAGATTTACTAGCTGGTTAAGCTCAACAAAAGTGCCGGGTAGATGTAGAAGTCAGGTTTTGAAATATATTTGAGATATAATGCAATAGTTCACCTGTTGGTAATGTTTGTCTTTCAATTTATGTAATGTGGTTCGCTAAACATAGCTCTGTCGTATATTTCATCGGGTTTCTTGGGCTTGCAACTCTCAACTGTCATTCATTGGATATAACCTACCAGATACAATTTCCTTATACTTCTGGTCTGATGCAGTTCTTATTGTCAATCATCTTATTAATTGAATCTCATCCTTTAGTCTTAATAACCTCGTACCATATATTTTTCTTTTCCTACTTGAGCCATGTTTCTCTCTACCCCTAGGATTCGCGGTGCATGTGTGTTGTCGTGATGCTTTCCCTGGGTTTGATAAGCTGGTGGACCCTTTTGCAATCTGTTGCTTTTTTGGCTTTTTGCACGCACAGAAAGGGGGAACACTTTAATTCTATTCCTATGTTTTCACCACTTGTTTTGCCGTCTTATATGAATGTGCCTGGCACTGATGCTTTTGGTCATCTACGTTTGCATATAACTAGCTTTCTTATGCATATGTTCTGGCTTTTATTTTTTCCATAGAGGAATGAATGAATATATATTTTGTGTGATCTGGTGATTTTTTCTAAATTTTAGTTATATGGTGGTTACAACTACATGACTGTGTATTGCTGGTTCTGTATTGTTCATTATAGGCAAGGAAGCTACTGAAACATGTAAACGGCAACTTGCTGCTGCAAAACGGGAGGCTGAAGCGGTTGCCATCATTAATGAAGAACTTAAGCGAGAGTTTGCTGAGGTCCTTATTTTTATTATCATTGGACATAACTTACCATTTGTTAATGCTGAAATGTTCTATTAGTAATTGCTCTTCTACACTCTTAGTATAACAGTTATGCTCATTCAATAAATTGATGACCACATCAAGTCACTAATCACAAGAGATTGTGGATGCTGATATACATCCTTGGGTATAAAAATCTTGACTACTGTTTTTGGTACACGTTTTTGTGTTTATTTCGTATATTCTACTTCCAATTTTTGTTAATGTTGAAGTTGAAGCTATTATTATTTCACAGAATTGGGCCACACGATCTGAGAATGATGTCTGGTTAAGGGCCAACTGTCTTAACAGCATATTAATAATGTCATATTAAAGACAAACTTCATTAATTTTATTTAATTTAAGAGTGTTTCGAACTCAATTCGCAAAATGGGCATAGTTACAAACTCGGGTCAGATAGAAGCTGAATATATTCAATCTATTTTGTAATAGTTGATAAATCATCTGATTTGATTTTCTTTTCAATAATTATCCTATTTTTTATTTTCTCTGGCTTCTTTTGTTATCATGAAACAATTCTGTTTATATGAATGTCCACCTCATAGTTTTTCTACTCAGCCAAGAGGCATTGCTACACGCGCATCTAAGCGGTGTCGGCCGTAGGGATTGAAAGTAGTTCTCATGTCTTCTCTTGGGAGTTTCTCACTTGTCGACCAAGTTCCACAATTTTGTTCCCTTCATTCTTGTCCTGTATTTGACCTTTCCTAGTGGCATTGTCGTTGCCATTATTTCTTGACTTGGCAGTTATTCTTGTCATGAAAGGCACTTGATGCCCACTACCTATGTCTTCCTAGCAACGGTAGTTCCGCTGTGTGGCTAGGCCCTTTAGTTCTTTTTTGTTGATACCCTCTCCAGAGTCCACTAAGGGACCACCAAGACTTGTTGCATCTCCTCGAGGATCCTTTGGGGCATAGTGACAAATTTGGGATTCGGCAATTTTTCGACCGGTCGAAAAGAACCGGAACCGGAAAAAAATCAGGAAAATTTGTGAAAAAAATCGTTATATTTTGGTCAAAGTTCCGTTTACTGTTTAGAAATAATCGAGAATAAGTCGGCTATATATACGTATATATACACATATAAACACTTATATATGTATATGTGTGTATATACATACATATCAAATACACATTTAGGCCCTGTTTGGTATGGTGTAATAGGAGTGAATTTGATGTTTCCAAAAGAACAACGATCAAATGTATATATTTAGAACTGCGCTTACATTATTTGGTAGGATGTCTAACAAATTCAAGGAATTTAATCTGATTCATTTGGTAACTTGGAAATGCTTACGTTGCGTCAACGTGTTTGCTGCTATGACTTGCAATAAATTATTGATTATAACCTGTTCAGCAAGATGTGTACACGAGAAAGTAATCATCTACAGCCGGCCAGGGATGTCGGCATGTCGCGTGAGTGACGGGTGCGTAGGGCCCACTACCATGCACGATGTCAGTGTACGGATGTTCATGTATAAAAGATGAACTGCACCCGACCACACTGGTTCTGGGCGCAGTACATATTCCCGGATTTCTGGCTGAAAAAGGTACTCGGGTGCAAATCCGATTCAAGCAACTGCACAGCAGTACACCCTACCAAATAAACTTTAAGCTGGAATTAGTTGAAATTAAACTCGTCACTTATGTCCTGCATCCTACCAAACAGGCCCTTATTATCAAGGTCACTAGATATACAATCTTATTGAGTGAAAAATTAGGAAAAGAATTAAATAATAATTGAACAATAGCAATGGACTGCCGGGAGAGCGAGGGATTGGAGGTTTAGTGTATAGTAGGAGTGCTGTGTACATGGTTTGAGGGAAAAAAGAGCAAGCAACTTAAAAGAGAAAGATCATAAAAAGTCATGCAGAATCGTGGAAAATTGTATAAAGGTGGGGAAAATTGTGAAAATTTGCGAAATATCGGCGATCGACGTATTAATCGTGCTAAAAATTCAGGAGCCTATAAAATCGTGAAAAATCGCCTATTTTTCGTAAAATTCGGAGACTTTTTACTATGTTATGGGGCATGGGAATGAAAGTAGAGTGTAGAAGGGGGGAGGTGACTAGACTCCCTTAGGTAAAATTGGTACCAAATAAAGACGTCAAATGCATGTTGCTTAATAATGATGCAAGAATGGGGATGAAGATGGAATATAAATCACCATAGTACACCCAATTTAAAGTGGTTCAAACTTCACAAAACAGCCCAACGTCCGCTCCTGGTTGTCTTTGCAACAACCAAGCTTTGATATATACTATGTTTCAATATCAAAGGTAATAGAATGCAAATTATAACCTTAAGTGAAAAAGGCAAACCAAATCTCCTTTATTTTTGGCCATGGGAGGACACCCGTCGGTTTCTATTTCTTGTGTTGAACTGGAAAGCATCACATCTCCTTTCTTGTGGCCGATTGGGAAACACAATCTTTTTCCTTACATTGAAACACCTCTACATGTACTATCACAAACCAGGCGAAAGGGATGGGAAGAAGAATACAATAAATAACAAGGATGTTGTTGCTGAGCTTCTCTAAAGATATGCTCGCTCTTATATAGGGAGAAGCTCGAACTTGAACACTAAAGCAATTCTAATCACAAAGTTAGAATAGAAAGCCCCTAAGCTATTCCTATTTATAGTATAGGTTAGGCTAACCTAGGGGAGCATTTAGGAGCATCTAGTTGTCATGAGAACAATGATTGGAGTGAAACTCGCCATGTACAGACTAGTTTTTGCAATCATCGGTGTCTCTCTGTCGAACTTGCACTTCGATTGAGATGCTCTTCGGTCCAATTGTAATGTCGACCAAAGCTGTGTATAACGAAGAGTCATTCTCACAACATATAAGAATTTGATGGCAAAGACATTTTGACTACCCATTGGCCTAAGTTAAAACCTCAGCTGAGATGGTGCTTGGTCGAACTCAGAGTTCAACCAAAAATGATCATTGAGTTTCAATGACTCTTTGTATCACTCTCGGTTGAACTAAGTGTTTGGCCGACCCTCATCTTGGTCGAGTTATAAGTTCGACTAAAAATCAGTTTGTTAGCTAGGTCACAAAAAATGAAACTCTTAGACATTTTTCAGAAAAATGTTATCAACCCTCCTAGCTGAGTTCAATCAACAATCGATATGTTCGCTAGGTTACGAAAGTGTATTCTGACTCTAACCATTTTTCTAATGAAAGTTATAAACCCCACTGTCTCCCTAAGATCATAACTTATAACTAAGGGAAATCAAGGTCTGTAGCTTAGCAACATCATTTCCTATCACAAGATAAAAAATAATTGAACAAATTATACTTTTACATTGCATCACTCTATCAAAAAAGGCTTAGGCTGCCGCGTGGCGGATTAGCACCATGACTGCTTAAAATTGCCCTAGGTGCCCACCTGAGAAGCTCTTCAACAAGTGAAATACATAAATTGCTTTGACCGCTTAATCGGCTGCCCAAGACCCGCCGAAGGTTGCCCAACTGAAATACACATCTTTTTGAACTTTGATCAATGCTATTATACAGATTTAGTGACTCGCCTTATGAATAATCTACTAATTAGTATAATGCATTAGCTTTAAGTTGGCCAGTTTATAAATATATAATAATTAATAATAATAGACTTAGTCTTGTACTGTTTAATAATTACTGTACCGAAATATCAATAACATATTGTATTTTGATTAACTATTTAATATATTAGTTTTGTATTATTACTTAATCTACCAAGTATTGTTTATTGATTATTAATAATTGTAGACAATTATTATCAGTGAATTGAAATCGGCCTGAGTGGCCGCTTAATCGGCCCAGCACTCGAACCGCTTGATTTTGCCCAGAATCGCTAGTTAGACGGATTGCCTTAAATCGTCGCTTAATGCCTGATTTTCCCGATTAATCAGATGCTTAGAGGGGATACAAATCGCCTGCTTTAGCCCTTTTTTTTGGAAAAACGCCCAGCTGGCCCCCAAAAAGGCCCATAATTTACTGGATTTGTTTCTAATCAACTTTTCTACCTATCTATATGTATGCTAAAGTCTGTAAATCGAGGTATAATGCTTATATTGTAGATCTTTGGTTGTATATGGTTATGTTTGCCATTATTTGTTGTTTGCATACTATGTATCTTATACAAATTTGTATTTTGTTTCTGTGTGAGACCTTTTTGTAATGAGTTATGCTCTGAAGTATCGTGCAACTACGTTTATGTCAGTCAATCACCTACTATTTTTCTTCTACTGTATTATATACTAATCTATTGCTGTGTTGTACAGGCGCTCGCCTGGGCGGCACCTAGGCTTAAGTCAGCCCGCCTCAAACTGGGCACCCAGCCCCCTAGTTGACCTACGTTGCTGCCTAAGGCGCCTTTTGAGGCCCAAATTAAGCCAATTCAAGGCTAATTTAGCATAAATTAGATCTAATTTTGATCAAATTGAGTCATTTTATGGTTAAATTGGATCTGATTTATCCTAAACGGGGTCAATTTAGGGTAAATTAGGTCTGATTTGGGGAAAAAACAAGCCTGATTTGGGGGAATTAGGTATAATTTGGAGGAATTAGGTCTGATTTTGTCATGTAAGGCCTCGTTTAGATCAACATAGGGAAATTTAGGGATAGTTAGGTTTGATTTGGTCATGTTGGGCAAATTAGGTTTATTTTAGGTCAAATTATGTCAAATTTGAGCAGATTAGGTCTGATTTGGGGAAAGCAAGTCTGATTCTAGGAAAACGGTCTGATATGGTGAGATTAGGTCTAATTTGGCCAAATTAGTTATTGTTTAGGTCAATATAGGGAAAATTTGAGGAAATTAGGTCCGATTGGATCATAATATACAAAATTAGGTTTAATTTAGGCCAAATCATGTCAAAATTGGGCACATTAGGTCTAATTTAGGGGAAACAAGTATGATTAGGGGGAAATTGTTCTAAACTGGATGACTAGGTCTTATTTGGCCAAATCATGTCTCATTTACGTGAATAAATGAAAAATTTATGGAAATTGGGATTCACTAGGTCATGGTGTACAAAATTAGGTCTGGTTTAGGCAAAAATTAGGGTAAAATAGGTCAAGTCTGGTCAAATTTGGATCAAATGAGTTCAAATTAGGGCCAATCAGTTCTAATTTAGGTTTTGTTTAGGTAAAACTTCCACAATTCAATCCATATCTAATGGTTTTGTTGTTTTCTTTATACGATGCCAACACATTGATTGCATATTTGTCATGTATATTTATATGTGTAAGGATTGTATTTTTCAGAAAATTTACATATATCAGTTAAAATCTAAAATATATAAAAATGCCTGGAAACGCCTGGGCCTTCGCCTGGGCGCCTAGGCTGTCTGGGCGTCCCCCTGGAACGCCTGGCCGCTTGGCCGCCTATACAACCATGATCTATTGCTGATTTAGGTGATTTGAATACTGTTGTAGCCTGTATCTATTGATATGATCAGTCTATTATTTAATGTTGAGCTATGTAAATGTAGGAGAAGTCTATCATTTAATGTATTAAATTTAAGTAATTTATTTGTCTTTGTTTAATATTTTTTTTGTAGTTGTGTTATAAACTATTTGAGTTTTTATATTGTTCTATAGATGTTTATATATATATATATAAGTTCCTAATAAATATAACATTTATATAAATATGTGTAATTTTGCATAAAAGTATATCAAAAACTGAAACCCATTTTTTCAAAAATCGCCCGCTTAATTGCCGACATACCGCTTAACCAGTAACAAGGTGCTGTCTGCACGCTTACCGCTTGACCTTTTTTAAAACATTGGTTAATATGCATTAATACTATTTATATGGACTTACTCGACAATACACAGTTGAGTTGTATTACTTACCACACATATCACCGTGTATTATTACTCATTAATTATTTAAAGTATACTTAATACAGTCACATGTAGGGATGGCAATGGGCTGGTTTTTCAAAAACAATCCAAACCCGACCCCATAGGGATGGCAAAAAGTGAAAACCGTTTTCATAGTACCAACCTAACCTGCTCCATTAATTAGAAAAATCAAATGGGAACCTGGTCCGTTTGGTTTGGGTGGATGGTTGATTGGCTTCGGGTGCCCGCGGTGTTCACCAATGCAACCATGCACGACTCTCCTTAACATTCCGATGTACGCCGCTGGGGCCTTCCACATTACTTGGTCGGGCGTAGGCCAAGATCTGGTTACCTGCCTCAGTCCCGTCCCGCCTCCATCGCATAGACGCCCCCCACCTCCACCACATAGGCTAGCTGCCGTTGCCATGCCAGCAGCACCACCACCGCCTTTGTTCTGTCTTCTTGTCTGCTAGACGCCCACCCCTCCACTGCATAGTCGTTGCCCTGCCACCTTTGCCTCTGTCCTCATATTCTGACTGCCCTGCTCCCACCGTCACCGTCATGACAACCATGGGTGACTTGGAACCTCATCTCTGACCTTCTCTTCTCCGGCAGACATATGCCGCTCCTGTCGAGGCTCCCTGGCCTCGCTGCAAGGGAATTAGGCTCAGGGCAACAACATTGCCGGCCTAAAGCTGGTCAGGACGATCCTCATCCCATGTGTGTTGTCTTGCCGGTCAGTAGTTTCGGAAGCTCTCCAGATGTGCCAACGGTATTGCGTGCATGACGGCGGGATAGCGTGCGGCGCGCCCATGCTGACGAGGTCGACTGTGAGTTATGATGTCAGATCAACGTTGGGACTTAAGAGCAAAGGAGTTCACATCCAACAGGAGCAGGCATGCTTTGGCTGATGGCGGCGTTGGCCATGATAACTTGCCGTCGTAGTGCAACAGTATTGGCTTTGGCTGACGGAGGCTTTGGCCATGATTACTTGCCATCGTAGTGCAGCAGCTTCAACTTTGGCTGACGGCGGCTTTGGCTTCCAATGCCAGTTTATACCATAACTCGCCGCCGCTCCATGCATCTACGTTGCCGTGGACAAGGTCGACGACCAGAATGGCCTCTAAAGTAGCATTGTGGACGCGAACAGACTGATAAAGCTTGAACTAACGTTGTGTTTTTACAGAAATTTTAATGGTGTAGTGATCGAGATCTAACGTTGTGTGTGCTAAGCATCTCATCAACTTTTGCATTATTTGTGTATCAACAATACAAAAACTACTCATCACTTTAAATGCAATGCGTGGAATATGGTTAGTGTGGGTTCCCACTCCCCCGGTCCATACATAACGGATGTTCATGCTCGGGGCCCCGACCACTGATGAATGATAAAAAATCTACCAAACACGGATTGGATCGGTTCGGGGGTTGGTTGGTCCATGGTAGGTGGATTTTTTTGCCATCCCTACGGCCCCACAACCAATTAAACTTGAACCAAACCCAAACCCAAACCCAAACCCAAACTACAGTTCAATTCAAAACCCGAATTGACCCGAACCCACATACCTGAACCCAAATATACAAAACCCGAATTGACCCGAACCCGATATACCTAAACCCAAATATAAAAAACCCGAATAACCCGAATCGGACTAAATCATGCAAAATAGTGATTTTATGAAGGACTTTGCAGTCTAACGCAAATTGGTGGTTTTCTTTTGGACAAAATATGACCTAATTACTCTCCTGACCCTTATGCTGATCATTCTCAACCCAAATTGGAACCTGAATAATCCGATCCTTATGTGGACCATTATTTAAACTCCATTAGCATTTGAGGCCTTTTTTTGGATAAATTCATCTAAAGCTGCCAAAACATCCAAACAATATATATTTTTTAAAATAAACCTATCAAATTTCCAAATTTCATATCCAAACATCTTAATCCAAACACCATTAAAATATGATATCCAAACATCATAATCCAAACACGATTAAAATATGATATCCAAACATCTTAATCCAAACAGCATTTAAACACATCAAAACAGCATTTAAACACATTCAAACACCATATTTTTCAAAATCAACCATGCCAAACATCATATTCAAGCATCTCATAATCCAAATACCATTTCGATTCAAAAGATCTTTAATGCAAAAAACATTTTGATTCAAAACATCATATCCAAACATCTTAATTCAGTCCACTGTTACTTCTTGTATCTTCAATCCTCCATTCCAATAATCTTCAGTGTTGGATGAGATTGACAAGCACATGCATTGCTTCCTTTCCACTTCTCTAGCCAAAATATCTACATTGAGAAAGTGACATTAGTCAGTTGAATAACAGTAGAGCATTTATCAATGTGAGCATACTAGCAAAAGTGTGTGAGAAAAAAGTAAAGAAGCAAAGCCATGTCAATGCACAGAACTGAAAAACCATTTAAAAGAGGCATTCCTTGCTTTCGGAAAAAGGGCATTTATAAGTGAGAGAGGGATACGAGCCAGTTCATTAAAAGTTGAATAAAAGTAGAACATTTATCAATAAGAGTAAACTAGCAAATGTGTGTGAGAAAACCAAAGTAAAGAAGCAAAGCCATACCAATGCACAAATCTGAAAAAACCATTTGAAATCAAAACCTTCTTTTAGAGGAAGATGCAGTCCTTGCTTCCAGAAAGAAGGTTCATGTTCATGATTGAAGTGCTCCAATGCCTCTTACTTCAATTCAAACTAAAACACATTGAAATAGATAAATGTTTTCAATGGAAATAAACTAGGTAAACTCTCAAGAAATGTCAGATGCAACAGATTTCAATGATATCCATGGAGAATCCCAGCAGCTTAACATAAAAAACTATATCAGAACAATTTTCCAATATGAAAAACAACTGGTTTCTTATTATATAGGAAGATAAGCTTGTTTTAGGGGTGAGCATCGGTCCAGAACTGGATCGGGCCGGAGTGGACCGGATTGAGGACCGTATTTGTGCAAAAGTATGGACCGCAGACCAGCCCGTTTTGAAGTAGGACTGGACCGTTTCAAAGTAGGACCGGATCGGGACCGGACTGTTTAGACCGTAATCGGAACATTTAAGATTCCGTAACTTGTTTAATAGTAAAACTTAGATAATTTTAATTACTTCTAACTAATGTTTAGCATTACTATCAACCATTTATACTACTAATGTTGTAATATGTGATTTGTTTATACTTTTGACACAATAAAACATCATATTTAAAGGCATTTCACATATCAAACGGTCCACGGTCCGGACCGCGGTCTGATTGGTTTTGGACCAGACTGGACTAAACCGCGGCCCTAATTTCTAGAATTTCCGGACCGCGGACCTGACCGAACTCAAAACGGTCCAGGACCGGACCGGTCCAGTCCGGTTTTGCGGTCTAGACCATCATTTGCTCACCCCTAGTTTGTTTTGCGTGTATCTCTTGAGTACTTGTTCCATTTTCACTTGTAGTCACAAGGTATATGTAGTTCTTGAGCTTGGGAGAGTATTGGGTGAATAAGATATATAAGCCCAAGTTTAATTAAAGAAGATCTTTAAGTGTTTCATTTTGGATACACATGGTGCATATAGCTTGCTGGCGTCATATATGAGGGGGAAAAATCGATCCAGATAAAAGCTAGACAAACAGACAAGAAACAGATTTCAAAACGCTCAAGTTGTAGTGTAACCTTCTCCATTCATCATTTGAAAAGGGAGAACAATTTCATCTTTTTTTAATCCTTTTCCTGCTCTATAATAAACCGAGAGCTTTGTTTTGATATTCAGGAGCACGCATTTAGTTATGGAGAAACAAACAAACAAGCTCTGTTTTGAGCAAACAATGAAAATTAAAAATAATATTAGAACAAACGTGTTAGTTTATAAAGTTGAACTTGATATTGACATAATATATAGAACCGACTGTTCAATCTATATTTTGCATATGTACAACAATTGTATCTATCTCTTTTGGTGAATTCCCCTTCAAACACAATGCAATGATGGTCACTAAGATATTCCGTGTCACAAGGAATAGTGACCATTGACGTTTTGTTTGGTAGGTGGTGATAGAAAACGAGGGTCGAAAGGCAAGGCAGGAGAAGATGTATGTGGAAGCTGGTGGTGAATGGTTTGAGAACATGGGAATGGAAGAGTGCAGAAGTCAGAATAACATGTATTGCAGAGGGAGGGAATACATTGTAGAGGGAGGGAACGTTCAGTTGTGGATCTATAGTGAAGCAACTGTATCCATGTCCTGGAATCCAACGTAAGCAGTAGGTGGTGATTGAGAACCGTCATGTAGAAATGATTGTTATGCTTTTTCCTTTACCTTGACAAGCAGTTGTATTTACTCTAAACAAGATGATTCCTATCCCTTCCCTTCCATATAAGGTAGAAAAGCAAACCGGTTGGCCTTGTTTTCGAGTGCCTCATCCATGTACAATCCCTACCGGCAGTCGACTAGCATTGGGTGTTGATTGCAACAGTTTAGCTTGGGCAGCTGCAAGCACCAAGGCATGAAGAGTCCACTCATAGTATATGGCAGCCGCCGGAGACGAATTGGACCTGTAGGTGCAAGGTTCGTCGGACAGACAAGGAAACAACCACCATGGCAAAGAAAACGAACAAAAGCTTCTTAAGATGGGGACAAACCTAGAAGCAGAACACCTTCCAATCTGCAACGCCCCACGATGACCTCGTTATGACCTTCAGAGTCCAGCGTTGGCGATGACAACACGACACGATGTCCTCGAACGTTTGGCGATGTCATGACCTCGAGACCTCGAGATTAAGGATGATGGTGCATACCCGAATCAGGAGAGACTGAGAGCGACAGGAGGGTGGCAAGATTTGGGATGGAGAGGCCGAGAGAGGAAATGGGGAAATCACTAGCAGCTAGGGTTTTGAGAAACCCTCTTGCCCAAAGATTTCTTGACTGCGGATGGTCCCGACTCCTGCGAAAGAAAAACTTGAGAAATCGAATTAGGGAACGACCGAATGAGGCTTGGTATCGCGGGCTAAGTGGGTTTCTTTGGGTTTTGCTCACCCAAACTGAATAAGAATGGGGGCCTTTGGTTTGTCGCCTGAACCGAAACGAAACCCAGATATAGATATGAAAATCACATTTTTCGAGTTGGTTCAGTTTAGTTTGGTTCGGATGGATAGTTCTGCCATCCTTAGTTACATGTTAGGTAGAATTTTATTGATTATCGAGGGAACTTCCCCCCAAAAGCGCCACTATGCGATCCTCCAAACAATGTAAAACCCTTGGGCCCTGGGCTCCCCGCCCACCTGATAACCATATAATGCCAACCTACGTGATGGGTAACCATTTTGAGATATAGCTCACATTTGGGATCTACCCCAAGACTCTTTATTTGGGTTTAGTGAGCCGCACCACCTGAACTACTCGTCAACACAAGTTAGAAGATTTACTAATATTAAGTGTTAGTATTCTACCAGTGGTTACCTTTTTATAGTGAGGTTCAGACTATGGGCCATGTATATTTGACTAATATATTGGTCAAAAAGACGTTAGTGACGTTGAGACAGTTGTTTTGAACTCTTAATAAGAAACAATAATATTGGTCCAACTGTAGACGGTTTCAAGTGTAAAATCAATCCCATATAAAACATCACAGCCCATAATATGTACTTATAGATGTTAAACATGTTGGATCAATGGGCTCTAGAGGGGGGGTGAATAGAGCTACACACACTTCACAAAATCAATTAGACCATCAATTTAAACTTAGTGCAGAAACTAAATCAAGTAGCAATTTGATGTCCTAATCTAGCATTCAAAGCAAGGATAAGAGATAATGAATAGCAAGCACATGGACAGGTGGTTAGAGTGGTTCCACGTCCTAAACTTAGGAGCGATGTTAGTCCACTACCTAGAGTTGGTTAGACTCTAGAATTTGCAACTTGGTCCTCTTATATATCACAATAAGATTACAAGATACATAAACCACACAACCAAGGACTTAAATTCTCAAGCTAAGATCTTCTACCTTTCCAAGGGCTTACCCACGAAGCAAGATTCTTCAGCCTTCTCCAAAGGACTTACCCACTCTTACCTCAGTCTTCAGCCTTGCAGGATTTACCTATCTTGCTTGAGCTTTGCCTTGCACCTCTCCTTCTCTTGGAGAGCTTCTCCACGTTTCACCTTCACCAAGGGATCTGGAGCAGCAAGCTATCTTCACTCTTGAAGATCAGCCATCATCTTCACCTTCACTCGGAGAAGAATAGCAGCAACCTCTCTTTCACTTGGAGAAGCAGCCTCAATCAATCTTCAAAGGGAATAGGAGGTAGGAAGAGAGAAGAGAGAGTTGTACATCATACAAGGGATAGCTCTCATACACATGGACCTAACTCACTCATAACTCACGAATTTATCTTGAAGGTAGAGAGAGAAAGGGGCTCAAGGGCTTGGAACACTCTCAACTAGGCTAGAACCAAGTTTGCAATGGAAGAGCAGCTTGGAATGAACTCCAAGGGGTTCTATTTATAGTTGAGGGTGGCCCTTTAAGTTGTGGGACACTTGGATACAAAAATAGCCGTTTTTTGTTCAAGAAAACGACTCTATTTTTGCCCAAAACACTTCACCAACGGTCACATCACTTTTTCTGCAAATTCCGTACAGTGCAATCGGTCGAGTTTCAATGGGGATAACTCGACCGACCAGGTAAAAGACAAAACCGATATTCAAATGATCGGTCGAGTTTGTCCTGACAAAACTCGACCGACCATTTAAACTGGAAATGGCCTGTTACCTGATCGGTCGAGTTCTGTGAGTGCACAACTCGACCGATGCAATCTTCAGAAAATCGACCAAGGATTGATCGGTCGAGTTTCAAGCCTGGGAAACTCGACCGACCAAGTGCCTGTAATCCATTTTCTAATTTGCATTTAAAGTGATTAGCACTTGGTGAATTTTGTCCCAAACATTTTTCTCTTCTAAGTTACAAGTCAATTCATCATTACAAGTGATTACATAGATGTTCTAGGGTTGTTTATATAGAAATCCCCAAACACACACTTGTAGCTATTTTGACTTGAACTTGACCCATTCTAGGGTTTCAGATTTTAGATCCTTTTCATGTACCTAATGCCTGCAAACAATCTTAAACACACATATTAGATACATATGAGTGGAATGGTTAAGTCATTATCAAAATATAGGTAATGTATAACCTCTAGGTCAACATTCTCCCCCTTTTTGACAATGACAAACAATTCCTCAAACATATTGAAAAGGATGAGAAAGTTATACCTTTGCCTTGTGAATTTTGGGGGATTCATGATAAAAACAATTTTGAATTGCTCCCCCTCAAACTATGCTTCTTCTTACCTGCATGTTAGGCTCTCTACACATAGCAATACCAATATCCGTGTAATATGTAATCCTTTGCATGTCACATGATCAACAGTGAATTAACAAGGAAAGGATCACTTAAGCAAGAAAGCAATAGTATAACAACAAGAAACAATATGATTGAGTCTCAAACCACTAGATATTTCTCCCCCTTTTGACATTATCAAAAAGGTAGAGGGGGGGTTAGAAGAGCAAAAACTAGGTCTTCTCCAAAAACTCAACCAAACATAGATGCAAGAGAATAGGCAGAAGTTAAAAAGCAGAATGCACACAACCACAAAGCAAGACATAATCAAAATATAGCGCAAACTAGCACCAAGCATAGGATAAAACAGAGTACATAGCTAAAGTGCATATCGATGATATTACAACTGAGAAAGATGTCTTCATGAAAACCAACTACAACCATAAAATGAGAAAGTAGATATAAGGAAATAGTACAACTCAGACTAATGTGCCAGGATGTTTTTTATACAAAAGAGTCTAGAAAGATGTATATGAAGGACATGCTAGACTAGAAGCTAAGAAACCACCTAGACATCTAAGCTCTCTATATCAACTGTATCCTCATCGTCCTCGCCAGGGTGGTAGTCCTCATCTCCGTCTGAAGGCGGAGCAACAGTGCCAGCATCAGATCCAGCACCATCACCACCGTCTTCGTCGGAAGGATCCTCACCATCACCGTCTTCAACATCAGCATCCTCATCAACATCCTCAGCCTGGTCGGGCATCTCCTCGTCATCAGGAGGACCAAAGGAGCGACCGGGCCAACGGGCATTCTGCTCGGCCCACGACATACCAAGAGCAAGAAGCTCCTTGGCCTGCGGGAAGGACGGAACAGAGTCACCCAAGGAGGCGAGCAGAGTGGCCAGGGGGCCAGCAGGTAACGACAGGAACGCAGGTGCAGAACAACCAACAACATACGGCGGCGGAGCGGCAGCGGAAGGCTCGGGAGCAGGGAAGTAATGCTTGTATGCATAAGAAGCATAGGCACTACCGGGATATGGCTGGTAGACAGGGTAGGGTGAAGCACATGATAGGTTCATGCTGGACATGATAAAACACAAATCCTGATGCAGGTGTTCCTGAACCTGACGGTTGTACGCCTGTTCATGCATCATATATCCCAGAAGGGTTTCATTGGATGCACGGAAAGACACACGGCTAGGGCGGGGATGTGGCTGCGGAGGTGGAGCACGGGTAGAGGAGGGAGGGACAACAGAGGCAGAGGCAGAAGCACCAGCGGCAGGGGAAAACACAGGAACAACCTTCTGAAGAGTGGTTTCACTAATACACCCACCTTTTCTAGCAACCGGGTAATGGAAGTCAGAAAAGAGGGATTTATCAGTGGCGAACTGGAAAAGACCACAAATCAGAGCTGGGTAGGGGGGGTGGGTGCCCTTGGTGTTCTTGCCGGTGTCGAAACAGGTCATGTGGTGCAAGATATATCTAGCCCATTTGACACCTATATTGTTTAGCAAACAATACATAATGACCGCGGTGTTTTCCGCAATGTTCGTTTGATTTCGCTTAGGATGGACATTACAGTTGTTCACCAGGGCCAATATGCGCCTCTAAAGGTCAAGAGAGGATGAGGGCAGGGTTGACCGCTTTTTGTAGGCCACGTCGGGTTTCTTTAAAAACTGATGAATGTCCGGTAGCGCCAATTCATGGTATTTATAAAAACCTTCCGGGTCAAGAAGATCGAAATACTCGCCATAGTCCTTACGCCAAATGTTGTTTACCTCCTCTCCGACAAGATAGAAGTTGAAAGTTTCCTCGGAGAGTTGAAAACGTCAACCGACGATCATCGAGGTAAGAACTATTTCGGTATTCGACGGGGGAACGAGCGTATCGTAGTTCCAACGCAGGTTTGCGTAGAACTCGTGTACTGCCTTTGTGCTAGACAACTGATTGTTAAAGCAGTCACGTTCGATCGCAAGGCGGACAAGTGGTGGCTGGCGAGAAGCCTCGAAACAGAGGTAATAACCGCTTGAAAACGATTGGCGTCAACCAAGGGGCGAAACGGAAAAGAAGATTGGGGAAGAAGATCCTTATACCGATTTACCGCCTCAATAGACACAAAGGAGGTGTTATCGAACGGAATCAAGCGATTTGTCGAGGAGGCTGAAGCATTGCCGGGAGCAGCACGTTTTCGTCTATGGGAAGCCATGGAAACGAAAACAAGGAGAAAAACGTGCACACGAGCAAGATCAAACCTCAAACGCCGAAGAAAAACCACCACGAGCGCCCGGGAAGGTCAAGAACGGGGTTGCTAGGTCGCCCTAGGGTTAGGAACGGGAGGTTTAGGGCTGGGGTTGAGAGCTCGGGGCTTAGAGACAGGGAATCGGTCGGCTATTTTCTAGTTGCAAGGGAAAATAGTCGGCCGATCCTAACTTTTAAGTTGGCGCAGCCCGTCGATCGGTCGAGTTCTGAGGGTGGCAAACTCGAGCGAACGGTCCACTGAAGAACTGCTCTCGACTCTTGATCGGTCGAGTTTTCCAGGGTAGAAACTCGACCGAAGGTCAACCTGACCTAACGGTCTCATTCTTAGATTCTAGCCATATAAAGGCCAATTAAATTCATTTTCCATTCTATTATGCATAATTAACATACCTAGGCACAGTTTGCTCATCATTGGGCACTATTTAACGATAAAACACAAAATTCGATAAAAAACCCAAAAGCAAGCAAAAACTAAGCATGTTGATAGTCAATTTAAGCACAAACAAGCATATATAGGCAAAGCAATATGAAGATAGACATGAGCAAGCATATAGGAAAGAGACTACTAGCTAGATCACATGGAAAGATCATTCAAATCAACAATAAGCAATTTCGATCGAATAAAATTAAATTGATCTCTAGCTAGAGGTTTTGTAAAGATGTCCGCCAACTGATTTTTCGTGTCCACATGTGTGATATAGATATCTTTCTTGGCAATGTGGTCACGAAGAAAGTGATGGCGAACCTCTATATGCTTTGCTCTACTATGCAATATAGGATTGTAAGATAGATTAATTGCACTAGTATTGTCACAAAAGATAGGAGAATCATCAAAAAATATGTTGAAGTCTTGGAGCATTTGCTTCATCCATAGGACCTGTGCACAACAACTCCCGGCTGCAATGTATTCAACTTCGGTAGTTGATAATGCCACTGTACTTTGTTTCTTGGAGAACCAAGACACTAAGCATGGTCCAAGAAGGAAGCAAGTGCCACTTGTGCACTTTCTATCAACCAAATACCCTGCATAATCCGCATCACTATATGCTATAAGAGTAAAATCCCTTGATTTAGGATACCATAGTCCAAAATTTTGAGTTTTGGCTAAGTACCTCAAAATCCTCTTGACAACAATAAGATGCGACTTCTTAGGGCAAGATTGAAAGCGAGCGCACAAGCCAACAC
The DNA here is from genome assembly GCA_963693085.1 of Alisma plantago-aquatica. NCBI lineage: Eukaryota > Viridiplantae > Streptophyta > Magnoliopsida > Alismatales > Alismataceae > Alisma > Alisma plantago-aquatica. The sequence goes on from OY856413.1 coordinate 283,685,668, forward strand.
TAAACATAATATCAGGTCTAGAGGCAGTTAAATAAAGTAAACTTCCAATCATACCTCTATAGAGTTTCTCATCTACCTTTTCACCTTCTTCATCTTTGTCAAGTTTGGCGGTATTTGACATGGGTGTGTCCATCGGCTTCATATTCTCCATCCCAAAGCGCTTGAGTAGTTCACTTGTGTACTTGCCTTGGTTGATGAAGTTTCCTTCTTTTGTTTACTTGATTTGAAAGCTGAGGAAGAAGGTCAACTCACCCATCAACGCTCATTTCAAACTCACTCTGCATAAGAGAACTAAACTCCTTGCAAAGATCAAGATCAGTCCCGCCAAAAATGATATCATCAACATATATTTGAATTATAAGAAAATGGTTAGAAGTGTGTTTTAGAAACAAGGTAGAATCAACTTTGCCCATGACTTACCCGTTATCTAACAAAAAGTTCTTTAGTTTCTCATACCAAGCTCGAGGTGCTTGTTTGAGTCCATAGAGAGTTTTTTGCAACAAATAAACATGATTGGGTAACTTGTAATTTTCAAAGCCCGGAGGTTGAGCAACAAATACTTCCTCCTCGATTGTACCATTCAAAAACGCACTTTTAACATCCATTTGATATAACAAGAAATTTTTATAGCTAGCAAAGGCAAGTAGCATACCAATAGATTCTAGTCTAGCAACAGGAGCATAAGTTTCATCAAAATCAATACCTTCCTGTTGGTTGTATCCTTGTGCTACTAACCTTGCCTTGTTTCTTACCACTTTTCCATGCTCATCTAGCTTGTTGCGGTAGACCCATTTGGTGCCAATGATTTTTTTATCATTTGGTCTTGGCACTAAGGTCCACACACAATTCTTTTCGAATTGCTCTAGCTCTTCTTGCATGGCAAGGATCCACTCATCATCACCAAGGGCTTCTTTAATGTTCTTTGACTCAAGTTGGGAGATGAAGGCACTATCTGCTTGTTCTTTGTTGTGAGCAGCTCGTGTCCTCACTCTCTCGAACGGGTTGCCAATGATCAACTCCTTGGGGTGATTCTTTGCAAAGCGGGGAGTGGGATCTTTCTTTTCTTCATCTTCTTCTTCTATCACTTGCTTACCTTTGTTTTTGATGTTGAGGTCTTTTAATACAGGAATTAACTCATCTGCAACATCATCATCACCAACATGCTTGCCAACAACAGAGTTAGTTTCAATAAACTTTACATTGATAGATTCTTCAATTTTAGACAACTCAATGTTGAATACTCTATATGCCCTGCTAGTAGTGCTATAGCCTAGGAAGAAACCCTTATAGGATTTCGGATCAAACTTTTCGAGAGAATCCTTCGTGTTTAAAACAAAATAAGGACATCCAAAAACATGAAAGAAATCAATAGACGACTTCCTACCACGCCATAGTTCATAGGGGGTTTTCTTAAAAGAAGGATGTGTGAAAACTCGGTTTTGCACAAAGCATGACGTGCTAACAGCTTCAGCCCAAAACTTCTTAGGAGTGTCATACTCAAGAAGCATGGTCCTAGCCATCTCTTGTAGCGACCTGTTCTTCCTTTCTACCACCCTATTTTGTTGAGGTGTACGAGGAGAAGAGAAATTGTGCGAATAACCGGATTTTTCACAAGAACGCTCAAAAAGATCATTTTCAAACTCTCCCCCATGATCACTACGGATAGAAACAATTCGACAAGAAGCTTCGTTTTCAACCCGTTTGCAAAAGCTTGAGAAAACATCAAGAGTATTGCTTTTAGAAACGAGAAAGAAGGTCCAAGTATATCGAAAGAAATCATCGACAATAACAAGACAATACTTGGAACCACGAAGCGTTTGAGTTCTCATTGGTCCGAATAGATCAATATGAAGAAGTTCAAGAACTCTCTTGGTACTCATGACTCCTTTGGATTTGAAGGAGGATTTGGTTTGTTTCCCTTGTGTACAAGGTTGGCATTCCTCATCCTTATCAAAATCCAATTTAGGAAGTTCTCGAACCAAATCCTTTTTGTTCAACTTCTTCATTTGATGCAAATTCACATGACCCAAACGATGATGCCAAAGAAAAAGATCGTTTTTATCCACAACCAAGCACCTATTTAGCATGGGCTTAAGAGCATCAAGAACAATAACATAAAGATTACCTTTTCTAGTTCCCTTATATATAACATTGTAGGAGAGGGAATCTAGAAGCAAACATTCTAAGGAAGTAAATAACACAAGGTATCCATTATCACAAAGTTGACTAACACTAATTAAATTGTGATGTAGGCCATCAACAAGCAACACATTTTTAATACATAGTTCATTGCCTACATCACCCTCACCTATAACCTTACCCTTCTTGTTATCCCCGTAGGTTACCGATCCTCCTTTCTTTTTCACAAACTTGTTGAAATAGCTGATTTCTCTAGTCATATGCTTAGAGCAACCACTATCAACAATCCATCTCTTGTTAACCTGCAAGAAAGGATGTCGGAACCCAACTCAAACTTTGGGATCCGGGGTTAGCTTGGGGACCCATTTCATCTTTGGGTTGGTCCCCTTGGGCTTGTAAGGACAATAAGTGGAATAATGATCATCACATTTGCAATGCACACAAACCATAGGGTTCTTAGGGCCGGAAGTCTCTCCATGGAAAATGGGAGGTTCCACACTCTTCTTCTTACCCTTTTCTTGCTCTTTTTCTTACCTTTGGGAGCAGTCCCATCATATCCCAAACCACTAGTACCAACCTGTTTTGTAGAGTGTTCTAGGACATCATTGAGGGATTTCTTTCCCGAGAGAAACCTTTGCAAAGTAGATCTTAACTTAGCATTATCATCACTAAGATTTATAACAGTAGTAGAAAGACTAGCAAGATCTTCTCTAGCATGCAAAAGGTCGGCCTCAAGACAGAGGGCTTTAGTAAGAAGGGAATCCTTTTTTAAATTTAAGCTAGCAACTTCATTTCTTGGCAAAACAGGCCTAAAAGATATATCACTAACTTGAGCAAGCAACTTGGCATTTTCAGATTTAAGAACAACAATCTCTCTTTGATAAGCATAGACTTCATCTCTCCTAACATCATCAATAAGCTTGAGTTCTACATTTTCAGTTTTAAGAGTATCAAGCTCATCTAGGCACTTTTGGTTTTCTATCTTAAGATCTTCAATATTTTTAAGATAAACACCATTTTCAACCTCTACTTCATTGTATTAAAGTTCAAGGTTAAGAAATTGCCCTTGCAAGGAATCTATGCTATCAAGATGCCATTTTTCATTTTTATCAAGAATATCAATCTTGGCATAAAGATCATCAACTATTTTGCCTAATCTCTTCCTCTTAGACTTACATTTAGCAAAAGATGATTGACATTCATTAAGCATATCAATGATAGATTCTTTAGGCAGCTCTAGCAAATTAACTTCACTTACCTTGCTTACCTCACTTACCTCACATACATCTTCACTAGTAGAGGCCATGAGAGCTAAGTGGCATTCTCCGTCTTCGGAGCTTGAGGAGCTTGAAGACGACTCCTCCCATACCGCATGAGCTGCATCTTTGAATCTTCTTTCCTTCTTATCTTTCCTCTTGTACTTGGCTTCTCTCTTGTATTTGTCATCTTTCTTGTGCTTGTCATCTTTCTTGTGGCTGCTCTTGTGATGACTCTTCTTGGTCTTTGGGCAGTCACTCTTGTAGTGTCCTTTTTGACCACACTCAGCATCTTGGAGTTGAGGAGGATGGCTTGCTCTTGAAGTGCTTCCCTTTTGAGTAATTTGCTTCATGCTCATTGGAACCTTCATCTTCACTTGAGGAAGGGCTGGGAGACTTCAAGGTAAGTTGTTGTTGTCGCACCATTTCTTTAACTTGTGCTTTGAAGGCTGTGTCCTTTACCTTCTTAGACTCCTTTTCTTCTCTTTTCTCTTCCTCTTCTTGCTTGTCGAGCCTAGATTCATGGGCTTGGAGGTTACCAACCAACTCCTCGGTTGACAACTCACTCAGCTTGTACACTTCTTCAATTGAAGTAACCTTAGGCTCCCATCTCTTAGGAAGTGATCTCAAGATCTTGGCATTGATAGTACCTCTATCCATAACACTCCCAAGAGCTGCCAAGCTATTCAAGATGACATTTAGCCTAGTATACATATCCGCCACTCTCTCATTCTTACCCATCTTGAAGTTCTCTAGAAGACCACCAAGCATGTAGACTTTGGCCTCCTTCACTTGCTCGGTTCCTTCATAGGTGACACACAATTTGTGCCATATCTCATGCGCCGGGTCCCAAGAAGAGATCCGGTTGAACTCAGATGGAGTAAGAGCGGCGTAGATGATGCTCACAGCTTTGGCGTTGAGTTGAGCACGCTTCATCTCCGCTTCCGTCCATGTGGTGATGTCCCCTTTTGGATCTTCATATTTGAGGTGGACAATTTTCCACATTTCGTAGCTCACACCTTGGAGGTATAATTGCATTCTCCTCTTCCAATATAGAAAGTTTGTGCCGTCGAAGACCGGAGTTCTCATGGAGAAGCTTCCTTCAAGGTTGAGTGACCCAAGAGCCGAATCGCCCATCTTCTCCTACTTGTTGAAGTAGCTTGGAGAAGACCTGCTCTGATACCACTTGTTGGATCAATGGGCTCTAGAGGGGGGTGAATAGAGCTACACACACTTCACAAAATCAATTAGACCATCAATTTAAACTTAGTGCATGACCGACCTAAATCGCGCGTCCAAAAAGTGGAGCGGATTTGAAGTAGTCGGATTTTTACATTTATAACCCGAAACCTTCTAGGCCCCCGCAACTTTGTTTACGTGGTCGAAGTAGATATACGGGGTCGAACACAGGGACAAGGGTGGTAGTGTTGAGAACACATAATCGACACGTTACACTCCGGCAAGGGTAAAGAGATGGCAAAGTTCCCCAAGGGAACAGCAGGATAAGATCGATAAAACAAAAGAAATCTATCTCCAACTGGAGCTACGAGAAAAATAAGGTTTTAAGCATTTATCAGTTTTTAGGGATTTTTGTGCGTAATACTAGCGCTAAAGTAAGGAACGAAGGAGAAAGCTTCGGTAAAACAAGCGGCATCAGAAACATCCTGCACCCCTCCTCTCGAAGCGGGTACCTCTAACCAAGCGTCAACACCCCTCTCGAGGTTGCTGGACTTAAGTTAGAGTGGGAAGGTCACTAAAGCAACTCCGATCCTGGGCACTCTCGTACTCCAGTATCAGACCAAACACTAGAGCCACAACACCTTTCTCAAGGCTGTTGCAACGGGAAAACACGATTCGGTAGCTAATCGAAACGCGATCCAAGCGTACAAGCTAGAGTTCAGATGTTAAACATAGCAATCATCCAACAAAGGTATCAAACACAAAGCAGCAGATGATTAAAACTCTTCCATTTCCATAAACATATAAGAGTCTGATTATATTGCATAAGTAAAGGAAGTAAATGACTGAAATAAGTAAGATAAGTGTCGCCTTCTTGATTTAGAAGGGGCGACAGACAGCAGCAGACTTTCCAGCCCGATACCGAGCAGGAGCCTTGCCCGATACACCCGTGTCGGGCGGCACACCCTCTCGGGCGACACGCTCATGACGGGCGGACATATCGTGCGGGGCGCCTTAGCCCGATACGATCATGTCGGGCGGCACCCTCTCGGGCGACACGCCGCGTATGGTGATGCGTATCGGGGTTCGGTATCATGCCGGGCTAGAGTGTTGCTTCCAGGTATCAGCCACTCCTATCGGGTATCCTTGTTGGCCGATATCGGCCTGCAGCGGCGCCCGGGACGGCCTTAAGTGAACCATTCCCTCCCTCTCGGGATGGGGAAGTGTTCACCTAGAATCGCCCGGCACGACCTCTGAGGCACGACACACTAGCTCCAGATGCTTTCCTCAGTTAGCTCTTGTGGGTTCCAAACTGTCTTTTAGGCTTCCTGTAGCTGCTATTTATAGGCAGCGGTTGAGAGAAGTTATGGTGCTCCGACGCCACATGTCCTTTTCAGCTCCATTATTGCGGCTTCGGGGGTGCCCGATATGCGTGTCGCCCGACACAAAGATATCGGGCTGTCGGTCGTCGTGACGAGTGGCGCCTGTATCGCGCGACATGCTTCGGCAGTCGTGGCGGGTTCGGCTCCCTATCGGGTAGAAGGCGTATCGCTCGTCCGCTTCCTCTTGCGCGGCACCCTTGTGTCGCGCGTCAGTGTATCGCGCTACCCTATCGGGCAGTGAGCGTATCGGTCGACTCCCTGGGGAAAAAAGTCGATGTAGGTAGAACACGTTTATGGGCCGGGACGGGCCTTTTCGATGATAAATGAGTAAAAAATGGATGAAAACTCTGCAAAAGATGGAAATATTGAGTTAAGAGCGTAGCGTGGCCTGTTATTACAAAAGTACATATCAAAAGAGAGGAAAACAGTTTAAAAGGGCAATTTTGATAACGAAATAAGAGTCAAAAACATCACAAAAATTGGTGTTATCAGTGCAGAAACTAAATCAAGTAGCAATTTGATGTCCTAATCTAGAATTCAAAGCAAGGATAAGAGATAATGAATAGCAAGCACTTGGACAAGTGGTTAGAGTGGTTCCACGTCCTAAACTTAGGAGCGATGTCAGTCCACTACCTAGAGTTGGTTAGACTCTAGGATTTGCAACTTGGTCCTCTTATATATCACGATAAGATTACAAGATACATAAACCACACAACCAAGGACTTAAATTCTCAAGCTAAGATCTTCTACCTTTCCAAGGGCTTACCCACGAAGCAAGATTCTTCAGCCTTCTCCAAAGGACTTACCCGATCTTACCTCAGTCTTCAGCCTTGCATGATTTACCTATCTTGCTTGAGCTTTGCCTTGCACCTCTCCTTCTCTTGGAGAGCTTCTCCACGTTTCACCTTCACCAAGGGATCTGGAGCAGCAAGCTATCTTCACTCTTGAAGATCAGCCATCATCTTCACCTTCACTCGGAGAAGAACAACAACAACCTCTCTTTCACTTGGAGAAGTAGCCTCAATCAATCTTCAAAGGGAATAGGAGGTAGGAAGAGAGAAGAGAGAGCTGTACATCATATAAGGGATAGCTCTCATACACATGGACCTAACTCACTCATAACTCACGAATTTATCTTGAAGGTAGAGAGAGAAAGGGGCTCAAGGGCTTGGAACACTCTCAACTAGGCTAGAACCAAGTTTGCAATGGAATAGCAGCTTGGAATGAACTCCAAGGGGTTCTATTTATAGTTGAGGGTGGCCCTTTAAGTTGTGCGACACTTGGATACAAAAATAGTCATTTTTTGTTCAAGAAAACGACTCTATTTTTGCCCAAAACACTTCACTAATGGTCACATCACTTTTTCTGCAAATTCTGTACAGTGCAATCGGTCGAGTTTCAATGGGGATAACTCGACCGACCCGGTAAAAGACAAAACCGATATTCAAATGATCGGTCGAGTTTGTCCTGACAAAACTCGACCGACCATTTAAACTGGAAATGGCATGTTACCTGATCGGTCGAGTTCTGTGAGTGCACAACTCGACCGATGCAATCTTCAGAAAATCGACCAAGGATTGATCGGTCGAGTTTCAAGCCTGGGAAACTCGACCGACCAAGTGCCTGTAATCCATTTTCTAATTTGCATTTAAGGTGATTAGCACTTGGTGAATTTTGTCCCAAACATTTTTCTCTTCTAAGTTACAAGTCAATTCATCATTACATGTGATTACATAGATGTTCTAGGGTCGTTTACATAGAAATCCCAAAACGCACACTTGTAGCTATTTTGACTTGAACTTGACCCATTCTAGGGTTTCGGATTTTAGATCCTTTTTATGTACCTAATGCCTGCAAACAATCTTAAACACACATATTAGATACATATGAGTGGAATGGTTAAGTCATTATCAAAATATAGGTAATGTATAACCTCTAGGTCAACAAAACATATATAAAAATATTTAAAAAACTAAATTGTCTGCATTTCAAAAAAGTGCCCGTCTGGCGCTTCAACTGTTACAAGGTACCATCTGCCCACTTCTGGCTTTGCTCTTTACAATAAACCATTATGACATCTGAAATGCTTGCCCGTTTGAGTATGTCTTACTCATGTAAACCGATATATACTCAGTAGCATAGTTAGAATAACAAAATAAGATATAGTGTACTCATCAAAATAGGTGTATATAGATGCCCTTGGGCCAACAATCTCCCCCTTTTAGATAGTGATAAATATATCTGTGGTAATATATCTGATAAAAAGAATAATTGATCTAAAAATATATAGATGAGTTTAGAGATGGTTCCATATCCTTGTGATATAATGTCAAGGAGTTCAAAATAAGAGTGATGAAAATGTAATTTCATCTATAAGATTATTGTAAGAAAAATTCTTACCAATGAAAATCTCCCTTTTAAGTATAGAATGAGGAACAAATCCATATCTACCTTTTAGAAAAAGGAACAAATCCATATCTTGAATTGAGAACGAAAATCATGAAATTTGAAATAATAGTAAATAGTGTGATGAATCTGAAATTTGTGATAAATACGAGGGTACCAAGTAGCAATACGGAAAATCCTTATTGCACAAGTATATTTTTCAGTTATCAGTCACATGACAAGATACCAAAACATGGAAGTGCAGCCCATGAAGAATAGCTGATCAGTGAAGCTTCAAAGAAATTATTTGCAAAACTTCAATACTTTACTGGAGCCCCAAGTAGGCGTCTAACATAATCATTGATGGCCTGGGTTATCTTATTGAGGTGTAGTGTTGTAATGACCGTGTACACTTATGTATGTTCAATATAGATAAGTTGTTTTGAGTTTGTATGCTTTCTTGATGCAAATCCTTTCTTCATACTAATGTAACACTTGATCTCCCTCTGCTGTAAAGATTTTTGCTCCAAGATATAACAAGTGACAACCCATTTGAATATTAGATCATTTGATCACTGAGGGCAATTCTTTGAAAACTATTTGTAAATTACTTTAGATATAACTATATAAAGTATTCTGTATGCACACATTTAAAAATTGAAGTACATTAGTCCGCTTGTGATGTACTACCAAAATCTATGTTTTTTATGCAGATGCCTACAACTATTGAAGAACTTGATGCAGCTATCCAAGATACTATTTCTCAAGCAAACTCAATTCTTTTTGTCAATCAAAATATCCTTCAAGATTACGAGGCTCGCCAGAATAAGGTATGCGACTCATCAATGTGTCACCCGGGTCTGTATACTACAGTATACACCTTTTCACTTGCATTCAATTTCTTTTTTGGTTTCTTCTCTAATTAAGAGCTTTGGTTATCAGATTGATTCAATTGCAATGAAGCTCGAGTCTGATGTTGAAGAATTGCAAAAATGTTCATCTGATATTAACAATTTGAAGGCAGGAACTTCCGTTCCAGACTGAAATTTACCATAATACAGACATGCCATGTTTTGGACTTTATGACTGGTTTATCATTTTCTTTGTTCAGGATAAATGGCTTCCAACTTTAAGGGATCTTGTGAGCAAAATTAATGAAACTTTTAGTCGAAATTTTAGGGAGATGGCAATAGCTGGCGAAGTTTCATTAGGTATTACAACAGAGCTTTTGGAAATATATTTAATATCTCGATGATTCTTCTTTTCTGAGTTTGTACTTTGTACTGACCACTTTTCCTAGATGAGCGTGATATGGATTTTGACCAATATGGCGTTCTTATTAAGGTCAAGTTTAGGTATGTCCAAAAATCTTGTACCACTTGTGTCTTTCTGATGTTATTCTTGTCTGATGATATTGTCTTCCTTCTTAACTTGAAATCAGCGCTCTTAAAATATTTTCTGGTGATTTTTCTTCTTCTAAACTATATTATTTGCTGTTGAGAACTATCTTGGAAGTGGGAATGAAAAGGATTTGTCAGTTATCACTGTCCCCCATGTGTCGGAAGAATTATTTAAACATCTCTTAAAAACTATCCTAGAAGTAGAACTTAAGGGTTTGTTTAAATTTATCATGATATCTTCACATCAATGTCATAAAAAGAGTGACATAATGTGCTCTGCTCTAGGAAGGTCGGTCCCAGAGATAGCATATTCCCCCCTTCCGCCCCCGAGGGGCTGGTTTGGCTAAAGCAAGAAGGCACGTCTGGCCCTATGTATAATGTTCTACCGCACGGACAACATATATAAATATCCATGCTCGTATATATACGTGTGTGTGCGCGCACGCGTGTGCGTGTGTCCATGTGCGTGTGCGTGTGCGTGTGCGTGCATGTGTGTTCACAATTCATACTCACCCACATGCTTGCTACATTTGGATTAATTTATATCTATCTGTTATGCGTGCCCGTGGGTGCGTGCATGGGTGGGTGGTTGCGTGTGTGTGTTTTCATAGTCACCTTTACATTTGGATTAATTTATATCTCTCCCTTAACGGATCATCAGCCTATGATCTCTCTATAGCTCCTCAATGGAGCCTGGCATTTATTTAAAATCATAGACAGTAGCAAAAGTGAGGATGGCACTGCCAATAAATACCCATCGGGCTTGTTGGGCTTAGTTTGAAAAAAAAAAATGCCTATCCCCTTCAAACACATCGGTTTAACAAATAACAAGACCAAAGGTATTCTGAAAAGCCTCCTGTGTGGAGTCCACCCATATTATACTCAGTGCTATACAATTTATATACCACACCTTTCACCTTTGCTGCTCTATATGCAACTTGTGTTGAATACCTACAAGCCTTAGTCCCCATAGGATAGCCTCCCAAGGTCCTTCCAAACACGATTCCTCAAAACTTCACATTACCTAGTGTTGATCATAGGAGTAAATTCTCTATTTTATTTAGAACTTGTATAAAACAATGGAATATTTCAAGGGTCATATCTTGTTAACATTGTTATCAAGGCACCCACGGTTGGCTTTTTTTGGGGGGGGGGGAGCTTTCTGGGTACCTAGGTCAGGTGAGGCTAATTTGGGTATAACTTTGGTCTGTAAGACTTATGATAATCTGGTTGATACAGCTCTGAATTATGTCAAGTTTCGTTAGTTTCATATGATTTCGGAGGTTTATGTTAATTTAGGCCTTATTTAAGTTTAATTTATGTAAAGTCAAATTAAATTCTGAAAAGTAGTCTACGCGTTGTTTTACACATGCACACATTTTATGCAAATATAATCATCTTTCACAGGACAAATGCATATAAAGTGTAATACTGGTATAATTATTTGTAAATATACTTACACCTAGAATGTTTAAAAATCCTAGGAACTATAGCATAACCACCCACCAAGGATTTCAATTTTTGCGAGGAGCGATATACAAAATGGTTGCTCTATCTACATATGGGAATTTCGGTTGGAATGTCAGTACGTCAATAAAAAAGCTAACCAAACGAATACGAAGTTCGTCGAAGTCAATGCCATTTCTACTATAAAAATGCAACCATTTTGGGTTATAAATTCCTTTGATTTCATAATCTTTTTCATACTGTATTTAGCATTCGGTAGTCAATACATACGTACAAAGTACTGAATGTTTTATGCTTTAGTTGTAGTTTTAAGTTTTTAATAATCACACATAAGTATATAACTTTAAACCTAGAATTTGATACTGAATTTCCGTAACTTGTTGCATGAGTTTTTTTCATTTTCAATAATGCCAAAGATTCCATCAATATTTGCATATTTCCATTTCCATGGTTGGCTAAATGACGTCGTGTCAAATCCTTGCCGCCCACCTGCTTGACAATTATACTTACCTATCAAGTAACATCTTCAGATTGCGGATTTGATATGCATAATATGCTGAAATGATTGTGGCTTTATTTTTTATTCGCCTATTATCCATGTACTACTCATGCATTATTCTAGATTTGGTATTACCATGATGTTTTCTGTATTATTATTTTATCTGTGGATATGTCCAAATATTTGGGATTTTCAAAAATTATTGTTTGTTAAATAATCGGAAAACATTATGTATGCTCCTATAAAAATTATAGTGAAAACCAATTTTTATATTATATATGCACCTCATGTACTCAAAAACCCCTTTTAAGCAAATATGCACACCAGGTACAAAAAGCAGGTAGAAGGCGAGCTTCTTGAAAAAGAGGAGAGCAAATTCTTGTACATGTTATTATTAGATGCGAAAACCCCTATAGGAGAAGAGGCAAGTATAAGACACTAGACAAATCCTAATGAACATAAGGGTTCATACAGTAATGAGCCGAATAGACTTGAGCTCATATACAAACAAAACCAAAATATTAAATCACTGATATACTCTTTAACATTTTCCATCATCAAAAGTATCAAGAAGAGATGAATAAACTGCACCACAAGGTGTGCAAGAAGATCATCTGGAGTCTTAGCTCTTAATTGAAGAATAAAGGTTGTACTTATGGTGTTCGTTTGGACGTACAACGGAAACCAAAAATGCACATCTGGAGTATGTTGAGCCCAACATAGTTAAGTTAAGAATAGACCTAAATTAACATGGATGGATCAATAAGAAGAGATCTTGATTGTTTACATCTCAGTGCATTGGAGTCAAAATAGAGCAGAATGGACAAGGATTATGTAGCCTACCCCGACATGGTTAAAACTGAGAGCTTTATATGGCGATGATCACAACAGCAATGGCTATTATATTGGTGTATATTAGATTCCAAGTTCCCTTTTTCTTGATGTAAATTAGCTAGCTAGTCCTAAGAAAGCACCAGTTGCCTCCACATTTCGACAGTCAGCTATGGCCTATGGGAGTTAATGGGCAATTAAATTCATTTAATTGATGTTCTTGCAATGGCCGTCATACTATTTTCCGTGTAGCTCTGACATGGAAATGATAACATGGGTTATGCCCTACATTTGGCTATTGTAAGTAGTCTTTAAATAGTTTTTCTCACAACTTGAGGCACTCACAGCTATATGCTGTCCTGGCCTTTGATCTGTGTTTGCATTATGATAGTGTTGATTTTGGACTTCAGAACTGAATGCGGAAGAGAACTTATGACGGGTAATTAACATAGTATGAGGGCGGTTTTCCTGATAATAGTGCTGTCCAAGCTTTTCGAATTGTATACAACGTGAGTCTGAACTTTCTTGTTAGAAACAATTTGCTTTATTGAAAACGTGAAGGTCCTTGCGGTACACTCTTCATAGGTAGTTGCAAAGCGATGTGACCACCGACCCAAGGGTTGACATCTTCTATCTATGCATATAGTACCAACCCCACCACCTTCATTGGGCCTGTTAGGTAATCATCATGCCTCAAATGACTCTTGAGTGCAGCTCTCCCCAAAGAGGCACACAAAAGAATTGACTGGGAGGAATCGGTTCCAAGTAGCTGGTCCCGTAGTGGTTTGGATGTTGTTACATTTGAGCCAGCAGTGTAGAAGATCATTATTTTGTTTCCATTATGATTGTCTATATTTTGTGGATTCTAGGCTCTATGCAGAAATCTATCTGATTCTTGGTTGTAACTATGTTTTGTGCAACAGAGAAACGGGGCAGCTTCAAGTGCTAAGTGCTCATCATCAATCAGGAGGGGTATGGGAAAATATATTATACAATTGCTTTCTGTGTGCAGTAACCTGACTTATCTAAGATTCTGAGGGGGGGAATTGCAGGAGCGTTCTGTGTCAACGATTCTTTATCTTGTTTCTCTTCAAGATCTTACAAATTGTCCTTTTCGAGTTGTTGACGAGATAAACCAAGGTATTAAATCATTCTGCTCAATCTCAGATCGACATTATTCAGATAGGTTTGCTATATAGACCCATTTTGAAACCCATAACGGAACCACACTCATTCTCCATCACATGTTTGAGGGTATAACAAATAAAATATGTATTTTATTTGTTATGCTTTCAAACACCACATATTTTATTTGTTATACCCTCAAACATGTGGTGGAGAATGAGTACGGTTCCATTTTGGGTTCCAAAATGGTATTTGCGCAGCATATTTCTTTGTTTAAAGACATGCGCTGCAGGTATGGATCTCGTCAACGAAAGGAACATGTTTCAACAACTCGTAAGAGCTGCAAGTCAACGCAGTACCCCGCAGTATTATTCTATCACCCACGATCATCTCAGTGACTTGATAATTCCTCTTTTCTTCTATTCATCTTCCTTGGTGTTAAAATTTACAGGTGTTTCCTGCTTACGCCGAAACTGTTGGATAATCTTGACTACAGTGAAGCATGTAGCATCCTAAACATCATGAATGGCCCTTGGATCAAGAAAGCCTCTGAAGGTACCAGTTGGTTACCGTATTCCCGTGTTTACATTGTTTTCTGTAGTTGTGCTGAACTACTGATTATATTTTCATGTTATAGTTTGGAAGAGTGGACAGTCTTGGCGTGCTATTACAGGATTGGAAACGCAAGGCTAGAACCTTAAGGCGTATTTTGTACAGTATGCATATTGAAAAGTGGTCGACCATCTTTTTGTATATTTATTAATTCTCAAGGGGCAGCGATGTAGTTTGTGGTTCTCTTTGTGATGGTTTGATGGATAGTCGATGATGGGGGCATGTAGATTAAACAAACGGGTTGTTCACCTATGTTGAATATCCATAGTTTGTCTTATGATTTTCAGGCAATGCTTTCTACTCTTACGTTTAGATACATATATTGAGCATGAATATTCATTTAGGGGATATTCTGTTTTAATGTATGGTATAATTACTGGTAACACGATCATATCTATTCACATTCGATTGTATATTGGTATGAGATATTGTTTTCTGCAGTGATCTACAGATTAGTCAAACCTGAAAAGGATTTCCGTTTAGCTAGAGAGTTTTAGGTCTGGCAAAGGAAGAGGCTATTGTGACCTCCTCGCCCCCATCAGTCCTCACCCTAGGGCTTGGGATCTTGGTTGGAGTTCGGCCTAATGGATTGCCCCTTTGCGTTCCCCTTTGATTAGATCCCAACACCCAATGTGGCCTGCTTCCACTTTTTGAGGTTAATGGGGAGACTAAAGGCATACCTTTACCCTTACTCTCCACAAGCTAGTGGGTTAGGGTAAGAAGGGTAATTAGTCATTGTAGCTTAGCCTTATCCTTTCTCCCTTCCCCACTAGGTTAATGGTGATAGTAAGAGTAAACATGTAATCTGGATACATAAACAATTTAAACACGATCTATGCTAATCATATTTGGTCCATGGAAATAGACCATCACACAAAATTATGTAGCTACACATCCATGTTGACTTATATTTGATATATATATATATATATATATATATATATATATATATATATATATATATATATATATATATATATATGGCAACGATCCAGTGAGAAACATATCTGGTGAGAGAATAAGACCTATAAAATTTTATCACAATCCAATTTGTAGATCATTCGCAACAACAAAATATTTTTTGACGCTGTATATTGAATTTCAGGCTGACCGTTGTATGTAAAAAGTATATATTGTACATTTAGACATGTAAATAATGTCTGATTGCAATGATCTTTTGTGAGAAGGTAAATGAAATATATATATATATATATATATATATATATATATATATATATATATATATATATATATATATATATATATATATATATATATATATATATATATATATATATATATATGGCTACTCACTCGCTGTCCACGCGGGTAGATAAGCCAAGTTACCCGGCTCCTGATTTAACGCTGCATTCTGCTGATACGGAGGTGTGATGGCAGCAATTGTAATTTTGTCTATAGCCTTTACGTGCATGGAGTAGCGGTGGTACTATTTGTATATATGTTATCAATAATTAAATTTGTATGGAACGGTGGTGGAAGCTTGATCTAATAATATAATTACAGCTGACAACTTTGTCACTATTGGATACATACAATTCGACAAATAGTAACGATGGAACTATTAGCAATTATGCTATGAATGATTATACGTGCATGGAGTAGCGGTGCAAGTTTGATTAAGAGTGAAAACAGTAGGTGCCAACTACTTCAATGCTGATCACATACCAATCTTGAAGTATACCCATGCCTAACGTAACAAGTCTAAAACAATTGTAGTAGTATCCTTTTGTGGAGACAAATAAACAAATGAGAGATAAAATAACACTCCCGGATTTTATTACAAAATGTCATCCTGAGTTACAAATTTCTCCTTTCCATTAAAAATTCTATGTTCTCATTACAATATTGAATCTATCCTTACAAAGTTTTTAAATTTTACAAAATGTTATTGCGTACAAAATAGTTACACATCATAGTTGCATTTTTCATCATATTTGCATAAATATAGATGCCCACAAAAAGAATATGTCTATAAAATAAATAAGTTATAATATAAATAAGTATTATGTAATGAGCATATATAATATGAAACAAAGTAAATAGCAAAGCGCAACTGTAACTAGTAAAGAGCAATTGTAACGAGAAAAGAAAAATGTAATATGAAAGAACATGTTGTAACTATAACAAACATTTTGTAATATGAAAGAGCATGTTGTAACGGGCAAAGATGACATTATGTAATAAGAAAAAATGATTTGTAATTTATACAGATAATTTGTAATGAAAAGGAAATAAATGTAATCAAGGATGATATTTTGTAATACAATCTGGATGTATCAAATTCTCCAAGAGAATAAACCTCGATACATCAAAAGTTGTAATAATAAGGAACACTTTGTAATGAGAATCAAGAACTAATAATGAGAATGAAAAAGTTGTAGCCAGTGATGACATTCTTTATTACAACCTAGGTGTATGAAGTTTTATTATTTTAGAGAATGAACCAAGTACATAGAAATTATAATAAGAAAGAATATTTTGTAATGAGAACTGAGAATTCATAATGAAAATGAGAAGTTATAATTAAAGATGACAATCAATATTACATTTCTGATCTATCAAAATTTCTATCTAAGAGAATAAACTTTAGTACAAAGTAAATTGTAATAAGAAGGAACATTATGTAATACAAATAAAAAAAATTGTAATGAGAATGAAAAAAATGTAATCAAGGTTCACGTCTTGTAATACAACATGAATGTATTAGATACTATATCCATATTATGTATATGACAACTACGTGGAACATCTCCTAATTATGAGTCAGTGCTGAACATGTGTTTAGAGTGAGCATTGCTTTTGTCCTCATTCATTTTTTTATTCACCTAACAGGGATGCCTCTACAATTATCTTTCTCACTAGTGTATGCACTCATAATTAATTGTCATCTTACTGCAAATAGTGGCATCATACCCATGCACTACTAGCGAAACTTAAATTAAAAAATAGTGCCAACGTGTTTCATGCAATACGTGATTGAATTCTACTTAATTACAAAACATGCCACCGCTATTCCATGCATACGTAAATGAAATCTACATAATTACAATAGATGCCACCGCATGCATGCAACCGTAATGGATTTGAATTTAATTACAAATCATGCCACCGTGTCTCAATGAACATGTTTAAACCTTGATCTTCTTAATTATCATAAAAACATACTATATAATAAATTTAAGCTCATTTGGACACTTATAGGTCGTGCATCCAAAGGAAGGAAAAATCATATATTTTAAATTAGTTTTTTACGTCGATTTTGTTGTCTTTGGATGAGTGACTTATACTCATCCAAATGAGTTCAAATTTTGTATGTGACCTATTATTATTATAGACACGAAGATTAATGATTAGATTTTGCAAAAACATAGTCTAGATAGGCAAACACCATTGGGGTGTACGGCGTGATCTGTACACTCGAGTGTATTCTAATCTGACTCCATATATATATATATATATATATATATATATATATATATATATATATATATATATATATATATATATATATATATATATATATATATATATATATATATATATATATATATATATATATATATATATATGGCCCATCTTTATTGCCTGCACGGGTAGCTACCCGCCCACCCTTCCGACCATTTTTTTCAAAAAAAAATTTCGTTATTGTAGAGGACTATTTTGTCTAGCTCTCCAAAAAATTTTGGCCAAAAATAATATCATTTGCCCCTCCAAAATAAAAAAACTCGTCCTTATATATATCTGCTGTATATTTTGTACATAGTTACTTTTTTGGCCAGCAGAGTTACTTTTTTGGCCACCATAGTTACTTTTTTGACAGTAGACTTACTTTTTTTGGCTAGGAGAGTTACTTTCTTGGCTGTAGGGTAGCGAAAATCCAAGTTACCCGTGCGGGCAACGAATGAACGCCCATATATATATATATATATATATATATATATATATATATATATATATATATATATATATATATATATATATATATATATATATGGAGAAGCATCTCTTGATTTATCACCTACCAGGCGTCCGGCCTCCGCCACGGGTTTTAGGAGAGGGGAGAGAAATTTTTCTCTCTTAATCTCATACATACACATACACCTACACATACACATACTTATACATAAATAAATAAATAAATATATATATATATATATATATATATATAGTTGAGCTACAATACACTCGAGTGTATAGGGGCTCCTATACACCTCAGTTTTTAAGCGTTGGATCTTGATCCGGCAAAAGGCAAAATTTGCCCACTTTAACCTGTTAACGATACCGTCAACTGTTGGGCCCCTCTCCGTTTCACGCCCCTCCCCCCACTTGCACTGCCCCCGACTGCCCCCTCTCTCACTGCCGTCTCTCTCTCTCTCTCCCAACTCATGAGTCCAGTGTCTCTCTCCTCAGTCCCTTCTCTGTTGCTCCTTCCTCCGATTCTCCTTCTTCCGACCAGCATAAGGGGCAAGAAGACAGAGACGCCGGTCAGCAGCTCGAGTAGGATGTCGGTCAGCAGCTCAGCAGCTCGAACGCCGGTCAGCAGCTCGAGCAGATAACAGCCTGCGCCAGCGCCTGCACCACCGTCAGACGAGCAGAGCACGACCACCCTCGGACGGCAGCATCACCATCGGCGGATCTCTCACCCGCCTTCTGCTCTCTCCCACCCTCTTCTCTCTGCCACTCTCTTCTGCTGTTGTGCGCCGTGCGCAGTGCGCCTGCCTTTTGCCACCCGATCCGGTCAGCAGCTCAGCAGATCATCGCCTGTTCCTGCGCCACCGTCGGATGAGCAGAGCACAGCCACCCTGGGACGGCAGCGCCACCATCGGCGGTTCTCTCTCCCGCCCTCTGCTCTCTCCCACCCTCTTCTCTCTGCCACTCTCTTTCGCTGCCGTGCGCCGTGCACAGTGCGCCTGCCTTTTGCCACCCGATTATCTTTGACGCAGACGCACACCCCTTTCAAGTGTTTGTGGTTTTGCTACACAGAGCGGTCACAATAAAGACACTAACGCCTGGACTCTCATTTCCTGTATTCACTTCTCCGCGTGGTTTTGCTACACAGAGTGGTTTTGATCATCCAAAATTTTCTTATTGCAGGTTTCTTTCAAGGGAGAAGCAACTATGTCTTCACAGAGTTCGCAGAGCAGAAGCAGCTTTGTTTCAAGTTGCAGATACAGTCTTACATCGGCTCAACAAAGAGTGCATTGTGATTGTGGAGATTTGCTTAAACTTAGGACAACCAAGACACAAAATAATTTTGGACGAAAGTTCTATGGTTGTCCTAAATTCAATAAGGAGGGACTTCCACATTGTGACTTTTTTCAGTGGGCTGATGCACCTGTCAATGTTCCTGAAGACTTGATCGTCAAAATCAGCCAACTTGAAGAACAACTGAACCTGACCAAGATGAAAGAAGTCCGAGCAACAAGGAAATATAATTTTTGTTTGGTGTTTCTGCTCATTACTTGGATTGTACTTCTTTGTAATTTATATGGGAATAATTAGCTGGTGTATGCTTTCTATGTTGTTACTACGAAATTTGTAATGAGATTGTTCATTAATGAATGAAATTTGCAATGTTGGTTACTATCTTGTCTCGTCTTTGAAATGAATGAAATGTGCATGTTGTGAATAAAAATTAGAAATGTGTTGAATGCAAATGTGTTGAATGGAATACTCCTCTGCATGTCTTCCTTCGCGGGACATGCTTCATCTGACAATGTCTATGGTGGACATGCTTCGTGTGGTTTAATTTGTTTTTGCAGATAACATGGACAAATGTATTAGATCACTGACTCAAAGCATATGCACTTGAGAGCGAAGACAGTTTCCTAGTTATTTGTTTACTTGAATTTTGAAAATGAGGACCAACATTTAAACATATATTTTAATGGCAAAATTTAGCCAACTTGAAGAAGAATCGGGTTGGAACTACAATAACAACGGTTGTTACCGAAATTGAAACTTGATTTGAGGGTTTAGTTAGAACAATATGCCCCTCCCGATTGAAATCTCAGCACGACCAAGGCTTGTCGTTCTGTACAAATATGCAAGAAACTGTCCATTTAATTAATCTAGATTATACTGCAAACATCAGCAGCCAGTCATCAGCCAGAAACGAGGGTAACATCCAATCTGGGATGGCCTACCACCCTTTATATTATGGGTAGCTCATTCTAATTTTATTTTTCCAGATCCTACGCTTGTTTCAACCAGACTCTATTTGAGTAATAATTCAGATTAGGTGAACAACAACATATAACTTGGGTGGAAATTTCAATCCAAGGGGCAATATTAGGCTTATCATGACATGATGACAATTACTATCATATCATACAATATTATTAGTCATCTTGTACCCATTTTACCATGTATAGATATAGTTCAGCTGTCAATTTTAAATTTTTAGATGGACATTTTATTCAAAACAGAAGGGTTTCATGGAGCCTTGTATGATTCATAGCAATCCTAAACAAACCACTTTCTTTTTGTTGAATGGGAACATGCGACATTCATTAAGAAAGTGAGCTAGCTGCACACAGTTTAAGGGCAGATGCAATATATATATTCCATGTGATGGATCTATTTTGAAATTGTCATCTAACACGAACTGATAGTGATTACTTGTTTGAAGGCAATTTGAATAACCACCATGTTCAAAATGTTACATCAAGCATAAAAGTTACAACTCAAGTGTCAACAAATGCCCTTGCTACATCAATCATAAAATTAACACAATTGAAACAGTTTTTAAGACACTATCGAATTAGTCTTCTCTTGACTCTTCATCATCTTCTTCGATCCCATATGAGGTTGATGTCTCCTTGTTATCCTACCCACCAAGCAAAAAAAGATCAAAAAAACTATTTGTGAGGATCTGCCATATTTGTAATAAATGAATTAAATTAGTAGGGAATAATATCCCTTGTTTGCATGTCCGAATGTTATGTCCTTTTGCATTGCACGTACTACATGCTCTTTGCTTCTTTGCTTTCATTTCAGTAGGTGGTTTGAACCTTTGTGGTTTTCTAGTTCCTTTACACTGTGATGTTATCGGATCTTTTGTATTGATTTGATGTTGTGATTCTAGAAGCAGTGGCACATATTGACTTGCCTGAGTAGGAATATAGGTCTGGGATGATGGTATCCTTTCATCTGTAGAAACTGAATCCACTTTCTGTTGCATATTCAAAACGTCATCATATGAATTTTCAAAGGTGTTTTGCACCATCATGTAAGTATCCTTTTCTTTAGAAGCTAAACCAACCAATCGCAGGGCTGATCTACACAAGCTGTTATACCTACTCAACATGGTACTATCACCTATCTCTAATTGAGTTTCTTGAGCATGATCAACTTTGTGGTTTGTTTTTGCATTAATTGTCCAACGCTCTAAGACATATGATGGTGGAATCTTATGATAATTGAGAAATAATAATACCTTGAGAGAATGACAACACAGTATGCCAGTAAACTGAAAATTCCTGTAATCACAAGATATTTCATCGGATTCTCTTTTCAAGGCCACCTTGTAGGACTTCCTTGTCGTGAAGTGATTCTCCTCTTCAGAAATATATATAATGTGATATAAGGAGTGTTTGATCACCTCTTCTATGTCATAGCTAATTGTCTTCTTCATTTGCATACGGAAGTCTTTGTAAACTGTTCTTGTGTATACATTTCTTGCATGCTTCTCAATTGAGGCATTAGACCAAAGAGTGGGTGCTCCACTTTTAGTTCTATAGTCCTCCTCATCTTCTTTGTCATATCGGTTGTCAACCACCTTTTCATATGCTTCAACAAATTTGAAAAGTGGTAAATGATTGTTGACATGGTCTTTAAAAATAGAATTCATGCTCTCACTCCGTTGTGTGGTTGACATGTTGGCAAAAAAAGTACCCCTGAAGTAAACATGAATCCATTGATCTCAAATACTCCACAAGTGACGCAAATGTGCATTGTCACCTAAGTTGAATGTGCATATCATTCTCTGCCACCTATCCTCAAACTCTTCAATGGTGTCAGGCATGTTTATGCAAGAATGAAAATCTTCAGTAAAACCAACAACTGTCCCATATATTACACCAAGGGTGCTCACGTGCTTTCCTCATTATATGTCATTGACAGCAACGATGAACTGTATCAAGAAAAACTATGCGAATCACCTTCCTCATTCCTGGATCTTGATCAGTTAGTATTGCCTTAGGGTGTTTTCCAAACATGGCATTTAAAAATGTTTGGAATACCCAAATAAAAGAATTGGCTGTCTCACCACGTAGCAACACACACCCAAATAAATTTGACTGCTTGTGGTGATTCACACCTATGAATGATGCAAATGGCATGCTGTACTTGTTAGTCATATATGTGGTGTCAAAAGTAATCGCATCACTAAATGTTTGATATGCCATCCTTGACTTAGCATCCACCCAGAAGATATTACGTGTACAACCTTCCTCGTCAAGTTGAAGTGCATAATAAAATAACAGATTAATTGCTTGTATTTTTCTAAAATGCTCCAAAGTGGAGGAAACATCAACACCTATATATTTCCTTCTCAAGGATACAAGCTCATTGCTCAGGTCCTTTCTAATGAAACTCACATTACGAATGTCACCACGCTGACTAGCTATGAGAGACATAATCTGAGCAGTAGAAATATTCTGGTCATGCATAGCACGAACTAAATCCCGAACCTCTACTGACATATGTCGATGTGACATGTGAAACCGCTTCTTGGATGGACTTTGAGTGAGGTCATGGTTGTGCTCTTTCTCAAAACTTGTAACCACCCACTTTGTTCCCTCTTCTTGCTTCACTCACATTCGAGCCTTACAACCTGTTCGTGCAGATGTCATATCTTTTTTTGGAGTACCCTTTACACCATCATCATCTTTGTTCTTTATTTTTTGCAAACCTTCCATTGAACATACAAACACTCTACCAATAACCTGTTTTGTTTTAGCAGAAACATACTGACTCCCCTTACGAATACTGAATCCCACCTTGTAAGCATATTGATTGTAAAATTCTTCTGCCTTTTCAACAGTATCAAACTGCAAGCCTATATAAGGATCTGGATTAGATTCCACTTCAACCCTTTCGTCATCGACCCCATTATCATCATCATCATCATCATCAGGTTCAATTGGTTCATCGACCTAAGAAAATATGAGAGAAAAATTCTTACAAACAAATCCCTTACACAGTCACAAAATACACATATTTGAAATTTAAAATTTTGTAATATTTAGTTACCATTGCACATGTGTCCTCATCTCTATCAATTGCTGCCTCATCTCTACCAATTGGTGGCTCATAAGATAGACAATCTATGCCCATCATGCCATCAACGTCATCAGAGAAATCCATCGCTATAGAGATTAATAAATTCAGTCACAAAATCCTTGAATAATCAATCAAAATATACATCAAAGTATTGGGTCATTTAAACAGAGGTTTGTGCCACAATTGCTTTTGGGATGGGAACATGGTTGAGGGATTTCATCTCTAGGTTTGGACATCTGAGTTTCATCTTTAAGATGGGAATTCACTATGCCACAGGTATTGTTTCCTTGGCTTTGGCTCAGCTAGCTATACATAAGGTTTGTTACAAAAACTTCAGTCTGAAGGTTCAAGATTAGGCGCACTTAAAATTAGCTAGAATACACATGACATGCTTATACAAGCATAATGAATGTATTACAACCATAAGCATAAGATTGCAATTTGAGAACATAAATGGATTTTATCAACAATACAAATTTACCTTATGGTATATAATTCTAAACACACACCGGGAAAAAGCATTAGTAACCCCAACCACTTACCTCTAGGTAATAATCAAACATGTCAATCCTACAACCACTAGTGCATCAAAAGCATCGAGGGTATATGTTTCACATATAATAAGTTAAGCCAAAAAAAATACACAGTAAATTATAGCTAAATATCCAAGAGATGTTGGACTGTTTGATCATCCATATCAATTTGACAACATACGAATACACTGAGGCTTCTCAGCTGCTTTATATGGTCTTCAAAACTGATTTTCTAGTAATGAAAGAAGCAATGCATATATACTCGTATCACAAGATTCTAAGTAAAAAGGAGCTACTGCAATTTTTTTGTACCTCAGAATGGGGCAGGTAGACCGTGGAGGCTGGCTCTCCTGTAATGCCCGGTGGATTGCCGGTTGCTGCGGTTGAGCACGGCGCATAGCAGCAGAAGAGAGTGGCAGAGAGAAGGGGGGGGGAGCAGAGGGTGGGAGAGAGAACTGCCGATGGTGATGCTACTGTCTGAGGGTGGCCGTGCTCTGCTCGTCCGACGGTGGTGTAGGCGCTGGCGCAGGCACAATCGCTGGCGCAGGCACAAGCTGTTATCTGCTCGAGCTGCTGAGCTGTTGATCGGCGTTCGAGCTGCTGAGCTGCTGACCGGCGTTCGAGCTGCTGAGCTGCTGACCGGCGTCCTACTCGAGCTGCTGACTGGCGTCTCTGTCTTCTTGCCCCTTATGCTGGTCGAAAGAAGGAGAATCAGAGGAAGGAGCAACGGAGAAGGGACTGAGGAGAGAGATGCCGGACTCATGAGTTGGGAGAGAGAGAGACGGCAATGAGAGAGAGGGGGCAGTCGGGGGCAGTGCAAGTGGGGGGAGGGGCGTGAAACGGAGAGGGGCCCAGCAGTTGACGATATCGTTAATAGGTTAAAGTGGGCAGATTCTGCCTTTTGTCGGATCAAGATCCAACGCTTAAAAACTAAGGTGTATAGGAGCCCCTATACACTCGAGTGTATTGTAGCTCAACTCTCTCTCTCTCTCTCTCTCTCTATATATATATATATATATATATATATATACATATATATGTATATCTATATATATGTGTATATATATGTATATCTATATATATGTATATCTATATATATATATATATATATATATATATATATATATATATATATAGATACATATATATACATACATATATACATACATATATACATACATATATATATATATATATACACATATGTATATATATATATATATATATATATATATATATATACACACATATATATATATATATGTATATATATATGTATGTATATGTGTATGTATGTATATGTGTATGTATGTATAGGTGTATACATATATATATATATGTATATATAGGTATATATATAGGTATATATATATATATATGTATATATATGTATGTATATATATCTATATTATATATATATATATATGTATGTATATATATATGTATGTATATATATATGTTATATATGTAGGTATATATATGTATGTATATATATGTATGTATATATATATATGTATATATATATATATATATATATATATATATATATATATATGTGTGTGTGTGTGTGTGTGTGTGTGTGTATGTATATATACCTATATATATGTATGTATATATGTATATATATGTATATATATATATATATATATATATATATATATATATATATATATATATATAGTTGGTTTATGTGGTTCAATGCGAGAAAATAAAGAGTTTTTAAAGAGAAGAAAAAGTTAAGGGTGATCTTTGTATTACGTTAAATCCTCAATTTATGCCCTAATCTCATGATTAGTAGAAATTGTGAGATTGGGGTGTAACAAGCCGCTTCTCTTAAGTTAAACATCTCGCTTTTGATTTTTATGCAACAACGTCTTGTGTGTACTAGTTCTCTGTTGGTGATTAATAATCAATGCTTCTGATTGATGCAAGTGATTCAACATGCTTCACTGCAGTATGCATTCACCAAGTTCCATCATTGCTTCCGGGTGTAATGATTCTCATTGTGCTATAACATACTGCATGTGTGCCTAGTGTCTACATATTCTATTTTCTTTTGAATTTTGTAACAAATCTTATGTTGTAGGTTGGTAATTAAACCTAACTATTAATTAAAGACAATATGATTCATACCTACTTAATGCATCTTTACATGACGACTTTGTTTTTACTCATTCTAGGAGTGAGGACAATAGTTTTTTTTTGATGTTTTGAGTGTTTTTTAGCTTGTAACCATTTACTTTTATAATTGGGCCCATTTTTAATCTACAGAAGTCATTATGATGTAATGAAATATCATTCATAATGCTTGATTGTTGAGTAATATTTCTTTATGTTAGTAGTATGGCGGTCACTAAAATTTTCACCATTTTTAAAACAATGCAGGCCACATTTTCAAAAGGCGCCCGCTTTAAAACCCGCTTCCCGCTTCAAGGGAGCCAATTCGTACGCTTCCCGCTTCCCGCTTTTCAAAACCTAGATTGAAAGTATTTCTTAATCCACGTACACATATCCTTTTCAAAGGTACAAGCTAACCATCGTTACTTCTTGTGCATCTTGTTTATGTCAATTATGCTTCTCTTTTGTCATTATGCTCACAATATTGCCTAATCTTGCTCCTTGAGCTACGTGAAAAATATTATCTGGGTTTCCATGTACTCTTTCATTGAGAAGTATGAAATTCATTGGGCAGACATGTACTGATCACTCTTGTAAAAAATTTTCAAGACCTAGTTACAATTTCTTTGGCTTGTTTGGTCTAAGTACCTTGTAGACTACGAGCAGAGCCTAACCATTGTGTATAACAAACTTGAGTGTTATGATATCCTAAATCACAATATGTGCAACACTCGAGCGTTGCTAGGCTCACAACTTGAGTCTTTATATGCTGTTCTGGCCTTTGATCTGTGTTTGCATTATGATAGTGTTGATTTTGGACTTCAGAACTGAATGCGGAAGAGAACTTATGACGGGTAATTAACATAGTATGAGGGCGGTTTTCCTGATAATAGTGCTGTCCAAACTCTTCGAATTGTATACAACGTGAGTCTGAACTTTCTTGTTAGAAACAATTTGCTTTATTGAAAACGTGAAGGTCCTTGCGGTACACTCTTCATAGGTAGTTGCAAAGCGATGTGACCACCGACCCAAGGGTTGACATCTTCTATCTATGCATATAGTACCAACCCCACCACCTTCATTGGGCCTGTTAGGTAATCATCATGCCTCAAATGACTCTTGAGTGCAGCTCTCCCCAAAGAGACACACAAAAGAATTGACTGGGAGGAATCGGTTCCAAGTAGCTAGTCCCGTAGTGGTTTGGATGTTGTTACATTTGAGCCAGCAGTGTAGAAGATCATTATTTTGTTTCCATTATGATTGTCTATATTTTGTGGATTCTAGGCTCTATGCAGAAATCTATCTGATTCTTGGTTGTAACTATGTTTTGTGCAACAGAGAAACGGGGCAGCTTCAAGTGCTAAGTGCTCATCATCAATCAGGAGGGGTATGGGAAAATATATTATACAATTGTTTTCTGTGTGCAGTAACCTGACTTATCTAAGATTCTGAGGGGGGGATTGCAGGAGCGTTCTGTGTCGACGATTCTTTATCTTGTTTCTCTTCAAGATCTTACAAATTGTCCTTTTCGAGTTGTTGACGAGATAAACCAAGGTATTAAATCATTCTGCTCAATCTCAGATCGACATTATTCAGATAGGTTTTCTATATAGACCAATTTTAAAACCCATATGTGTACATATTTTATTTGTTATACCCTCAAACATGTGGTGGAGAATGAGTGTGGTTCCATTTTGGGTTCCAAAATGGTGTCTACGCAGCATATTTCTTTGTTTAAAGACATGTGCTGCAGGTATGGATCTCGTCAACGAAAGGAAAATGTTTCAACAACTCGTAAGAGCTGCAAGTCAACGCAGTACCCCGCAGTATTATTCTATCACCCACGATCATCTCAGTGACTTGATAATTCCTCTTTTCTTCCATTCATCTTCCTTGGTGTTAAATTTACAGGTGTTTCCTGCTTACGCCGAAACTGTTGAATAATCTTGACTACAGTGAAGCATGTAGCATCCTAAACATCATGAATGGCCCTTGGATCAAGAAAACCTCTGAAGGTACCAGTTGGTTACCGTATTCCCGTGTTTACATTGTTTTCTTTAGTTGTGCTGAACTACTGATTATATTTTCATGTTGTAGTTTGGAAGAGTGGACAGTCTTGGCGTAATATTACAGGATTGGAAACGCAAGGCTAGAACCTTAAGGCGTATTTTGTACAGTATGCATATTGAAAAGTGGTCGACCATCTTTTTGTATATTTATTAATTCTCAAGGGGCAGCGATGTAGTTTGTGGTTCTCTTTGTGATGGTTTGATGGATAGTCGATGATGGGGGCATGTAGATTAAACAAACGGGTTGTTCACCTATGTTGAATATCCATAGTTTGTCTTATGATTTTCAGGCAATGCTTTCTACTCTTACGTTTAGATACATATATTGAGCATGAATATACATTTAGGGGATATTCTGTTTTAATGTATGGTATAATTATTGGTAACACGATCATATCTATTCACATTCGATTGTATATTGGTATGAGATACTGTTTTCTGCAGTGATCTACAGATTAGTCAAACCTGAAAAGGATTTTGGCTTAGCTAGAGAGTTTTAGGTCCGGCAAAGGAAAAGGCTATTTTGACCTCCTCGCCCCCATCAGTCCTCACCCTAGGGCTTGGGATCTTGGTTGGAGTTCGGCCTAATGGATTGCCCCTTTGCGTTCCCCTTTGATTAGATCCCAACACCCAATGTGGCCTGCTTCCACTTTTTGAGGTTAATGGGGAGACTAAAGGCATACCTTTACCCTTACTCTCCACAAGCTAGTGGGTTAGGGTAAGAAGGGTAATTAGTCATTGTACCTTAGCCTTAGCCTTTCTCCCTTCCCCACTATGTTAATGGTGATAGTAAGAGTAAACATGTAATTTGGATACATGAACTATTTAAACAAAATCTATGTTAATCATATTTGGTCCATGGAAATAGACCATCACCCAAAATTATGTAGCTACACATCCATGTTGACTTATATTTGTATGCGCGTGCACGCGCGCGCGCACACCCCCCCCCCCACACACACACAGATATATATATATATATATATATATATATATATATATATATATATATATATATATATATATATGGCAACGATCCAGTGAGAAATATATCTGGTGAGAGCATGAGAGACATTTGAATAACTCTCCACATATATCAATTTTTCATAATCCAACCGTCCATATTACAAGTATACTTTCATATCTACCTTCCTATAAAATTTTATCACCATTCAATTTGTAGATCATTCACAACAACTAAATATTTTTTGACGCTCTATATTGAATTTCAGGCTTACCGGTGGATGTAAAAAGTATATATATTGTACATATGGACATGTAAACAATGTCTGATTTGAATGATTTTTTGTGAAAGGTAAATGAAATAATGCTTTTTCCATCTATACAGTTGGATTATAAAAAATAGTTATAAATTTGTAGTTATTCAAATGCCTCTCATGCTCTTACCGTAGGATGTTTCTCACCGGATCGAAACCCAATATATATATATATGTATATATCTGTGTGTGTACATACATATACATATATAGTTGGTAAATTAATAGTCCGATTGGCGAATTCCGCTGGTCCCTAATGATGAGACCTGGGTTTGAAACCACACAGAGAAACATCTTTTGATTTATCACCCTCCCGGGCGTCTGGCCTCCGTCACGGGTTATGGGAAAAAAGAGAATAAATCTCTCTCTTAATCCCATATATATATATATATATATATATATATATATATATATATATATATATCTGTGTGTGTGTGTGTGTGTTTGTGTGTACATACATACATACATATACATATATAGTCGGTAAATTAATAGTCCGATTGGCGAATTCTGCTGGTCCCTAATGATGGGACCTGGGTTTGAAACCACACAGAGAAACATCTTTTGATTTATCACCCTCCCAGGCGTCTGGCCTCCGCCACGGGTTATGGGAAAAAAGGAAATAAATCTCTCTCTTAATCCCATATATATATATATATATATATGTGTGTGTGTGTGTGTGTGTGTGTGTGTGTGTGTGTGTGTACATACATACATATACATATACATATATAGTCGGTAAATTAATAGTCCGATTGGCGAATTCTGCTGGTCCCTAATGATGGGACCTGGGTTTGAAACCACACGGAGAAACATCTTTTGTTTTATCACCCTCCCGGGTGTCTGGCCTCCGCCACGGGTTATGGGAAAAAAGAGAATAAATCTCTCTTAATCCCCCCCCATACACACACACACACACACACACACACACACACACACACACAGATATATATATATATATATATATATATATATATATATATATATATATATATATATATATATATATATATATATATATATATATATATATATATATATATATATATAGGCAACAAAATCGACGCGCAAAACTAATTTGAAATGCATAATTTTTGCGGTCTTCATAACATGATCTATACATATCCAAATGTTCTTAAAATTTTGCGTATGAGTTGTTCACGAGATGTTAAAGAATATCAACGGATTAGATTTTCAAAAAAAATATTGCATCATGAAAAACTACTTGAGTGTATTCTGCTTCGGATACACTCGAGTGTATTCTAGCATGACTCATATATATATATATATATATATATATATATATATATATATATATATATATATATATATATATATATATATATATATATATATATATATATATAGAGAGAGAGAGAGAGAGAGAGAGAGAGAGAGAGTCAGGCTAGAATACACTCGAGTGTACGGATCACACAAATACACTCAAGTGTGTTTGCATATCAAGACTATTTTTTGCAAAATGTAAACAGTTGATCTTCACCGTCATACTATAACTAGGCTACATACAAATTTTGAGCCCATTTGGATGAGTGTAAGTCACTCATCCAAAGGAAACAAAATCGACGCGCAAAACTAATTTGAAATGCATAATTTTTGCGGTTTCATAGCACGAGCTATACATATCTAAATGTACTCAAATTTTGTGTTTGAGTTGTTCACAAGATGTTTAATAAGATCAACAGATTAGATTTTCAAAAAAAATATTGCATCATGAAAAACTACTTGAGTGTATTCCGCTCCAGATACACTCGAGTGTATTTTAGCTTGACTATATATATATATATATATGTATATGTATGCATATATATGTATATAGACTGTTCATTCGTTACCCGCGTGGGTAGCCAGATTTTCGCTACTCGTTGGAGTAACTTGGGGTCAAAAGAGTAACTATATGGTACACAGGAGTAACTTTTCTGAATCAAAAGAGTAACTATATGGTACGCTGGATTAATTCTGAGTGTAAAAGGGTAACTACGCAAAAAATATACAGTCACTAATTATATGGATGGGTTTTTTGATTTGAGGGGGGGGCAAAGGATATTATTTTTGGATAAAAAATTTTGGGGAGCTAGATAAAATGCTCCACTACAATTACACTTTTAAAAAAATATATATGATGGAAAGGGTGTGCGGGTAGCTACCCGAATGGGTATTAAAGATAATCCCATACAACCGACAAGAGAATAACCCGGTTGACGAATTCCGCCGGTCCCTAATGAAGGGACCCGGGTTCAAACCACATAGAAAAGCATCTCTTGATTTATCACCTACCGGGCGTCTGACCTCTGCCATGGGTTATGGGAGAGGGGGAGAGAAATCTTTCTCTCTTAATCCTATATTTATATATACATATATATATACATATACATACATATATATATATATTAATATACATATATATACATACATACATACATACATATATATAGAGTCAGGCTAATGTACACTCGAATGTACCAGAGGCATCGTACACCTCAGTCATTTTTGAAGATGCAATAAATTTTTGAAAAATATAAACCGTTGATCTTCTTAATTATCATAAGAACATACTATATAATAAATTTTAGCTCATTTGGACACTTATAGGTTGTGCATCTAAAAGAAGCAAAAATTATGTATTTCAAATTTGTTTTGTGCGTCGATTTTGTTGTCCTTGGATGAGTGACTTACACTCATCCAAATGAGTTCAAATTTTATGTGACCTATTATTATTATAGCCATGAAGACTAATGGATTAGATTTTGCAAAAACATGATATAGATAGGCAAATACCATTGGGGTGTACGTCATGATCTGTACACTCGAGTGTATTCTAACCTGACTCCATATATATATATATATATATATATATATATATATATATATATATATATATATATATATATATATATATATATATATATATATATATAGTCAGGCTAGTGTACACTCGAGTGTACCGGAGGCACCGTACACCTCAAACGTTTTTAAAAATGTCATGTACTCTTTCATTGAGAAGTATGGAATTCATTGGGCAGACATGTACCGATCACTCTTGTAAATTTTTTCAAGACCTAGTTGCAATTTCTTTGGATTGTTTGGCTTAAGTACCATGTAGACGACGAGCAGAGCCTAGCCATTGTGTATAACAAACTTGAGTGTTATGATATCCTAAATCACAATATGTGCAACACTCGAGCGTTGCTAGGCTACCTTGATATTTGTCTTGATCTTAAAAGTAGTTCTTTCTAGGTTGTGGCAACATGCATATGCATCTCCTCCTTACCTACCCCTCGTTGTACGCATGTCCGTCTCATGGCAAAGATTTTGCACCTCACCTTGTAGTGGTCCAATCCTTTATTGGGTGTGCGTGCCTGTATTCTCCAATGCAAAGGTGTGAGCGAGAGCTCACATCACACATTAAAGATGAGCTATGTGAGATAGAGTATGAAGTGCCGTGTGATTTGCCCAAAGTCAACTAACATGCTAGAAGTAGTTTTACACGGCCTACTGACTCTTTTACGGTTGAGCCTAACAAAACCAATTGACAATAGTTGATACATTTTAAGTTTCATTTGCCGGTAACAGTATTTTTTTTTCTGGACTCAATTCCTTGTGGTTGAGGTTACACAGTGTGCAAGGATGTTCTTTTTAGATATTTGATTGTTGTATCATTATAGTTTAATTTCAGATAAGAGTTGATCAGTCCGATGATTTTCACCTGTGGGTGGGGGGTCCAAAGTACAAAGCAATCCTGAGTAAAGACAATGAACACTACAAGCTAGCAGGAAAATTAGACCAAAGGACATTAATTTAGCGATGTGATATCCCATATACACCACAGAGATTGCCAAAAACACAGAGACCGAGAGAAAGATCACATGACAACAACAGAAACACAGACGAGTCAATCAATGGTACAAAGCCAAAGGCCCTACACGCTGTCCTCCCACTGGACAACTACTGATTCAGGTAAAACCGTAAAAAAAAGAGGCAGTCATATATAATCAGGTAACGGATGGATAATAGTTGCAGCAGATTTGACTAGCAATAATACAAACACACCACATTGGAGACCCAAGAGGCAGGGGCCCAAGGCCAACCTGTACTACTTACTACTAACTACTACAAGTCATTCGGCGGCTTAAACCTTTGTCTACACCAGTCCAGGACACAAAACTGTGCCCTCAACGGCAAAATCTCAAACAAAAAATTTCCCAAACCCAAAATCCCGACGAAAGACCAACCAAGAACAAAACAAACGGCACACGAATTTCAAATCCGCCCCTTTCACAGCTGGGCAGCAGGTCAAATTGTTTTGTTTTTTTACCAAGACAAACCCCACTGAGGGCACTAGTACTGCTACCTCACTCCGTGCAGCGCGCTATTGGCAGCAGCGGTGCAGCTTTCAGAGAGTGGTGGTACACGCCTCACGGGAGAACCCGACCCTGTTGTTCGCCAGGTCGAAGAGCACGCGGTGGTTCTGCTGCTGCATATTGGCGATGACGTTCACGACGCCGTTCACGTTGAGTGGTGCGGCGGCCAGGGCGAGGCAACTGGTGCTGCCGGAGCTGCTGTGGATCATCACGTTCTCCGGCGGGAGCGTCACGTTCATCCCGGTGAACATGAACGTTATGGTCGGTGGAGTGATGGGGCCGTCGTAGCACGTGTCGAACCCCCCGAGGGTGGTCACGTTCCCGGCGTAGACGATGCGGCGGCGGAACTCGTCACGGACGGCCACGTAGGCTGGGGACACGAGCCGGGTGAACATGGTCCCGGAGTCGATGACGGTGCCGGCGCCAGAGACGGGGTCGAATGCCAAGGCCGAGGCGGGGATGTTGACTACTCTCCGTCCGACGCGGATGGCGACCAGGTTGACGTAGTACAGTGACGGGCGGTGTGGGTTGGACAGGAGCGGCGTGGTCTTGATCCGGATCGGCTGCCCTTTGGGGCCGAGCTTGAGTGACCCGGAGAAGCTGGCGGAACGGAACCCAGGGAGGCAGTAGGAGAATGTACCTTGGTACATGGACTTAGTCTGGGCCACCAGCGACAGCGCACCGCGGCCTAGACCCAAGAGGCCCTGGGGTGGGAGCGAGGTTCCTGTGGCGGACTGGATGAGACCGAAGGTGTACCCAGGGAACGGGTCGCCGGCGATGGTCAGTGTGTCGTGGGACAGGCCAGCCTGGAAAGTGGACGCGCCGTAGCTCATGTTGAACCCACAGGTCGCCGTGGCGGCGAAGCAGAGCGGAGTCATGGGAACCTGACGGCACTGTGCGTCGCCGCACTTGACGGGGGAGTAGGAGGTGGACTTCTCCGGGGAGAAGCTGGCGGACGAGGCCTGGCAGCCGGAGCAGGCAGAGGCCGGGATCCAGGCGGCGTCATTGCTGGTGTCCAAGGCCAAGAGTAGGGGCTGCTGCGGCGTCCCGAAGGCCGCCTGGACAACATAAGTCGGGGCCTGGGCAGCAAGCTGGCGTCCCGATGCGATAGGGGCGTAGGATTTCTTGGCCCGAGCAGGAGCGACTACGGGTGCGGGGGGCGCAGTGGCGAGGGAGGCGCGGTAGCGGGCTTCGTCGACGAGAAGAGCGTCCGCTAGAGAGAATGAGTTGGTGGGGGCGGCGTGGCTGACGCCGATGCGGAGGGTAGTTGTGGCTGCCCCGTAGGGAGAGGTGGCCGCCGAAGCGGAGGGGTGGAAGGAGGAGAGGAGGAGCAGGGGAAGGAGAACTAAAGCTGCCATTGGGTAATACTGTGGCAGGTCCAGTGCTTCCAGTTGCGGTTGCTCAAGTGCTGGCAAGGAGGTGCCTTTTTATAGACGGGGAGAGAATGGATTTTGGGAACACTTCAATCATTGTAGACCCCCCTCTACTTGAATCATACTATAATTCTAATACTCATGCCTCCATTCTACCTCTTTAGCCCCTGAGGATTTGCTGTTCCTTGTTTAAGAAGGAGCAGGTTACACCTTGTGTTAGATTGCACACTGTCAACAAAATCCGGACCCTATAAATCGATGGGCAGAGACACGTGTAAATTGATAGTGGAAGGAGCAACCTACTCCTCGTAGAAAGAGGAATAGCAAATCTGAACTCCTCTTTAGCCGCCTGATTGGCCGTTTTTTGGATATAATCCACCTTGATGTCATGCTTCCCTATGGTGATACATGACCTCTCCAAAAATCTCATCTATCAGCGAGGGCTCTTAATAGTTTCATTGATCATAGTCACAACAAAGGTGGAATCATAGTCTAGCATATTGAACTGGGTACCCTCATTGTTGGTGATGAGAGGCATACTCTATTCCAACCAAGAGAATTAGTTCTTACCGTCTCCTTGGATCGATTTGGTGATGAAAAGCTTGACTAGGCCACAATCGTCTATAAGGATGGCTCCTGGTGTAGTAATCTTTTCTTAGTCACTCTTGTTGAGACAAGGTTGGCCTTCTTCTCCTCCGAATTAGGCACCTACCATTTAATTTGCTTGGCTATCTTTGTTCTTCTATTGGTCTCCAAGAAACCATGCATCACGAGTACAACCAACTACAAGTCCATTGTAGTCATCTTCAACCAAATTTCCTTGGAGGATCTACTAAGCGTACCTAAGAACTTCTTCCATATAGTTGGATATGTGAAAGTGCGGTCTTCATACCTTCTTGTGCATTTATGTCTCCATAGGATCCAACATATCGTATGCAAAAGAGTCCCACAAATTCAATCTATCATGTGTGATTTTGAGGCCTTCCTCTAATAGTGGATCATCAAATACTATAGATTGTTGAAGTCAGTTGGCTCCCCTCCTAGGTCCATGGATTTGAATGCAAGGTGCCAAAGGGTAGCGTCACTCTCTCCTTTGAAAAGATGCTTTATTCATACTATTGCGGTTGTGAGCAGAATTCACTACTTGGCATGATCACCACTTTACACCTTCTGATCCTACCATGCAAAGGGAGTGTGCATTGGCAAGTAGGGATGAGTATCGGGTTGGGCTATATCGGGTTTTTTCTGTTCCAAATCCAAATCCACATTTTAAAGAAGGAAAATAGATCCATCTCTTAATCGACTTATTTGGAGATTGACCGCTAGGTTAGAGAAGATGTTTGGTGCTCTTGGTTGAGAAAGTGCCATATGCAGTGGGTTCTTATATGAGGGTGTTAATCTTGTCTCACTCTCTAGTCTTCACCTAGCAAATGGATTCTAGGACAACATCATCAACCCAAACTTGTAATAGGGCCCAATTCTACCCATGGGAGTTAGTATCCTCCACTTTGGTGTTGATGAAGAGTGGTCACCCTGATGTCTATGAATATATCACACTAGAACCATCTTTCTTATCAAAAAAAGGATCTTGCCAGCTCCAAGAAGCCATTTTCAATGCTACATCACTATAGGTATGTTTTTCTAGACCTTCCCCCAATATGGAGATGTATAGGAGACCTATTTGAGCCCAAGGGGGTATCTACGGTCAGAGAAGTGTCTTTTGTGGGCATATTTTCATACACAAAACTTGTCTCATATAAAGTCCCCATTGAGAATTTTTTGGGCAACCTTTGAGAGTTTCACATGTTGCATATCTAATAGCATGCCGATTGCTAGCCCACCACCTTCCACGAGGTTTAGGATGATCCACCACACATCCAGTGATGTTTTCTCTTTCCATCCATAGAGCCCCATATGAAATTGTACGCCTTATTTTCAATCATCTTCATGATCTTCTTATGCACTATGACTGATAGAATGGTGTATATTGGTATGGAGTTTGTAATGTGTTTGGCTAAAGTGGCATATCCTGCAAAAGAGAGAAGTTTCTAGATCCATGACTTGACTCCCATGGTCAATCTTGTTGAAAAAGATATGGTAATGGATCACCCTCATACACCCAGTGTACAATAGTATCTAGAGATACATCATGTACCATCATTGATGAGCGAAGCCAAGCTTATTGGCTACCTCATCAGATCTTCTAAATAATGAGGCTTGCTTCATGAAGATTGTCTTCCTGTTGTTGATCCTCTATCATGTTGCTTCTTATAAAGATCCATGAGCCTTCTAAACATGTTTATGTATCTCTACTCTAAGGTGGTGAAGAAAATAATGTCATTGATGTACAAAAAGTGTGAAGGTTCTATCACGTGAAGGTTCTATCACAAAAACCCTTGTACAAAATATATCGATTTGTCCCATTGTGCGTTGTGTTGAACGGATTTTCTTAGGAGTTAGTAAAGATGTAGGAGGAGAGGAATTTTCCTTGTTTTAATCCACAAAATATTAAGATAATATCTTGCTTCTATGGAAATTGACTGTCATCTGTGAGTCTCTAAAGGGGCTCGTATGCAACTCTCAACATCTTTGTGAGAAGCCAAAGGGTGTGAGGTCTTATCCAGTAAACTCCATATTATAATGTACTTTCACCATTGGATTCTTATGTTCCCCTCCATGGTTGAGATCATACATGAGTTCTCAAACAAGTTTTATTAGTGGATATGTCACATCCTTTGAGAAAGGAATTCTATTCCAAAGATATCACCTTAGAGATAGCACACCCTAGTATGTTGACCAAGTCTTTAGACATGATGTGCATTGAGTAGTTCTCAACACCTATGGGCATTTAGTCACTCTTGACCCTAGATGGGTTGGTAGTTTGCGGATGATCACCTATTCATATAATTTGAGGATCCTGTGAATCAAAACTCTATTGATGAAGAAAGGCCCCAACTAGATCACTTTGATGATGTCTCATACAAATAGGTAGGACCACATTGTCAAGCCGTCTGGGGTGAGAGTGTTGTACACATCAATATCC
This sequence comes from Alisma plantago-aquatica, assembly GCA_963693085.1. Classification (NCBI taxonomy): domain Eukaryota; kingdom Viridiplantae; phylum Streptophyta; class Magnoliopsida; order Alismatales; family Alismataceae; genus Alisma; species Alisma plantago-aquatica. The sequence continues at coordinate 283,724,041 of OY856413.1, forward strand.
TTCACTACCTTATGAATCTCCTCCATTGAAGGTGGTTGAGTAAGAGTTGAACTATACCCTTCAGAAATTGCTAATAACCTAAGAATGAGGGAATTGATTATGGCCTCCACATTTGTCTCAGTCGTGTGATTAGAAAAATGTTAGAGAAAAGGAGGACATTTCATTAGCATTTATGGCATATCCTTCCAGGTGTTTTCCTCTAGATGGATGTGAGTGTTGCATTCACAACTTAATCTCCCTTTGGAAAGGTGTGGAACAAAGCATTGTTGTGATCCCCAATTATTGGTTATTTGACACCAGCATTTTCCCTCAAGACATTTCTTCATGGTTCAAAGCTTCTTTGAGGTCCCCTTAACTTTGTATAAAGGTGTGAGATGTTTCTTGGTAGGATCAAGATTGAAAGATTGATTTATGGTCTTTTCTTGGTTTCTTGGCACTTGACTTTCTTGAGGATGTTGCCAAAGATTGTAGGTTGCATTCTATAAGGTCCTTCTTCAAGTGTTTGAGCATAGTAAAGAGCACAAAACTTGGGTCCCCATAGGTCTGTATCTTCATTGTTGATCAATATAATTTATTATCCCTTGTGATTCATCTACATGCCATGTAAGAAGAAAACACTATGATTGAGTTTTTGATGCTTTGCTTCCAGTTGGCAGGGGAAGTGATAGTGTAACGTTCCAATTCTGAAGGCCTTAGATAAAATGATATTAAAAGGAACCAATGGACTACTCATATCACCCAGGTGCATATCCTTTTAGGGATCCCATCACTAAAGAACTTTGTGGTTAAGTGTGCTCAACCCAGAGTAGTACTAGGATGGGTGACCAGTCAGGAAGTTTATCCTGGCTTGCATGTGAGTGAGGAAAAGGAACACTGTTAAGTCTAGTAGTGGTTTGTGGGGCCACTCATCATTCCTAAAATTCTATTAGAGTCCTGGGCAATGGACATGGGTGTTAGAAATGGTATCAGAGGCAAAACACTTCCAGTAGGTGAGGCCCACTTGGGCTTGTGGCATGCCAGCCATTGAGTTGTGTGGCCTAGGCATATTGAAAGAGTTATCCTAGTTGATGGAGCCACCCTTGCACTGGTAGCCATGGTCGGGAGCTGGGTTTACATGGGCCATTTACGTCCATACTAAAATGGGGAATGATTATGAGGCCTTATAGTTGAGCCTTGATGAAGATGTCAAGAGTCTAAGTGGAGGAGATTGTAACGTCCCAATTCTTGAGGCCTCAGATAAAATGATCTTAAAAGGAATGATTGGACTACTCATATCACCAAGGTGCACCTTTTTTCAGAGAGCCCATCACTAATGAACTTTGTGATTAAGTGTGCTCATCCCAGAGTAGTATCTGGATGGGTGACCAATCAAGAAGCTTATCCTATCTTGCATGTGAGTGAGGACAAAGCATGTAGTTAAGGCTATTGGTGGTTTGTGAGGCCAATCATCATTCCTGACACTCTACTAAAGCCTTGGGCAGTGACCCATGCGTTATAAATAATATTTATTTTGGTCGAAAGATATGTATTAAAGAGCACACCATCATGTGATTGCGTTACCCATTTTTGCAAAAAAAGTCTATCTAAACATGATGGAACCAGATAGAGCGGTTACCACATTGCTTGTACTCCCAAGTGAAGATTCTTCCTTTAAAAGTGACTTATGTGAGATGAAGGTAATATTCCCATTTGTTGAAATCTGAGATGATTCTTGAGCATGGGGGATCCCCCCTCTTTTCTCCAACATGCTAGCCCTATGTTGAAGTCGCCATTAACCAACAATATATCACCACTCACCCAGATTGTGACATTGTTAATTCTTCCCGTAGGCCCCATCGCTTGACTAGTGTGTAACTCACGTATACAATGGATAGCAGGAGGAGGCATCATAATATGTTGTAAGATTCATTGTATCTGATGCGTCCTAGAAGATCTTCCTCGACTCTCTTTTAAGTGAAAGGAACCATATCCTTGCCACATTTAAGCCATTCATTTTTACCCAATGAGTGCAAGGGATATGCATTAAGGTCGCTGCTTTAGATTCCCTATGCGTAGGTTACAGAATGGCCACCATACTAGTCTTGTGTTTATTTCTAAGTTTCTTTAGGGTTCATATCATTTTTCTTGTTTTCCATATCTCTCATGTTCTAGATGAGGATTGATTTATTAAACCTTGGGTCTTTGGTAGTCCATACAACTGGACCCCTATGAGTTGTGTCCCCATATCCCATAGGATGAGGATGTAGGCATTGTTGCCTCTACACTCCACCTATGCTAGCCCTAAGATATACTTGTCAAAGACAAAGGATACATCCCTCCTACATTTTGAGGCTTCCTGGCTTTGATAGTATGAGGAAACTAATCATCTTGGGAAGAACAAGTAGACATCAGGCTGGGATACAGAAGGTGTTGTAAACAAACTTGTTTGAGTCTTAGGGGGGTACAGATGCCATCTTTGGCCCTCATCGTCTATGGCCTACTGAGCCCTAGGTTGTGATGCACTAGCCATCCCAATTGAATTGAAGAGTGACTGTAAGTCATGTCCTAGTCATGTGACCCCACCTCAATTTGGGATGTGATCGCACACCTCATGGGCCTTGCTATCAACCTTTGCATGCTCTAGGTCCATTTCTCAGTGTAGGGATGGTGGTAGATGATTTCATTTCATAAAGTCATCATTTTATTGCACGGCAAGGGGAAACCACAATCCTGGGAAAGGCATCATTCTTTCCTACTTTGACGCATGACAATGTATCCTACCTCTTGAGAAAAGACTATAAACCTAATCTAGAAATGTAGCTCATCCACCCATGCCCTAATGACAAATGGAATGTCTTCATTATAGGTGTTGACTTTATATGAACCCAACCATAGTCGATGGCAAGAATAATCAATCTAAGAGGATGACAAAGGGTGAGATAATCTCCTTGAGAGAGGTTCAAAGGTCTTTACAATTCATAAGGAGGTCCTGGAGGATAAACCACCAAACTTTTGGTTTGATTACGGTGGCCTCTGATTGCCAAGGGTTTAGAAAGGATTCAACTTGTCCAATCATGCTCTCCCTCAAGATGGATACTTTCTTTGGTGTGAGTGGATCATCAAAAGAAAAGGATGCCTTGTTACATGAGATCATGAAAGTGTCAAGTGCCATTAGACAATCTTCTCTAATTTGGTGCAAAATGCAATGAGGTGTCACCCACCTAGGATAAAAGGACTACCTCTAGTAGGACCTTTGCTACCTACACCCTACTCTCATTGTTGTCTCTCAGATTGACCATGCATGCCTTTTCTAAAGGGAATTGTATGTGACATGCAAATGGTTTTTAGCCTATCCCCATTTGTTTTTTATGTTCTCTTTCTTTATATGATTGGGGGATTAGTGGGAAGCCATCATATCTTTTGGGTAATGTGGTAGGTCAGTGGACAAACACTTTATAGGGGTAGCATGCCCTTTGGTTATGGCATTGAATGTGCCAATGTCCTCACTCCAGGCATTTAAACCATTGATCCTTCTTGTCTGGTGATTATTAGACCCTTCTTTTATTATTAATGCTATTGTTCCTACTCACAACTCATGGTGAGTGCTTTGGGTTGCAGGTTTTCTTCTAGTTCTGGCTGACATAATCCAATCTAGTTCATGTTTGTCCTCTATTATATCCATGTTTCTGATATCACTAGATCTAGCAACCTCTTCATCATCGCAGGGGGAAAAGGACATGATATGGTTTCTGGTGGAGGTAGCTGTTGGTGATAGGTGAAAAGTTGGTGGAGGGGTAGGGGAAGGTGTTGGAACCATCATTCGTTATTTTAGTTTCCCAACTAGTCAACTTGCCAATGCCACATGTTCCTTTGATTTAGTTTCTTCCAACCATGTTTAAGCATGTTTAAGGCATCCTGCCATGTCAAAATTGCCTTTTTTCTAATCTAATTGGGGAAAGAACTCAAGGTACAAGCAATACAAATCACCCTCTCTATCATACCTCCTCAATCATAACCTCATGTTTAAGTACAAGTCAATAATGTGAATGTTGTCATATCCCCTTTTAGAGATGGAACAATATATGACGTTAGTAAAGCCTAAAAATCTAAATCTCCAAGGCAAAATGATTTTATATTGATTTTATTCACCTCCTATTGGGACACCCTAAAACTCATAAAACTCTAACTTTCTTAAAGACTTTGAACTAAATATCAACCTTTTGATTCCATTTGTGGAATTAGTGCAACCCTTTAACCATAGTTGTATTATAACATTCATTCCCATAATGATAAATGGTTTTTGTCTCGTTGGTCTTTTTGATTGTTCTCACAATAAAAGATGTTGAATGCCTCATTGCTTATTTAGATTTGGCTTTTAACTCCCTAATCCAGACTAGAAACAACACTTTAATGAAGGAGAAAACCCATAAATATACATTTTGGTCCATGAGATAACATATAATTGATACTTTTAGGCATCCTAATTTTCATCTAGAATATGTTCTTAAAAAGCTTTTTGATAATGTAAATTGATATTTCCATTTTCATTACATATAAGGCTTTGGGTTTCCCATTGGATGGATTCCAAAGATTTGTATTTCTTTCTATCATTTTCTTGGTTCTAGTAGTCTATATCCTTTTGGATACATTTTGCAAAACAAAAGGGGATCATCTCCTTCTACCACCTTTTATGACTACTTACATACCAAGTAAATTTTTCTATTATCTTATATAAATGGGGTTATTGAGGGTCTTGACTTCAAGGGTTATGACATGAATATGTCTTTGGACTCTACAAATGACAACCTACTCTTCTTAAATCCATGTATTCAAGATACCATACATGTTGATTACAATATTAAGGATATTTAATACATGCTAGAGATGAAAATTGTTTTGTTGCATGTCAACTCATGCAATATGATTTAATTAGGAAAATCATCAGGTTATTTTTTGACATGGGTTTCCCAATCTATTATTGACCTAAAATATATATGGGAATCCCTTTGATTCATAATTACTCATTCTATTTAGGGTATACCTTCATTATGAGTAAATATCCATATGTTCTCTTATTTTATACAAGATACTTATTCATCATTATTTCAATAATAAAAAATAGCATGTGTATTTGAGTGGTTGAGCATATATATGTTGCAACATGCAATATTTATACAATTATATTCTATATAAAGCTTTTTATTATTTTAATTAATTGTAATGTATGAACTTTGTAGATCTAATTTGTTTATAGATGAACTTTGTAGAATCTCAAAGTTGTGCATGCACATGTCGATGCACATATACAATAAAAATCAAAATTAATTGGTCATCCCAATCATGCCAAAAGAAATTTTTTAGATTTTGTATTGAATTCAAAGTCAAACCAATACTGGGTAAAATTTGGATTTTGAACAAACCATAACTCTAATTTGATTGAGGTCCTACGATTAAAATTGAAAATTATTCATTCCCTAGTTGACATCGATTAATATGAACATCCATTGATTCCATCACACCTTAGTTAATATGTACCAATTTGCTTGACCAGAGTATAATCCAATGAATATTGTATCCTTTAACGAAAACTATATATTTGTTGAGTTTTTTTTCTTGACCACAAGGCTATAATTAAAAAAATACCATATTTCGACAATGGCAAAACCTACTCTATTTAAATGTGTCCAATGAATCTATTGAAGATTTTTTAGATAGTTTTGAGACCCCTTGAACCTTATTCCTAAATCATAGTTGGAGTACACTAAGGCATACAATAAGATAAAAGTGATGAAATATCAATAAAAAGTTCATCTAATTTATTGTTGTAACCACTTTCTGAATGTATCCTTGTACTAAGATTATATTACATTTAGATGATTATTAAGATATTAACATTTATACATATCCACATATCCTATTTTGAATATGTCACATATTGATTTTTATCACAAAAAATCAAATGAAAAAGTCAAATTTTGGGTTATATCATATAAACTTATGTTGATTGTCTTTTTAAGAAATCTATCTGATATTGATCCCATTGTGCAGGAAGTAGCATTTGTTTAGTTGATTTTCTCTCCTAGAAGACTAATGATCAATAAGTTATAGCCCAACAACATTCGTCAATAAATAATCTGAAAAGAAAACCAGCCAAGATAAGCAGTTGTTTAAGATCACAAACATTCGTCAATTGGTTTCCCCTAGGACAAAACCAACGAATGAAGTATGGAAAGCCAATTCCCTCCCAAATAAAACCATTAAATGGTGATGGCTGTACACAACTATTGTTGACTTATTTTTCTTGAAGACAAAACTAGTCAATGATATTACATGAGGAATATTTGGAAAATCTAGGTAAATATATTTCCCAATCCCAAAATAGGGGACAACAAATTACAAACTACATATGGACATGCAATTTATAGAAGTAAATTGATGAATAATCAAAATAGAGTAAATGAAACATGAAAGGAGACTACATTTCATAATCATATGAGTTCCCAAGTCCTAAGTATGATAGATGAGGCACCCTTCACTCTATACTTATAGTTAATGAATAGGAGCTTCATTTCCTTCTCTAGTTTACACAAAATGTCCAGGGTATCTTGAATACCTCCTCAATGTTGTTCCTTTCCTTCCAAGTTAAATGGACACATCAATGAGAGCCCATAGTTTAACAAAATCATTGTTCTTGGATTTGCAACTAATTCTTCTAAGATTGTCGATGAGGGAGTAGGTAATTCTTATATTGAGTTTTAGTTGGGCGTGACCCCAAAGATATCTCTAGGATTTGCATGTATCAAACAAATGATCGATTGACTCATCAACTTGGCGACATAGACAATAGTGTGGTTTTTCCACCGAGCTTCATCGAATGATCTTTTCCAATGTTGGAAGGAAGTTTTTAAGGGCTCTAAATGTAGTAAGGCTCCATCGTGGCTGGTTCATATTAAGTCGGAGGTTCTCATAGGCCTTATCCACTATGAGAGCCTGCCTACAACTCTTCCATAATGAGTGATCCTCAGTATCAGTGAATTCAGACCAGAGGTTCACCATTCTACGCCAGTATGTCAAAAAACCTTCCCTATAACTAGGGTCAGAGGAGATGTCTATGCCATATCTTCTTCTCATCCAAGTTCTCCAGGTTCCAGATTCATATAGAAGCTTCTAAATTATCTTCAAGGTATAGAAATTAGATGGTTCATCCAACTGTCTGAAGTTTTGGCCACCTTCTTGAGATGGATAGGCTATTTTTTACCAGCTAGTAGGATGAATTGGAGAGCCCCATATAAATTTTGGCATGAGAATCTCCATTTGTGAAATAACTAATTTATATATCTCTCCTTGCCTCATCCAGTAATTAATAAATCCCATGGTATAATACGTAATCAACATAATGCAGCCTGCCATAGAAATTTTAGAACCTAGCCATTTGTTGATCATGTCTCTCAGTTGGTCAAGACATTCATTGATGTGTTTCCTTCTTGGATTACCATCAGCCATAGGGAATCCAAGATACTTAGTGGGCCATTCACCTTTTTGAATACCCAAGTTATCGATATGTGCATCTTTGTTCTTAAAAGAAGAAGAGAAAAGATGTGGGTTTTAGTAGTGTTACACTGCATGCTAGATTCTCTCTCATAATCATTGAGGAGAATTTTGAGAGAGTTGAGACTATGTTGTCTTCCTTCAATGAAAATAAGTACAAAACATTCATTGTTTTAGTAGAATATGATCTAATAAGCCTCTTTTCGTAGGCATCATCAAACTTTATGTTGAGACCTTCCATCTCTATGCTAAAGAGAAAGGGTGAAAGAATATCACCTTGCCTTACACCATTTGAGCTCTTGAAGAAGCTAACTGTGGAGACATTGAGAAGAAGAGAAAAGGAAGGTGTACCTACACACTGCTTAATCAAATTGATCCATTTGTCGTAGAAATTTTGGATTTGTAAATAGCTTCATAAATAAAACCAGTTGACATAATCAAAAGCTTTGGTAATGTAAAACTTGACATAGGCAATAGTAAGACTTTTATTTAGATTGAAGTTGATAGTAAATTTGTAACTTACTAAATTCTGAATGTAATCTCCATGTAACCCTTTTCCCTAAGTTTTCTTCTCATTCCTACCATTTATGTCCTTGTTGATGAATTAGTGGAATTTATATTGGTTTGGTGAACATTTGTTCAATAATTATACCAATGGAAGGGTTTATGGACAAATACCTCATTGAAAGCTTATTTAAGGATCTAAAATGTAAAATTACCACTTAAGCGGAACAATGGTAAATAAATTTGTGCTAGAAGTGTAAGGCCCCAAACCTTTATTAATGTGTTAAACATGCTTAATTACCACAATTAAGTGTTATAAACCTTAATATAACCTTGTGAGGTGTTTTGAAATCATGAGATAAGATTAAGTTTCAAGTTTGGTCCAATTTGGATGTTGTTTGTGCAAGTTATGCAATTTTTATGCACATTTTGGACTTTTTTACAATTTACCCAATTGGGAGGTTTTCTTTGTAAACTGTCACATGCCTTATGATCCTTAGATGTTTCCTTATCATTATCGATCTTGTTGGGCCATGAATTACCTAGTTGTACCTCGATTTGGAGGTGTTTCTCTTTAAGGATATTTTAGGCACTACTACAGAAATGGCTTATAACGTCACATTTACTAGCGTCAATTATATACAAGAAATCGACGCCTAAACCCTACAGTGTCAGTTTATTATAAAAATCGACATCTCTCTGTGAAGAGAGGATAGACACGGGTATCAATTTTTATTTAGCGTCGGTTCCTTAATAGGTAACCGATGCCTAAAATCGACTGCCAAATCCAAATTTTCTAATGAAAAAAAATTACCTCCAAAATTTAACATACGTCGTTGGTTGTGAAGAAAACAACTGACGATTAAAGGTTTTTCGCGAGACGGAAATTGGGACCATTTTTATCGTCGATTTTCTTGCAAAAACTAATACCGATGTGTTTCGCGCGCTGTCCCCACGAAAATTTTCACCCTCCTTTGGTGTTGGTTTTATACGGCAACCGACAACTATGGTCAGAATTGTAGAACATTTTGTTTTTGTCGGCATATGTAGATAGACGTCGGTTTTTCTAGTAGAAACCGACAACTATAATTGAGCAAAGGTGTCGATTTTTTTGTGGTAACTGACTCCTATTGTTATAAGCGTCGGTTGGTTTTAATAACCGACGCTAATTGTTAACTTAATAGCACCCGCATGAAGCAGACTCTACCCCTTTTTCTGTTTCATTGCAATCGAACACTGATTTTAGGGTCCGGCGATTCCTCCACCGACCGCTCCCTGCTGCTCTGTGCTCGCCGCCGCTGTGGTGGTCGTTCTCTTTGCTCGTCGCCGCCGCCGCCCTCCTCGTTGCTCGCCACCGCCATAACTATTCCTTCTTTGCTCGTTGACTGACTGCCTACTGCTCACCGCCGCGCAACCTTCTCTCCTTGCTTGCTGGCTGGCTGCCTGCTCGCCTACCTGCTTGGCTTCCACGTGCACCCCTCCGTATCGCTCTCTCTCCATGCTCCAGAGCAAGACGCATGACTGGGCTCAAATAGAGGTAAACATCTCCAAAAACCCTCTGTCTCACCTTCTCTCCCTGCTCCAGAGCAAGACGCTCGATTGGCTGGGCCCAAATAATAAATTTTTATATACTGAAATGATCGAAAAACCCTCAGCTTTCCAATGATGATGAATATTTCCCCTAATTGTGTTCATATCTTCTCTGAATCCCTGTTTTATTACACTGCTTGATCTTTAATCACATAGACTTAATCAACATTGCTGCTTGTATGATCCTAGTGATTAAAAACACTCTTTCTTGGTACCTCAGTAACTAATGTTTCCTTGAGATGAGTGTTAATCGATCTAGCTGGCTTACTTTCCTTCTAATGCCATCTTTTATGTGCTATGACCCACTAGTTACCTTTAGAGTACTAAAATGATGCAACTTGTACAGTTGTTAAGTTTGAATCTATAAATCCCATGAAATGATATCACCCCACAAAATTAGTAGTCACTATTATGTCTTGTACACTCTAGAATCAAGATCTAATACTCATATGCTATTTTAACACCATGAGACCTATTTTTCTCATTCTAGTCGATTATTATGACCTATGATGACCTAACATGAAACCATGCTCTTAATGATATGATTTTGTTGGCCTAGAAACCCATCCAAGATTGACTCATTAGGAGTAAATATTGGATAGTCCCTGGTTTGGGACTGTTCTTGAACACCTAATCTCACTTAGGATGTAAGTGTATAATGTGTATTGGGTTTTCAAGAAAACTTCGGTAGCACTTCCCCATTGTTCTCTAAGTACAAATGTACTTGGAGAACAGCGGGGAAATGCTGCCGAAATTTTCTTGAAAACCCAATACACAGTATACACTTACTAGTGAGATTAGGTGTTCAAGAATGAGATAGGTGGTACACATTTATTATATATAAGAATGACAACACATGTATTTGTTGGCCTAGAAACCCGTCCAAGATTTACTCATTAGGAGTAAATCTTGGATAGTCTCCAGTTTGGGACTATTCTTGAACACCTAATCTCACTAGTAAGTGAGATTAGGTGTTCAAGAATGTGATAGGTGTTCAAGAAAATTTCAGTAGTATTTCCCCATTTGAAAACCCAATACACATTATACACTTACCAGTGAGATTAGGTGTTCAAGAATGGGATAGGTGGTACACATTTATTATATATAAGACCTTAAACCCTAAAGTTTTAACCATGTATAAACTCTAATCTGTTAACCCTAGACCCTAATATTGTTCTAATATATACTTGTTTTCTCTTTGATCATAGAATGGATAGATCATGGATGTCCATTCCAAATCGTTGCACCCCAAAGTTTATTTCTGGTCTTGATCAATTTATTAGATTTGCCGAGGAACATAGGAAAGAACCTAGAGATAGGTTCTACTGTCCATGTAGCCATTGCGGTAACAACTTGAAAGTCAGCACTGGTGACGAAATCAAAAGTCATTTCATGTGCAACGGGATTGTACAAGGCTATATAGAATGGCACTGGCATGGAGATATTTCAAACCTGAAATCAGTGGATGTCAATAGCAGTTCTTGTGTGGAAGAAGTAATTGCCTCCAATGATGTAGATGTGAACGAACCAGTTCTAGTAGACATCGTTGATGTGATGCTGGATAGTTGTGGGGTAGAGCACACTGATCCACCTCCCATGTTTAGAAACATTGTGCATGATGCTGAGATACCGTTATACATAGGTTGTAAGTTTACGAAGCTTAGCGTTGTGTTGAGATTGTATAAACTGAAAGCTAACAATCGATGGAGCGAGAAAAGCTTCACGTCAATGTTGTCTTTGTTGAAAGAAATTCTTCCTGAAGGAAATGAGCTGCCAATCTCAACATACTGGTTAAAGAAATTGTTGTGCCCAATGGGAATGGAGGCCAAGAAGATACACGCATGCCCGAATGATTGTGTATTATTTCAAAAGGACTATGTGGATTTGAAAGATTGTCCGAAATGTGGTGCGTCAAGGTATAAATTGACGACTTTGGGGGAGTCCAAAACTGGTTCTCCTGCCAAGGTGATGTGGTATCTACCTATAATACCATAGTTTCAACGCTTGTTTGCCAATCCTATAGATACAAAGAATTTGAGGTGGCATGCAGATGTTAAGAAAAATAATGATGGGATCCTACGACATGCGTCTGATTCCCCACAGTGGAAGAAGATTGATTTATTGTACCCTGAATTTGGTGAAGAAGACATGAATCTAAGATTTGGGCTTTGTACAGATGAAATGAATATGTACAGGACATTGAGCAGCCAACATATCACTTGGCCAGTTATGCTTGTTACATACAATCTTCCTCTCTGGTTTTGTATGAAAAATAAGTTTGTTATGCTGTCTTTGTTGATATCGGGCCCTAAACAACCTGGAAATGATATCAATGTTTATCTTGAACCTATGATTGATGACTTGAAGAAGCTCTGGGGTGAAGGTGTGATGACCTATGATGCTTCACGAAGAGAGACATTTCATTTGCACGCTATGTTGTTTTGCACTGTGAATGACTTTCCAGCGTATGGGACTTTGTCTGGATATAGTGTCAAAGGATCTAAAGTGTGTCCTATATGTGAAGAGAACACTGATTCAATATGACTAAAACACGGCAGCAAGATTGTATATCTTGGTCATCGAAGGTTTCTTCCAAAATTTCATCTGTATCATAGGTTGCGCAAATCATTCAATGGACGGAATGAGGAATAGAGTGCACCTAAACCTATATCAGGGGAGGATGTTTATGAAAGATTAAAAGACATCTCCAATGAATTTGGTAAGAGATCACAATGTACGATGGCCACACAGAGTGACAAGTCTTTATTCAAGAAGAAGTCAATATTTTGGGATCTTCCTTATTGGAGTTCTTTGACAGTCAGGCATTGTATCGATATCATGCATGTTGAGAAAAATGTATGTGATAACGTCATTTGTACTCTGTTGAATATACCAGGTAAGACTAAAGATGGGATAAAATCTAGAATGGACCTATGTGAAATGGGAATAAGGACATAATTAATAGAAGTAGTTAGTAGCGATCAGAGAACATACTTACCTCCCGCTTGTTACACGTTGTCTAGAAAGGAGAAGAAAGCTTTTTGTGAATGCTTGGTAAATGTTAAGGTGCCACATGGTTACTCATCCAAAATCCATACATTGGTATTAATGAAAGATCTAAAGTTGATAGGTCTTAAATCTCATGATTGTCACACTCTAATGCAACAAATATTGCCCATGGAAATTTGATCTATATTGTCGAAGCATGTACGGTTTGCAATCACCAGACTTTGTTTCTTTTTCAACAGTCTGTGCAGCAAAGTTATTGACCCTGATACTCTCGATAAATGGCAAAGAGAAGTGGTTGTTACCCTATGTCAGCTTGAGATGTATTTTCCTCCTTTGTTCTTTGATATCATGGTACATCTTGTTGTCCACTTGACTAGGGAAGTGAGAATATTGGGACCAATTTTCTTGCATTGGATGTATCCCTTTGAACGATACATGAATGTTTTTAAAGGTGATGTTCAAAACCGTTATCGACCTAAAGGGAGTATTATTGAGGGTTCTGTGGCGAGAGAGGTTATGGATTTTTGCAATAACTTTCTGAGTAGTAATGACGCTCCTGTGAATGACAAGAATATTGAGGAGCATTTTGGCAAAGGAATTTTGGGATCACATGTGAAAGTAATCAGCCGTGAGCAGTTGGAGCAAGGTCACTTGTATATTTTACACAACATCGACGAAGTGAGTGTTTATATAGAGGAACATACCAATTTCATCAAGAGACAATATCCTCGATCTAATTCAATGTGGCTTTCTAGAGAGCATAACAAGACATTTATTAAGTGGTTTGAAGATAAAGTCTTACATCAACTATCTCAAACACCAGATAATCTTACTGAAACCATCAAATGCCTCACTTTTAAACCAAAATTGAATGTTATGTCTTATTAAGGGTTTGACATAAATGGATTCTCGTATTACACAAAGTGTCAAGATGATAAGAGTGTCGTCCAAAATAGTGGGGTCACCCTTCAAGCGTCTTCATTGATCTTCATCCATTGAATCAACAGGCTGAGATTGCCAACTAGAAACATGTTCCAGATTCTTCCACATAGAACAACTCATAGCAGCACATACAAGATCATTCTTCTGACTAAGAGCATTATCAACTACATTTGCTTTATCAGGATGATAGGTGATGGTAAAGTCATAGTCCTTAAGGTACTCCATCCACCTTCGTTGTCATTGGTTTAGATGTTTCTGTGTTAACAAGTACCTCAAGCTTTTATGGTCAGAGAAGACTTCAAACTTCACTCCATAGAGATAGTGTTGCCAGATTTTTAGAGCATGAACAATGGCAACTATCTCTAAATCATGTGTAGGCCAAATTGCTTCAATCAGTTTCAATTGGCGGGAAGCATAGGCAAACACTCTACTTTCTTGCATCAAGACACACCCTAAGCCTTGTTTGGAAGCATTAATGTAAATGACATAAGGTATATCTTAGCAGGAAATGCAAGAATAGGTGCAGATGTCAAGCACTCCTTCAGCTTCTGGAACTATCCTCACATTCAGGTGTCCATGAGAACTTGACATCCTTCTGTGTCAAATTGGTTAAAGGCAAGGCCAAATCTGAGAAGATCTTGATGAATCTTCAATAGTAACCTGATAACCCAAGCAAACAACAAATCTCTAAGGGATTCTCTAGAGATTTCCACTTGGTCACAACTTATACCTTTGTAGGATCAACAACTATATGTCTGACAGAAATCACCTGACCCAAAAACATCACTTCCTTTATCCAAAACTCACATTTTTTTAGAATCTAGCATAAAGTTGGTTTTCTCTCAGTGTGTTGAGCACAATCCGCAAGTGTTCACGATGTTGTTATGTCAGAGAGTAAACCAAAACATCATCAATGAACACCACCACAAACTGATCAAGGTAAGGGTGAAATACTTAGTTCATCAGGTCCATGAAAGTAACAGGGCATTAGTCAAACTGAAAGGCATGACCAGGAACTCATAATGCCCATAGCAAGTTCTAAACACTGTCTTTGGAACACCGTCATCCTTCACAAGCATCTGGTAATAGCCACTTTGCAGTTCCATCTTCAAAAACATTGTGGCTGACTTTAGCTAATCAAACTTGGCATCAATGTGAGGCAAGGGATAATGATTCTTCACTGCCACTTGGTTGAGCATGTGGTAGTCCATGCACATCCGCAAAGAACCATCCTTCTTCTTCACAAACAAGATAGGGGCTCCCCAAGGTTAGATGTCAGGGCAGATAAAACCCATGTCAAGAAGCTCTTGAAGCTACTTCTTAAGCTGGACAAGTACAATAGGGGCCAAGCGGTAAGGTGACTTTGAGGTAGATGAAGTCCCGAGCATAAACAGGAAGGAAAATTCCACCTCGTGAGTTGGTGACAGTCTAAGCAACTCCTCAAGAAAGTCTTTCAGCACATCTATATGATCTAGAGCAGGAGGTGTAGCATCAAGAACAATAGATGCTAAGTATGCTCTACACCCTTACAAGACAAGTTTTTTTGGTTTTGATGGCAGAGGTGATGAATTGCAGATCCTCTCACTTATTTCTCTTGATACATAGCCTCTCTCCATCAGAATGCAACAAGCTAACTTTCTTTTTTGGATATAATAAGGTTGCATCATGCTTCTTCAACCAATCCATGCCCAAGATAACATCAAAGGTAGACATGCCAAGTAGGATAAAGTATAAAGGAAACATCTTTCCCAATATACAAATGTCTAATGTAGGAGTTTGAGATAAGAAGAGCATATCCTACCACTAGGTGTTTTTACATCTAACACATAGTCCATGTATTCAGATTCTAAATCTAGCATGGAAGTAAGTTGAAAAGGCATTAAACTATTTCAAGAGCCATAATAAAAAAGTGCATTGATAGGATGCATATTGATATGTAAGGTGCCTTCAATGACTTCATTGTTCTCTCTAGATTGTTCAGTATTCAAAGAAAACACCCTTCTATCCTGCCTCTCCATAGGCGGTCACCAGTGAATCTGATTGTTGTTCTGTAGAGGCAGATTATGTTGTGGTTGTTATGGCTGTTGTGCTGGCTGTTGGGCTGGTTGCTGGACTGGAGCATGTCCTTGCTGAAACTGGGGATAGAAAGGTTGAATATGTCCAACCTGGTCGCACTCATGGCAGGTAGGTGTGGGTCAATCTTCTCTTCAAGTAGGGGCATTGTTGGCATGTTACCTCCTAGGAGGATGATAGTGGGAGCACCGGTTACACCTCTCACGACCATGGTTTCCACCATAATTCTTCCTCTTATTTTTGTTCTTGTGCCCCAAAGGTTGGAATCCAGGGTAAGATTCAATCACCAAGGCCTTATCCACCATTTTCTCGAAGGTGAGTAGAAGTTGTGGAACAAGGTATTGGCCAACCTAATGGCTCAAACCCTCTAGGAATTGGGTCGATCTTCTCTCAACACCAAGGTCCATGGCATAGCGTTCCAACAGCAGGAACTGTGGAACATAGTCGGCAATGCCCATGCCCCATGCTTAAGGCTATAGAACTCAACCTCCTTCTTCCTTAAGAAAGTCAGTAATATGTACTTCTCCCCGAATAGCTTGAGAAACTAGTCTAAAGTCATGTTGGTTGTGTCTCTGGTGAGGGCTATGTCGTTCCACCACACTCAGGCTGGTCCATCCAACACCTAGGTTGCAAAGTGGACTTTTTGGTGAGGAGGACATGTCATGCTCTCAAAAGTCTGGTCCAGGGCTAAGACCCAACCAACATCCTTTTCAATCATGTTTAGTTCACTCTCTCCTTTGAAGTAAGGTATCTGGATCTTGATGAAGTATGTCAGGCTGAACTCCTTTGGCTTGTTAGCATTAGCAACAACAACGTTGAGTTTACCCACCAGGGTAGAAGGGAGTAGATGGAGAAACGTGGCCAAATCCTATTCCGAAGTAAGGCCAGGGGTGTTAGGGTTCACCATACTATGTCCTTGTGGTGTCATTAGGGTGTCCAAATTGCCGGAGTCATTCTGGGCAGAACCCTTGGAGTTGATGTTGTTATTGTTCATGTTGTCAAACAAGTCAACTCTCCTGAAAGGCAAGGTTATCATATTAGGTTTCCAGGAGTATAGCAACATAGATGAGAAAAGAATGTATAAGGCCAATATTGCCTAAAATTATGCTATTTTAGACAATCTGTATCAACTCAGGCCAGACATGTATCATATGGATCTGGGAGTCCTCATAAACCAAGCTAGTGGTGTGGAGGCAAATCTTGTTAGTCCTCGAACCCTGATCCTTTCTAGAAGAGAGTAGTTGGAGAAAAATGGGGAGCTCCTATTTTGGGGTGAGGCCAGGGGTGTCAGGGTTCACCACACTATGTCCTTATGGTGTCACTAGGGTGTCCATACTACTGGAGTCATTCTCGATAGAACCCTTGGAGTTGTTGTTGTTGTTCATGATGTCAAACAAGTCAACTCTGCTGAAAGGCAAGGTTATCATATTAGGTTTCCAGGAGTATAGCAACATAGATGAGAAAATAATGTATAAGTCTACTATTGCCTAAAAACATGCTATTTCAAACAATCTGTATCAGCTCAGGCCAGGCAGTTATCATATGCATTCGAGAGTCTTCGTAAACTAAGTTATTGGTGTGGAGGAAAATATCTCCATCCCATGAACCATGATTCTTTCTAGACACCCTTGCTTTCAACTTTATGCCCTAGTAGATGCCCAAAGGCTCTGATACCATGTTGTAAAGAGGTGAGATCACCTCCTTACTAAAATTTGAAGGAAATATAGAACACTCATCTTTTCACAAAGATAATAGATATTGAGGGATGCTTGTATAATATTCCAAGTAAATAAGCATGCACTATATATATATAAAATGTCAATAGCAACGGAAAGGAAAAGAAACTAAAGCTATTAGATGATTTTCATCATTGTTCACTACATAAGTTTTTCAGAAGAAAAAGGTGAGAAAACAAAGGATCCAACTTTAGAAACCTAGACATCCTTCAAGCAAGTCTTGAATCTACTCTTGGTCCTATTTTCCTTGATCTTGTTCAACACCTTGTCCAAAATCTGGGTGGTTGGGAAATCACCCAGCAAGAGGGAAAGAAAACAAGGTATGTGTCAATAATAGGATCAAGAACAAAAGAAAGAAAATAGCATGGAATTAAAGTCTATAAGTTCATCAATAGATGAAGAGATCAATAATATGATGCATAATCAAAATAGATGTTCGCCATAACAGTAAAGAAGGAAAGGAATTGCATGTATGATTAATATTGACTACATTAACTAAGTAGGGTTGTGGAACCTACCGAACCCTAACTTATAGGTAAGGGGAGAAATAACACATTCTTAATCACCTACACAAATTATATATGGGGGGAATAACACATTCCTCTGGGCAAAATAACACATGTACTATCTATGGGTGGTTGTACATAAGTACCACTACATTAGCTAAATAGTCTAATAAAATCAACATGCTAAGAGAAACTATGGCAAGTAGAAGAATCATATATTTTAAACATGGTAGTGGGGTACAAGACCCAAGAAATAAAATATCAATGCTAATTTTTAGGCAATTTAGCAAAAGAGTCATGAATAGAGAAAATATGGTTCATATAGTGACTCATTAGGGAATATAGGGTTTGGTTTGCAAATATCCCAACTTAGGGTGTAAGAATGCACATACCTCTTTACTGTGTTCAAATACCAAGTTCCACCACTTCTAGATTTTCCAAGTTCAACATTGTCCTATTTCAATTTATTAACATTCGTTAGTGTACATATTGCACATTATTGGATAGAAACCTTAACATTGGACCTTTTCCAAAAAACTCGACTTTAGACTCTAAAAATAACACCATTGGACTAATTTGGTTCTCCTGATCAAGAAAACACATCTTTATGTCAATTTTGGAGTTATAGTGATTAAGTTGTACTTTTTATGGATTTTATGTATTAAGATCATATTCCAAAAACCACCTTTTGAAAAATCTTTAAATAAGACATTGAAAGAATTTTTAATAGATAGAGCTTAATTTTTTTTATTCCAAACCATATTTTTTTTTATAAATTTGGGATGAGTGGTTTAAAAGATATGAATTTTTCAATTCTGACCAACCAAAAAATGACATGTCAGCAATTTAGTTGCAATCGAGGAAGAGAGAGAGGGAGAGGGGCATGTTCATGACTTGTCCCCCCACACCTATCCTAAGTCATCCTTTACCCTAGGAGGGATGCAACAATCATTTGAAGTTCATCTAGAGCTAGTAACAATGTATTGAACAACAAAGAAATGAAACCCTAAACAAGAACATTATCTAAAGGTGGAGATCATCATTTAAGCATAAGAATATGAACTAACATGCTTATAATAAGAAATGAACGTGGAGAAAGTTGTATAACTTACTTATAGGAAGAATATCAAATCCCAATCATAAGGAAACTCAAGAAAGATGGGTTGGTATCTCCAAACACAAGCTCCAAACTCGAGAAAGAATCACCTTCTTCTCCAAGGATACAAACTATAAGAAAGAGGAGCATGGAATTAAGAGTTTTTAATCTTTATATGGAGTTATACTATGGAAGCAGGGTTCCTACCTATAGGAAGGTGGAAGGAAGAATAATAGTAGGGAAAATAGAGGAGAAGGGGAAGACACCTACCTGCCTTGGTCGGAAATGCCAAAAGGTGACTTTAGAACTAGATGAGCTTAGATGAAACCCTAGAAGACCTTCTTCACCAAGATGACATTTTCTTCTACCTAGGATTGATCCACCATGGTCAAACAGAGAGAGGACGAAGTTCTAAGTAGGAGGGAGGTGATATGGATCAAATATTTTCGTTGGGAGGTAAGGAAGGAGTATATAAAAGCTTTATGGTTAAGGAAGAAGCAAGGCATGAGGTGTCCAAGCTACTTTCCTTGTGTTCATGTCTAAGGGTACACATGGTCATGCAAGCCTTCATGGATAAGGAAAAATCAAAGCATGAGGTTTCAGGTTACTTTCCATGTGTCCATGGCTAAGGGTGCCCATGGACATGCAAGCCTTTATGGATAAGGAAGGAGTCAAGCATGAGGTGTCCATTGAGCTTTCCATGTGTCCACAGCCTAGAGATTTCTATGGCCATGCATACAGCTGTTCCACATCTCATAGAGGCTTCTTAGCCATCAATTATTGATTCTTTGGGCCCACCACCAACCTCCAAACAAACAAACCACCCCATTGATCGATAACTCCTAAATATAGGCTTAACCCTCACTACTACAGAACAGGCCTTTAGAGTTGGTTAATTAAGACCTTTAGTGTCAGTTTCCAAGCGACACCCAAGTGGGCGCCACTAAAGGTGGACCCCTTCGACATCAGTTCCCTAACCGATGCCAAAACACTTCCTGCCACCAAAAATGCACCAGCAAAGGGACTATAGGCGTCAGTTATTTAAAAAAACTGACACAATAGAGTGGTTACAAACATCAGTTATTAAAAGAACTGATGCCATTACCCTTCCCGCCATCATTAAAGTCGTCGATTTTATGCAAATAACCGACGC
The DNA here is from genome assembly GCA_963693085.1 of Alisma plantago-aquatica. NCBI lineage: Eukaryota > Viridiplantae > Streptophyta > Magnoliopsida > Alismatales > Alismataceae > Alisma > Alisma plantago-aquatica. The sequence goes on from OY856413.1 coordinate 283,744,177, forward strand.
CATATCACTGCGTGCTGGCCAACACAGCCGTGGTAAGAGGCGTCGGTTATTACCGATAACCGACACCAAGACGGGATAAAGAAGGCGTTTGTTTGCTAAAAACCGACGTCGTATTATTTTGTGTCGGTTGTTTATAAACAATCGACGCCTATTTGTGCTTTTTTTTTCTTATCAGTTTGCATGCCTACTATATGGCTGGTCAGTAGGATGCAAAACCTGCAGATCAGTTTTGAACTGCAAGTTTACAACATCCATTGATATCATCCATACAGCAAGCCACAAACTTGCAAAGTTATTCACATCCAGACACATGTATTGATCAGATACATGTAGAAACCTGCAAAGTTATTTACATACACATTTAGTTCCATTCATTTCATCTTTTTCACATTCAAACACATGTAGAAACATTCATGTATTGATTAGAAAAAATCGTTCACATTCACATTCACACATATGAAAATTCATAAAAAGTCATTCACATTCACACAAAAATAATTATGAGAAAAAAGTTATTCTTTATTCATCATCGTCATCATTGTCATCATTGTCGATAAAATTATATTTAAAAATTCCCACTTTTTGTAGGGATTTTACCCATTCTTCTCTTACATCATCTAATTCCTCTCTCGTATAGGGAGTGTGTACATCTAATAACTTTCCACCTGTGCCGAAGTTAGCAGTATTAAAGACATGCAAAGAGAATGACATATATATATAATTAATAATATATAATAAGATTGATATGTTTCATATTATCTAATGAGACTATGTATAATACATGATGTATCTTATCGATTTCCATTATGGCATATTTGATGATTAGGTCCATAAATCACATCACATAGTAGGCACATGCCCAGCCGTTGTCTTATGTAGCACACTATAAATTGAAACATACAAAATATTCAAAAATACAAATAAGAACAATTCACATAAATAATATATACATTTGAGTCCGGAAATTACTTTCACATTCTCCCAAATTAGTGACAGATTCTTTTTCCTGGGGACCTTTCCTCCAGCTTTTTTGTACTCTTATAAAGCCCTACATATGTTAATGTAACACATTAAATTGTATAATTAAATAGTAATGTAGTAACAGATGTTAAAAGATATTAAAACATGAAATTTCTCACGAGAATAATTACCTTTTAATTGTATGCCCATATAATGTATTCAACTCATTCCCCGCAGGATCTATATAATAGACAGTGAATGTCTTGGGGACAATAACTAGTAACTCCCAATGTTTACCACTGCAGGTAAGAAAGTAGAAAATTAATAACTCAAAATCACAATAAAAATGTAATTTGCTTAAGTCCAAATTATAAGCAAAGTAATCTTACTTGACATTGAATGGAGCTATTATCACCATCTTATTATTTTACCAAAATATTGAAAAGCATCACAACAATATAAAGTAACTGAAGAAGAGTTTGCATCTACAAGACTAATCAAAGATGGAACCAAAAATCCCATATGGGAAAACCCAAAATTTGTACATATCATGTGTAAGTGGTTGCAAAACATATATTACGTATGCATTAATATATAAGAAACTAGATCACCGTATATAAAACAAGGTATATGGATGTATAAACAAGATCTCACCATATACACAACTCTATCATAGATGTGTTCAACCAATCATAACGAAACAACTCCAAAATATCTTGTATAAATTTATTGTTTTCGTATGATTGACCTGCATTAATACCTATACATTAATACGTATGCAAAACTTGTATTACGTATGCATTAATATGTATGCTAAACTTGTATAAATAGATTATTATCATATGATTTACCTGCAGCATCCTCCAGAACAGTAACATTTATAGGGCAATTTAGATCTTGTTCGCCGATCCATACTGCCACGCCCCTACAATTAGGACCTATCGAGGCGTGTAGGTCCCTTGGAAGCCAACTTGATAGTCGAGGAGGTGGAGGCTGAGATGTAGCGGGTCTCATCTTTTTGACCTGTATATATAATTTCAGATCAATTAACTCATATATACACACTAACAAATTAACGTAATGGGAATTTATCATACAATATTAGTATAGAGGACATCCACTTTGGGCCACAGTATCACTCTGCCTACTACCTCACCAAGTGTTTCAGCATCTGGGTCATGAGGCAGTGCAAGATCCCTCCAGTCGAGGAGTACATGTATCGGGCTCACACGTACCACACTGTATGGTACTGGATACCCATAAAACATGCACCCTTTAAGGGGTGGGTAAGCCGACGCCTCTGCAATGATATATTCTTGACATTTTAGTCACCATGGCTTCAACCCCTACAAATTTACGTAAAGAATGTTATATGTATATATACACAAACATATCATCTTGAACAGACTTGCTACTATGTCATAAAAATACTTACAGACGACGTGGTAGGTAGTGGGTCTATAGGATTACTCCCAACCTCTGTAGTAGGAGTAGTAGGAGAAGCACGACACGTCACAGGTACTGTCTGAGTGGCCGTCTGAGATGCCTGCCACTTGCTAATTGCATCACAGAGTCTCTTATCAAGTGATTTCTCGACTCTCCTATCAATTAATGCATCTACCTATACATGGATAAAATAAATGCTAGTTTCTGATTATTGAATTCCCTTACATAATAATATTCTAAAATAAGAATAGGTTACCTCAGCTTATGAAAGTCCCATTTTTGGGACAGGTTTGCACTGGGATGGCCCAAAGAACACTTTGATGCCCACACCAACGCCTGCACCCCTAACACGTCCAGGATGCTTTGGGTTACCCAAAGCAACTGTTAGTTCATCTCTTGTGCCCTGAGGGATGAACTTGTCTTCCTTCCTCTGCTCATTCAGCTCCTGCTAATCACCATCAACAAAAATTAGTAAGTAAACGTAATAATAATCAATATCGATCGATTGCTCTAAGAGTTTATTTTTACCATTTTTGCAGCCGCCTCAGCAGTTGTGGGCTTCGGTACGTCTCCCTTCTTGTTTTGCCTCCTAGCTATTCACATAGCATGGAGAGGCAGAGGTGCGGGAGCAGTAGTAGAAGACTCTATAGTCTCCTGAGTAACAGCAGGTTGAGCAGACTCAACCTGTAGTCTTTGGCGAACACCTGCATATCCTCTTGGACCCATTGTATGGTCGTGCACATTCAGTGCATGCCTTGCTCGTTGAGCATCATTGATAGTCTAGTTAGTTAGCACATTGATTTGGTTAGTAACACTAAAGGTTAATCTTGAATAGGTGAATATATATTAGCATATATTAATTAAATTGGGAGTGGTGCTTAATACCTTGAATTCATCCATTTTTCTTTGGGTAACAAAATCCTCCCAATATTTGGGGTCCAGGTAGTTCCATTGTTGTGTGGCTTCCTTCTGCCTAAATTTATTTTTTAAAGAGAATACAAACATAAATTATTAGTGTAGAGTTAGTCAAATAGTGATCAATGTCTAGAATTGGAAATCAATCAAGAACCTCTTCTCAGCATTGCGTATGTAATCTCAGGTGAGATTGGTCTTATAGTTCCTTAGGACCCTCCCACAAAATTACATCACACATTTACGATGCAACTTTTCATCCAGATCAAATATTCTCTGCAAATTAAATAGAATTGCTATTAACTAGTATCCTAAAAATTAGTAATCTACACAAATAGAATTACAAATAATAATAATTCACACATAGTTCCTTCCATATATGGTCTTTCTTCCCCTTAGGAACTTTATTCCAGGATTCTAAGTTAGGATTGCAATGTCTGCGAGTAAGAACCCCAAGATATGAAACAAATGAGTTGCGGTGCACTCCATATGGATTTCCTACATTATCGAAATCCATAGCCAATTTGGGTCCATTGCCCCTTTGCTGTAGTAACTTGTTCATCATTGTGATGCCTCTCACTTTCTCAATTTTCTTTTGTTGCTCATTAAGTGCTGAAATTTCTTTAGGGGGTACATCACCAACCTAAAATTTGATAAAAAACACAGTTAAATGATATAATTATAAATGAACATATAGATAGAAACCTCATGGATATATTCTTAAAACTTACATTGTCACGCAGCGCAGGCACGTCCTCACCCTCACGGTGATCATCAACACGGTCATCATGGGAATGCTCAACCATCTGAAAATTCACATTCAAATTAAAAATTTCACATTGTAAAGTAATTCACATTGTAAAGTTCACATTGTAAAGTACACATTCACAATGTAAAGTAATTCACATTGTAAAGTTCACATTCACATTGTAAAGTAATCCGCATTGTAAAGTCCACATTCACATTGTAAAGTTCACATTGTAAAGTTCACATTCAGAAAATTAAAACATATAAAAAATATAAACATGCATGCTTCTAATATTGTAATCTTTTATTAATTAACAATCCTTCATTGTGATCCCCATGAACATACAAGTCATTGTGATCCCCAACTTCAATGTTTGGTGGTGTTGGCAACCCAATTGAGAATGGACTGGAGTCATCATACTTATCATAGTACTCTTCTTCATCTATAGGATCTTCAATGAACTGTCTTTTACCATGAAGAACAAGTGACCATTTATCATTTACAGGATCATCGATATAAAATACTTGTTTCTCCTGTGATGCAAATATGAATGGTTCACCCTTCTCGCCAATCTTTTCAAAGTTCACTAATGTGAAACCCAATTCATCCACTATAACTCCTTTGTTGTTGTCAACTCAATTACATTTAAAGAGCAGAATTCTGAAATCTACATAGTCAAACTCTCATATGTCTTCAATGACACCGTAATATGACATTTTTGCTTCATGTGGACTCGTATACTTTACACTTGCAAAAAGTAAGTTGTGTGTGTACATGCATACTTTGTCTATTACACTGACCTAGATCTCAGAGGTTGTAGATGCACAGTTGGAGAGTTCTGAGCTTGAGGAGATGAATGCCTTAGCAAAGAAGCTACAATTTGACTTCTCAGTTGGAGTGGATGGTGTTGTCCGCTTCCGAAATAGGTTGTGGATTACTGATGTTGGTAATATAAGGTAGAAGGTTCTGAGTGAATCTCATGGGTCTAAGTACACGATTCATCCTAGAAAAGCTAACATGTACAAGGACCTACAATGAAGCTTCTGGTGGAAGTATATGAAGAATGGCATAGCTTTGTTTGTTGCAAAATGTTTGACCTATCAGGAAGTCAAGATAAAGCATCAATGATGTGGTGGTTTTCTTCATCCACTTGAGATTTTGGAATGGAAATGGGAGAAGATTATCATGGACTTGGTTACTGGCTTCCCTAAGTCCAAGAAAGGTTATGATACTATTTGGGAGGTGATTTATGGACTCACAAAGTCTGCCCACTTCTTGTCTTTCAAATCCATTTACAAAGTTGGTAATATGGCTCAATTGTATGTGGAGTGGATAGTTTGTCTGCATGGAGTGCCTAAAGTGATAGTTTCTGACCGTGACATGAAGTTTACCTCCCAGCTTCAGAGTCAGATTCAGGAAGAGATGGGACTGTCCTATGATTCAGTACAACATATCATCTACAAATTGATGGTTAGTCAGAAAGGATACTGCAAATTTTGGAGGATTTGCTTCGTGCTTGTGTGATGGATTAGGGAGGTGCTTAAGATAGCTATCTGCCATTAGCTGAGTTTGCTTACAACAATAGCTACCAAAGATAGTATTGGTATGTCACCTTTTGAAGCTCTCTATGGTAGACCTTGTCATTCACCTTTTCATAGGGGTGATGTTGGCGAACGTTCTCAGTTGAAGACAAATTCTATAACATATTAAATTCTAAATGTAATCTCCATGTAACCCTTTTCCCTAAGTTTTCTTCTCATTTTTTTCCTTTGTCCTTGTTAATGAATTAGGTTAATTTATAGTGGTTTGGTGAACATTTGTTCAATAATTATACCAATGTAAGGGTTTATGAACAAATACCTCAGTGAAGGTTTATTTAAGGATCTAAAATGTAAAATCACCACTTAAGTGGAATAATGGTAAATAAATTTGTGCTAGAAGTGTAAGGCCCCAAACCTTGCTTAATGTTTTGAACAAGCTTAATTACCATAATTAAATGCTCCAAACCTTAATCTAACCTTTTGAGGTGTTTTGAAATCATGAGATAATCTTAAGTTTTACGTTTAGTCCAATTTGGATGTTGTGTGTGCAAGTTTTGCAATTTTTATGCACATTTTAGACTTTCTTGCAATTTACCCGATTGGGAGGTTTTCTTTGCAAATTGTCACATGCCTTATGATCCTTAGCTTTTCCTTATCATTCTTGAGCTTTTTGGGCCATGGGGCGCGTAGTTCTACCTTGGTTTGGTGGTGCTTCCCTTCAAGGGCAATTTAGGGATTTCCCTTTTTATGGATGAGCTTATCTTTAGGACTTATCAACCAATGGGGCAGTTTCTTTTTTTTGAGGTCAGTGGTGAGCTTGGATAACTGACAATGGATGGCTAAGAAGTCTCCAGGAGATGTGGAACAACTGTTTGCATGGCCATAGAAGCTCTAGGATATGGACACATGGAAAGCTCCATGGACATCTCATGCTTGACTAAACGTAAAACTTAAGCTTATCCATAAAGGCTTGCATGTCCATGGGCACCGTTAGATATGGACACATGGAAAGTAACTTGAAACCTCATGATTTTCTTCTTAATTATCCATAAAGTCTTGCATGACCATGGGCACCCTTAGACATGGACACATGGAAAGTAGCTTGGACACCTCATGCCTTGCTTCTTCCTTAACCATAAAGCTTTATATACTCCTTCCTCACCTCCCAACTAAAATATTTGATCCATATCACTTCCCTCCTACTTAGAACTTCGTAATCTCTTTATTTTTCCTCAGAGGATCTATCCCAAGGTAGAAAAAGATGCCATCTCAGTGAAGACGGTCTTTTGGGGTCTCATCTAAGGTCATATAGGGTTTCTAATGTCACCTCTTGACATTTCTGACCAAGGAAAGTTGGTTTCTTCCCCTTATCCTATGTTTTCCCTATTGTTCTTCTTCCTTCCACCTTCCTCCATTTCAAAACCCTGGTCTTCCATGGCGTAACTACATCTAAATATCAAAAACTCTTCTTTCCATGCTCCTCTTGCTTAGGGTTTGTATCCATGAGAAGAAGGTGATTCTTGCTCGAGTTTGGAGATTGTTCTTGGAGCTACCAACCTATCTTGCTCGAGTTTCTTATTGATTGGGATCTAATCTTCTTCCTAGAGGCAAGTTATATAAATTTCTTCACGTTATTGGTTATTATAAGTTTGTTAGTTCATATTCTTATGCTTAAATGATGATCTCCACCTTTACATGATGTTCTTGTTTAGGGTTTTGTTTCTTTGTTGTTCTATACTTTGTTACTAGCTCTAGATGAACTTTAAATGATTGGTGCATCCCTCCTAGGGTAATGGATGGCCTAGGATACGTCATTTGGGGGGGGAATTCATGGGTCGACCCCTCCCCCCTCTCTTCCTCGCTTGCAACTACATTGCTGACATGTCATTTTTTGGTTGGTCAGAATTGGAAAATTCATATCTTTTATACCACTTGTCCAAAATTAATATAAAAATATGTTTTGGAATTAGAAAATTAAGCTCTATCTAATAAAAATGCTTTCTAGGTCTAATTTCAAGGTTTTTTGAAAGGTGGTTTTCATAATATGATTTTAATACATAAAATCCATAAAAATTACAACTTAATCATCATAACTCCAAAATTGACATAAGAATATGTTTTCTTGATTAAGATAACCTAATTAGTTCAATTATGAGATTTTCAAAGTCTCAATCTGAGTTTTGTGAAAAAGTTCCAATCTCAGGGTTTCTATGCACTAATGTGCAATATATACACTAATGAATGCTAATAAATTGAAATAGAACAAAGTTGAACTTGGAACATCTAGAAGTGGTGGATCTTGGTATTTGAACACAGTAAATAGGTATGTGCATTCTTACACTCTAAGTTGGAATATTTGCAATCCAAACCCTATATTCCCTAATGAGGCACTATATGAACCCTATTTTCTCTATTCATGACTCTTTTGCTAAATTGCCTAAAAAATTAGTATTGATTATCTATTTCTGGGGGTGTTGTACTCCACTACAATGTTTCAAATTGTTATGGCCGTATCCGAGCTTAATGGGTAAACTAGGGTTTACCTGGATGATTATATGCTTAATTGGATTGATCATTTCTTAAATCTAATTAATGATGATAATTCAATTATGATGTTTTAAACCTAATAAGAATGTTAAGTGTTCTATTGTTTGAGAAATTAGGGTTTGAGAAATATAAACCCTAGTTGGCTGAAATTAGGGATTTGATGGTACATGAGTATGGAATTTGATCAAGACAGTAGTACGGTAAATAATTTATCATATTTTCTATATAATTTGGATTTAATTTAAATTTGTATATAATATGGATAACTCAATCATGCATATTGGAGAAAAATTTCAGAATATTTGAGTGTTCTTTGAATGTGGTTCTCGGTCGAACTATACTTCGACCAAAATGCTGACAGAGTGCTTTTCAGCAGTGTAGTGCTTTATTTTTATTTATTTATTGGTAACTCCAAATGATATTAATTTTAACTAGTTATCTGAAACTCAATCATAAACAAAATGTAAAATTTTCATAATTTTTGGATGTGTTTAGACCTTATCAGTAGACGAATTACAGTAACTGACATTTTTGCAAAATTTTGGATAACAGTGCACTATTCGATTTTTAGTTATTTAATGGAAGCCTATAATGATCTCAAATTTTAAATAAATTTTAGTAACTCAATTATACACATGATTCTAAATTATCATAATTTTTGGTGAAGGTTTGATATCTAAAATACATGAATTACAGAAACCTTTTTATTACAGAAAAATCTGCTGAAATAAGAAAAAGTTTAGTGAGGGGTCAAAGTGCAATTGACCCAAGCATCCTAATTGCTCTATATGATCAAACTAACACACAAGGAGCTATCATAATTCTTGGTTCAATACAAAGAAATGAAATCCTAGAGAGAGAGGGAGAGTTAGGGTTTGAGAGGAGAAAATGATGGAGATGCTGACCTAGGGTTTTGCAGTTCGAGGAATGATGAAATCATGTAAGTTTAACTTCTTTGGATATAGTTTCATGGTGAATATTCTCTCACATGTAAAAATTCCGTCCCTCCTCTGATTTGATCCAAAATGGTATCAAAACTTCCCCTTTTCTCACTCTTTCTTCATAATCCCTCATTATTAGAGTTTCTGAGTTGAAAGGAAGAAGAATCAGGTGAATTGCTAAGGATTTGATATGAGATCAAGATTTTTAGGGATGAGCTGCATTTTTAAGGTGTTATCACACCTTAGGATGAGTGGGAACTTCCTTTAAACAATATATTGCATGAAAATTGGTTAATTCATCCATAATCTTTAATTGCTAATATGCGACTACAAACCCTGAATTGTCTATTTGTTATAAGTTGTTGCAAAATAATAGGAAATGGATTCTTCCTCTATTTGGATGAAGTTCAGATGATAAAATCATATTAGAAATGTATACAATACATCCTAATGAGAATTCCCTAAGTATTCACACAGGTTATAAGAGTAAACTGAAATATAGGGAATTTGTCTATGACTGAAATTTGTTGTATAAGTAAATAGAGAAAATTGCTTATCTGGATCCCCTTGGTTATGAATGATTGTTTATCTAAATTCATAGTACATATATGTCAGATACTATCTTGGATTTCGTTCAAAGTGAATAGTGTTTGTTTGATATATCAGTAAAGAGGGTGAAACCCTAGATGCAAGGAAAGTTGGATATTTGTGAATAGTTATTGTGAAATCCATTTGAAGGGATTTTCTTGACATGATAGACTTAATTTATTCAATGTTATTATTGATGCATGATATCCTAGTGAATGGCATGGAAACCCAAATTCAACTCAGTTCCAAGGTTTCATACATATATTTATTTTATATGATTTTTTGATAGTAGTCTTTATTCAATGAATGTTTATGTTGCATGAAATCTTTATGGGAGCCATGTGAATAAGTTGTTGTCTAGTGAGAGGTGACAAGATGGGTAATGGCCTTGTGAGCCATGAAAATACTTGTACAACTAGTGAAATGAATACCTTGGTCTAAGGACCTAGAGGTAATGGTTACCTATTACAGAGGTAACAATACTATGTGATGATCTAAGGGTTTAAATACCCAGATCCAGTAATCATGATAATGATGTGAAGGGATGAGAATTCCCAGTAATGTGACAAGGGATTGAGATCCTAGGTATCATGTGTTTTAAAGATTTGAAAAGTACGTGATAGATGTATTACACCTTTCTTTGTAGCATTTGTGGTGATTAAATGAAACCATAAGGGTAGGGTGTTCAATGAATCAAGTATTGTGATATCAATGTTCTCAGTTATTATTAAAAATTCTTATCATGATAAGTAATTAACTCTTAATTGAGTTATGCGATGCAAAACTCAAGATTTGGGTTGATATGCATGATTCTAGTGTGTATGTGCCAAGTGGGCATGAAATTTGTTTATTTAAGATTTTAAGTCTGCCTGCATGTATAATATGTTGATTACTCAGTATATTACAATTTTTTGAATATACTGCTCTGCCAAGTTTAGAATGATATACATGTTGTATTATAAATTCAAATAAGTAGACGTGACATCATAGAGACACCAGAGTCAAGTATAAGTAAGAGAAGGGTACAATGTAGAAAGAGCTTTCTAGGAATGATAAAAAATAGACTTAGGAGCCCTAAACACCGTAGAGCCCCTATGTGAGGTTTGCACCTTAGGGGTGAAACAACCTAACCCTGGAAGTGTCTAGTATACGGGGGTCGAAACGTGCTATTAGGTGGAACAGGGGACGAAGCCCTAGTGGAAGTCTCCTTAAATTATAGTTTGCAATGTCCAACAACAACCAGAAGTCCTGGTGGAACTAGAGTATAGAAAATCCAAGAGGTGGCTTGACTCTCCGCCTGTGTGCTCAGGTTAGAGGAGGAGTCCAGTTTAGGCCAGAGAGCCATTTCCCTGTTACAGACCAGGAGAGTAGTCAGACTTAGCATTTCCTGGGTGTGTCCGCTAAGTCTTGTACGGTGTGATCATAGTACACTACGAGTCTTCATTTGTAGAGTACACTGCATATGATCTTGGGCATAATAACATGAATGAGAGGTCAAACAAGTGTGTACATTTATTCAATTATTCTTTGTATGTTTCTGAATTATTAGTTCTCTTTATGATCAATCAAGAATTTCATATATTGATTCACTCTTATAGATATTTAGAGTATCCTTCCATATTTATGATTGTCAATTATTAGACTCGTTAAAACTTACTGTTGTTATAATTGATATCAATTGCTCAAAAGTATATTTGTAATTATATGAGTGCTTTAGACTATTTCTTTGAAGTACTGATTCATTGAGCGAGTAGGCCCACCCCTTTACTCAAAATTTTTAGGGAAATCACATGGACTTGAAGAAGATATCATTGCATCAGAGTAGATCTACCACAAGAGTTAAGTTTGAGTATAGTTAAGTTCAGCCGGTCCTTGTCACTCTAGGTCCTTGTAAAGAAATAAGAGAGAATGCAAATGATTGTCATGTCGTATGTACATGAAAGTGTGAGAAACATAATGAATGTATGGATGTGTATCATTAATGCTGAGATTACATTAGAGAAATAAAAGTTTAATTCTCTTGTAAAGTTGGTTTATGTGGTTCAATGTGAGAAAAAAAAGAGTTTTGAAAGAGAAGAAAAAGTTAAGGGTGATCTTTGTATTATGTTAAATCCTCAATTTATGCCCTAATCTCATGATTAGTGGAAATTGTGAGATCGGGGTGTAACAACTTTGGTATCAAATCCTAGCCTGAGTTGTCAGGGACCATTAAGTTAGTAAGTTAGAGTGATAAGGCTGGCAGATAGGAGATGTTATGATGTTAGCTGAGTATTTGGATATCCTGGCCCGATATCTGAGTACTTCGATCAACTAATATCAAGCTACTCTGTCTATTCATTCATGTATACCTTGTCCTGGTATACTATGGAAGGATGGGCTAGAGAGAAACCCTAGAAATATTAGGGTTAGAAACAAGATAAGTAACATGAATTAATAGCATAAATATAAAATGAGATAGAACTTTCATTTCATATTGTTGTTTTATTGGAGATGAGTAGAAAAGCTCTTACATGTTGAAATTCAGATATTCAGTATTTTCAAATATATATGGGTCTTTAAGATTTGTTATACACTATGTAGTTGTAACATTTATTGATTACATTCTTTGTATCAAGTAGACTAGAAATGATATTTGAATGAACTTTCCTAAGTGGATAAGTTTTCTTCCGCACATTTGAGATGAATAGGAGTTAAGTAATCCTAAGTAGCTCTTGGCTTCAATACTGTAGGTTCGGCCTGGTCCGGCTGGTAGGATGCATTACTGGGATCTAATGACTCCTATTAGTAACATAACAAGAGTAAATTCTAGATATGTTATATCCAAATTCTAGTATGAATGTATATACTCTAAGATTTCGAAGTATAAGGGAAAGATTGAGATAACTAAGAATCAGTTGGAACTGATATTTGAGATCCAACTTTGGGGCCTCATATGAGAAACCCTTAATTGGGAATAAAGGAACACAACATAAGATTCTGATTAAGTTTAATCATTAGTATTATATGAACTCTAAATATGAAACATGGAAAAGATATGAGAAAAGTATGTAAGGGCCAAGATAGTAAGAATCAATCATGAGGAATGCATTATATAATTGAGTAAAATGTTTTTATGTACTCCAAAGCAAAGGGAAAATAGAAGAAAAGAGCTAAGTATACAATAAGTACATAGAAGTGAAGAGTCTTTAGAAGAGTTAAAGTGAAGAGAACTAGATGAGCATGTAAATCATAAAACTAGGATAAGGAACTTAGTTGAAACAAAGAGAAATGTTGGAAATAATGAGTTTGATTAATGAATGAGGGTTATGATATAATTGAGAGCATGGAATGTATACCTTTATTGTGAAGTTAATACATTCATCCTTACTGCCTTTGGATTCTAAGTCTCTATAGAACAACAAACTAATTTCTAAAAGAAGAACAAAAGTGTAGCTTAACCAATGAATAAGTCATATAAAGGTAGACTATATTCAAGAGGAAAAAACTTGATTTAAAGAGATACTAAGTTTGACCCATGCATGAGCCGTTTGATTTAAAATGAAGAATATGTAATGTATTAAACATGAGTTGAAACTAGTAGGGAGATTATTGATTTAGAATTTCAACTTCACATTAGTAGAAGGATAAAAAGAAATATATGCAACATGGTATACATGATCATACACCTAAAAGAAGCAACATGATCATAAGGGAAAACTAGAAGTTAAAGATGATATGTGGAATAGGAGTATATGGTAAGGGGATTATGGAAAGTAACAAAAAGGTTTGAAACATGGTGGAGTAATATATATTATAAAAGAAAGAGGTTGTGAGATTAAAAAAGTGCTAATTAGTCAAGTATCCTTATTAATAATTAATTAAACCTACATATGAGAAATGTATTAATGAATGTTTGAAGATAAGAATTCTATATCTCAAAATCATCTTCTCTTTCATATCTTCCTTAATGAAAGCAATGTGGGAATGAAGTGATAAGAAAATGAATCATATCTGACGCATAACCACCATGGTAGAGACATCTAGGGAATGTAATAATGACACACAATATGATGATGAAACCCTAGTAGGGTAATTGAGAATGTAATCTGTCAGAATGGAGAAGTGAGAGAAAGGAAATTCAATTGACAAGACAAGGTTTAGTAAAATTTGTGAGATCCAAAGTTTGAATTTCAAATTAAGGGAGCAAAGTCACATCACAATAACGTCATGCTACTGATAAGGACCAAACCCTAGAATGTTTAGAGTTGTAGTAGTTCAAGATTTGTTACTAGTGATTTGACCTTGAATACTAGCATCTCTATAAAACAAGATCATGCGATTTGCACTATGAGAAGTAAACTAGCAGTGATAGTAATCCTAGCTAATCTGAAAGGTTGATGAACAATATGAAAATTATTCAGAGCAAGGGGTAAGAAATAAATTTGAAATGTAACAAGTATGTTTTGAATAAAATAAGAAGTGCAAGATAAGAAAAGTGTAATCTAAAACAAATTCTTACAGTGATATCAAGAATGATGAATAATCTATTCTTAGCTTGTATGTTTCAATTTTAGGGATGTTTAATCTACATGATTAAAATGAGAAGGATAAGTAGCAAAAAGTAAGTTGTAATGAGTGAGAATAGAGATAAGAGAAAACAATGGCTTTTAGTAATATGTGAATTTGTTTTTAGAAGTATAATTTGTTGAAGGTATATTAAGGGATGTAAATTGGTTCTACTTATGATTTCAATGTACATATACAAGCAATATGTTAATTTCAGGTGTCTAATAGTTGTAGTCATTCATACCACTAATCCATCTTAGTATTGTACAATTTTTGTATGGTGATATGGTTCAAATGATGATAAAACAAATGGAGGGTTACCCTAAATAAGGTAGTCTTACCTATTCACTCATATGAATAGAAGGGATGATAACCATATTTTATTGATATGTAACCCTAATGAGGTATAGCTTGTTATACCTAGCTTTAATATAATTAAGTGATGGTAATTGGGTATGAATAGTCCTTGAATGACTAATACAATCATGGAGTACTCTGTTACTATTGTTGAAACCTTAGTATGCTACAACCTGATGGTTACACCTTGAATTATGTGTGGGTTCATACTTGAGAATAATATGGAATGTGATGGTAATGCTTCACCTGATGCATCCATGATCCAATGGGGATTCTGTGAGTAGTATTGTGCAATTGATGTTGAATCTAGTCTTTCAATTCAAGACTATTTTGCTATTTGAGTAGCATAATAGTAAAAATTCAAAACAACATGGTGAACTCTCTTTTGTGACTTAGAGGTAATACATATTGAGCCGTATGAATTGAGATAGTTGGATCGGATTATCAATGTTGAGGTAACATCTCAAGAGTATGAAAATATTGAAATTTTTGTTTCTGTCTCTATCCTATGATTGATTGTGACATAGATAATTCATTTGTTATCATTGAGCAGTCATGATTTAACATGTTGTGATTAGAAAACAAATAAATGACTTAATGTTGAAAACAACATCCAAGTATGAAATACAACAATATAATGACATATAAGATTTTAGAAGCTTAAAATAAACCTTGAAAGTACTTTTCTTGCACGAATATGTTTCGGGGACGAAACCTTTTAGTGGGGGGAGAATTGTTATGACCGTATTTGAGCTTAATTGGTAAACTAGGGTTTACTTGGATGATTATATGCTTAATTGGATTGAACATTTCTTAAATCTAATTAATGATGATAATTCAATTATGATGTTTTAAACCTAATAAGAATGTTAAGTGTTCTATTGTTTGAGAAATTAGGGTTTGAGAAATATAAACCCTAGTTGGCTGAAATTAGGGTTTTGATGGTACATGAGTATGGAATTTGATCAAGATAGTAGTATGATAAATAATTTAACATATTTTATATATAATTTGTATTTAATTGAAATTTGGAGATAATATGGATAACTCAATCATGCATATTGGAGAAAAATTTCAGAATATTTGAGTGTTCTTTGAATGTGGTTCTCGGTCGAACTATACTTCGACCAAAATGCTGACAGAGTACTTTTCAGCAGTGTAGTGTTTTATTTTTATTTATTAATCAGTAATTCCAAATGATCTTAAATTTTAAATGAATATCTAAAAATCAATCGTAAATAATATGTAAAATTTTCATAATTTTTGGATGTGTCTAGACCTTATTAGTAGACGAATTACAGTAACTAACAATTATGTAGAATTCTAGATAGCAGTGCACTATTCGATTTTTATTCAATTAATGGGAGATTGGAATGATCTCAAATTTTATTCATATCTTAGTAACTCAATTACACACAACATGATAAATTAACATAATTTTTTTAGAAGGCCTGATCTCTAAAATGCACGAATTACAGAAACCTTTTTATGACAAAAAAATCTGTTGAAATAAGAAAACGTTTAGTTAGGGGTCAAAGTGCAATTGACCCAAGCAGCTCAATTGCTCTATATGATCAAACTAACACACAAGGAGCTCTCATAATTCGTGGTTCAATCCATAGAAATGAAATCCTAGAGAGAGAGGGAGAGTTAGGGTTTGAGAGGAGAAAATGATGGAGATGCTGACCTAGGGTTTTGCGGTCCGAGGAATGATGAAATCATGTAAGTTTAACTTCTTTGGATATAGTTTCATGGTGAATCTTCTCTCACATGTCAAAATTATGTCCCTCCTCTTACTTGATCCAAAATAATATCAAAACTTCCCGTTTTCTCACTCTTTCTTCATAATCCCTCATTTTTAGGGTTTCCGAGTTGAAAGGAAGAAGAATCAGGTGAATTGCTAGGGATTTGATATGAGATCTTGATTTTCAGGGATGATCTACATTTTTAAGGTGTTTTCACACCTTAGGGTGAGTGGGAACTTCCTTTAAACAGTATATTGCATGAAAATTGGTTAATTCATCCATAATCTTTAATTGCTAGTATGCGACTACACACCATGAATTGTCTATTTGTTCTAAGTTGTTGCAAAATGATATGAAATGGATTCTTCCTCTGTTTAGATGATAAAATCATATTAAAATGTATACAATACATACCAATGAGAATTCCCTAAGTATTCACAGAGGTTATAAGAGTAAACTAAAATATAGGGAATTTGTGTATGACTGAAATTTGCTGTATAAGTAAATAGAGAAAATTGCTTATCTAGATCCCCTTGGTTATGAATGATTGTTTATCTAAATTCACAAGACATATATGTCAGATACTACCTTGGATTTCGTTCAAAGTGAATAGTGTTTGTTTGATATCTAAGTACAGAGGGTGAAACCCTAGATGCGAGGAAAGTTGGATATTTGTGAATAGTTATCGTGGAATCCATTTGAAGGGATTTTCTTGACATGATAGAATTTATTTATTCAATGTTATTATTGATGCATGATATCCTAGTGAATGGCATGGAAACCCAAATTCAACCCAGTTCCAAGGTTTCATACATATATTGATTTTATATGATTTGTTGATAGTAGACTTTATTCAATGAATGTTTATGTCACATGAAATCTTTATGGGAGCCATGTGAATAAGTTGTTGCCTAGTGAGAGGTGACAAGATGGGTGATGGCCTTGTGAGCCATGATAATACATGTACAACCAGTGAAATGAATACATTGGTCTAAGGACCTAGAGGTAATGGTTACCTGTTACAGAGGTAACAATGCTATGTGATGATCTAAGGGTTTGAATACCCAGATCCAGTAATCATGATAATGCTGTGAAGGGATGAAAATTCCCAGTAATGTGATAAGGGATTGAGATCTCCGGTATCATGTGTTTTAAATATTTGAAAAGTACATGATAGATGTATTACACCTTTCTTTGTAGCATTTATGGTGATTAAATGAAACCCTAAGGGTAGGGTGTTCAATGAATCAAGTATTGTGATATCAATGTTCTTAGTTATTATTAAAAATTCTTGTCATGATAAGTAACCAACTCTTAATTGAGTTATGAGATGCATAACTCAATATTTGGGTTGATATGCACGATTCTAGTGTGTATGTGCCAAGTGGACATGAAATCTGTTTATTTAAGAATTTTAGTCTGCCTGCATGTATAGTATGTTGATTACTCAGTATATTTTAGTGTTTTGAATATACTGCTTTGCCAAGTTTAGAATGATATACATGTTATATTATAACTTCAAATAAGTAGACACGATACAATAGAGATACCAGAGTCAAGTATAAGTAAGAGAAGGGTACAATCTAGAAAGAGCTTTCTAGGAATAATAAAATAATAGACTTAGGAGCCCTGAACACCGTAGAACCCCTATGTGAGGTCTGCGCCTTAGGGGTGAAACGACCTAACCCTAACAACGTCTGATATACGAGGGTCAGAACGTGCTATCAGGTGGAACGGGGGATGAAGCCCTAGTGGAAGTCTCCTTAAATTATAGTTTGCAGTGTCCAACAACAACTAGAACTCCTGGTGGCACTAGAGTATAGAAAAGCCAAGAGGTGGCTTGACTCTCTGCCTGTGCGCTCAGGTTAGAGGAGGAGTCCAGTTTAGGCCAGAGAGCCATTTCCCTGTTGCAGACTAGGAGAGTAGTCAGACTTCACATTTCTTGGGTGTGTCTTCTAAGTCTTGTACGGTGTGATCGTAGTGCACTACGACTCTTCATATGTAGAGTACACTGCATATGATCAGGGCATTATAAAATGAATGAGAGGTCAAACAAGTGTGTACTGTTATTCAATTATTCTTTGTATGTTTCTAAATTATTAGTTCTCTTTATGATCAATCAAGCATTTCATATATTGATTCACTCTTACAGATATTTAGAGTATCCTACCATATTTATGATTGTCAATTATTAGACTCTTTAAAGCTTACTGCTGTTATAATTGATATCAATTTCTCTAAAGTATATATGTAATTATATCAGTGCTTTATACTATTTCTTTGAAGTACTGATTCACTGAGAGAGTAGACTCACCCCTTTACTCAAAAGTTTTAGGGAAATCACATGGACTTGAAGAAGATATCATTGCATCAGAGTAGATCTTCCACAAGAGTTAAGTCTGAGTATAGTTAAGTTCAGTCGGTCCTGGTCACTCTAGGTCCTTGTAAAGAAATAAGAGAGAATGCAAATGATTGTCATGTCGTATGTACATGAAAGTGTGAGAAACATAATGAATGTATGGATGTGTATCATTAATGCTGAGATTACATTAGAGAAATAAAAGTTTAATTCTCTTATAAAGTTTGTTTATGTGGTTCAATGCGAGAAAACAAAGAGTTTTGAAAGAGAAGAAAAAGTTAAGGGTGATCTTTGTATTACATTAAATCCTCAATTTATGCCCTAATCTCATGATTAGTGGAAATTGTGAGATCGGGGTGTAACATCTTTGGTATCAGAGCCTAGGCTGAGTTGTCAGGGACCATTAAGTTAGTAAGTTAGAGTCATAAGGGTGGAAGATAGGAGATGTTATGATGTTAGCTCTGGGGATTTGAGTATTTCAATATTCTGGCCCGGTATCTGAGTACTTGAATCAACCAGTATCAAGCTACTCTATCTATTCTTTCATGTATACCTTGGCCAGGTATACAGTGGAAGGATGGGCTAGAGAGAAACCCTAGAAATATTAGGGTTAGAAATAAGATAAGTAACATAAATTAAGAGCATAAATATAAAATGAGATAAAACTTTCATTTCATATTGTTGTTTTGTTGGAGATGAGTAGAAATGCTCTTATATGTTGAAATTCTGATATTCAATATTTTAAAATATATATGGGTCTTTAAGATTTGTGGTACACTATGCAGTTGTAACATTTATTGATTACATTCTTTGTATCAAGTAGACTAGAAATGATCTTTGAATGAGCTTTCCTAAGTGGATACGTTTTCTTCCACACATTTGAGATGAATAGGAGTTGAGTAATCCTGAGTAGCTCTTGGCTTTAGGACTGTAGGTTCGGCCTGGTCCGGCTGGTAGGATGCACTACTGGGATCTAATAACTCCTATTAGTAACATAACAAGAGTAAATTCTAGATAGATTAGATCCAAATTCTAGTATGACTGTATATACTCTAAGATTTTGAAGTATAAGGGAAAGATTGGGATAACTAAGAATCAGTTGGAACTGATATCTGAGATCCAACTTTGGGACCTCATATGAGAAACCCTTAATTGGGAATAAAGGAACACGCCATAAGATTCTGATTAAGTTTAATCATTAGTATTATATGAACTATAAATATGAAACATGGAAAAGATATGAGAAAAGTATGTAAGGGCCAAGATAGTAAAAATCAATCATGAGGAATGTATTATATAAACGAGTACAATGTTTTTATGTACTCCAAAGCAAAGGAAAAATAGAACAAAAGAGCTAAGTATACAGTAAGTACATAGAAGTGAAGAGTCTTTAGAAGAGTTAAAGTGAAGAGAACTATATGAGCATGTAAATCATAAAACTAGGATAAGAAACTTAGTTGAAACAAAGAAAAATGTTGGAAATAATGAGCTTGATTAAGGAATGAGGGTTATGATATAATTGAGAGCATGGAATGTATACCTTTATTGTGAAGTTAATACATTCATCCTTACTGCCTTTGGATTCTATGTCTCTACATAACAACAAACTAATTTCTAAAAGAAGAAAAAAAGTGTAGCTTAACCAATGAATAAGTCAAACAAAGGTAGACTATATTCAAGAGGAAAAAACTTGATTAAAAGAGATACTAAGTTTGACCCATGCATGGGTCGTTTGATTTAAAATGAATAATATGTAATGTATTAAGCATGAGTTGAAACTAGTAGGGAGATTATTGATTTATAATTTCAACTTCACATTAGTAGAAGGATAAAAAGAAATATATGCACCATGGTATACATAATCATACACCTAAAAGAAGCAACATGATCATAAGGGAAAACTAGAAGTTAAAGATGATATGTGGAATAGAAGTATATGGTAAGGGGATTATGGAAAGTAATGAAAAGGTTTGAAACATGGTGAAGTAATATAGATTATAAAAGAAAGAGGTTGCGAGATTCAAGAAAGTGCTAATTAGTCAAGTATCCTTGTTGATAATTAATTAAATATACATATGATAAATGTATTAATGAATCTTTGAAGATAAGAATTCTAAGTCTCAAAATCATCTTCTCTTTCATATCTTCCTTAATGAAAGCAATGTGGGAATGAAGTGATAAGAAAATGAATCATATCTGATGCATAACCACCGTGGTAGAGACATCTAGTGAATGTAATAATGACACACAATATGATGATGAAACCCTAGTAGGGTAATTGAGAATGTAATCTATATGAATGGCCAAGTAAGAGAAAGGAAATTCAATTGATAAGATAAGGAAGACTTTAGTAAAATTTGTGAGATCCAAAGTTTTAATTTCAAATTAAGGGAGCAAAGTCACATCACAATAACGTCATGCTACTGATAAGGACCAAACCCTAGAATGTTTAGAGTTGTAGTATTTCAAGGGTTGTCACTAGTGATTTGACCTTGAAATCTGGCATCTCTATAAAACAAGATCATGTGATTTGCACTATGAGAAGTAAACTAGCACTGATATTAATCCTAGCTAATCTGAAAGGTTGATGAACAATATGAAAATTATTCAGAGCAAGGGGTAAGAAATAAATTTGAAATGTAACAAGTGTATTTTGAATAAAAGAAGAAGTGCAAGATGAGCAAAGTGTAATCTAAAACAAATTCTTGCAGTGATATCAAGAATTATGAATAATCTATTCTTAGCTTGTATGTTTCAATTTTAGGGATGTTTAATCTACATGATTAAAATGAGAAGGATAAGTAGCAAAAAGTAAGTAGTAATGAATGAGAAGAGAGATAAGAGAAAACAATGGCTTTTTAGTAATATGTGAATTTGTTTTTAGAAGTATAATTTTTTGAAGGTATATTAAGCGATGTAAATTAGTTCTACATATGATTTTAGTGTACATGTACAAGCAATATTTTAATTTCAGATGTCTGATAGTTGTAATCATTAATAACACTAATCCATCTTAGTGTTGTACAATTGTTGTATGGTGATATGGTTCAAATGATGATAAAACAAATGGAGGGTTACCCTGATTAAGGTAGTCTTACCTATTCACTCATATGAATAGAAGGGATGATAACCATATTGAATTGATATGTAACCCTAATGAGATATAGCTTGTTATACCTAGCTTTAATATAATTAAGTGAAGCTAATTGGGTATGAAAATCCTTGAATGACTAATACAATCATGGAGTACTCTGTTACTATTGTTGAAACCTTAGTATGCTATAATGCGATGGTTACACCTTGAATTATGTGTGGGTTCATACTTGAGAATAATATGGAATGTGATGGTAATGCTTCACCTTATGCATCCATGATCCAATGGGGATGTCGTGAGTAGTATTATACAATTGTTGTTGAATCTAGTCTTTTAACTCAAGACTATTTTGCTATTTGAGTAGAATAATAGTAAAAATTCAAAACAACATGATGAACTCTTTTTTGTCACTTAGAGGTAATACATAACAATAGTACATATTGAGCCGTATGAATTGAGATAGTTGGATCGGATTATCAATGTTGAGGTAACATCTCAAGAGTATGCAAATATTGAAATTGTTGTTTCTGTCTCTATCCTATGATTGATTGTGACATAGATAATTCATTTATCATTGAGAAGTCATGATTTAACATGTTGTGATTAGAAAACAAATAAATGACTTAATGTTGAAAACAACATCCAAGTATGAAATACAAGAATATAATGACATGTAAAATTTTAGAAGCTTAAAATAAACCTTGAAAGTACTTTCCTTGCACGAATATGTTTCAGGGACGAAACCTTTTAGGGGGGGGGGGAGAATTGTTATGACTGTATCCGAGCTTAATTGGTAAAATAGGGTTTACTTGGATGATTATATGATTAATTGGATTGAACATTTCTTAAATCTAATTAATGATGATAATTCAATTATGATGTTTTAAACCTAATAAGAATGTTAAGTGTTCTATTGTTTGAGAAATTAGGGTTTGAGAAATATAAACCCTAGTTGGCTGAAATTAGGGTTTTGATGGTACATGAGTATGAAATTTGATCAAGATAGTAGTATGGTAAATAATTTATCATATTTTCTATATAATTTAGATTTAATTGAAATTTGGATATAATACAGATAACTCAATCATGCATATTGGAGAAAAAAATCAGAATATTTTTTTTTGGTGCAAGTAGGGTGGGTGCCTCTTTACTAAGAAGAACTATAAGGTAGATACAAGGTGTAACCACCAAAGGTAAAGAGAAAAAACAAAACAAGAAGTAGCAAGACGCAACCTCCAACAAAGAAGAAAACTATACATAGCCAACAAGCAGATTGCAAGCTGTCTATACATGGTTAAGACTATCTGGACAAAACAGAAAACAACTATCCTTTTCACAAGAAGACCAAAAATTCTCCAAGTCCAACGAACCAGCACCAAAAGTCCTCCTATTCCTTTCCAGCCATAACATATAGACAACACAAGCTGCATGAGATTTTAAATCATGCTTCAACTCAAGCAGGTCCTCTAATGAACCAATCAAAACTTTAAACTTCCGCTGGAATTTTACCCATATGCTTCTAGCAAAAGAGCAATCAAAGAAAAGATGGGCAGGAGTTTCTTCACAACATTCACACATACTACATCTAGAATCCATATGAAAGCCAATTCTTTTAAGCCGGTCGAGAGTAGGTAACTTCCCCAGGAACAACTTCCAAAAAAAGATGGATCATCTTCTCGGAAACGAATTAGACCAGACCCAACTACACCAAGAAACCTTGGGATATTTATCTCTAGAGATGGACCAGCCATCACTCAGAGATATCACATTACTTCCTCTAAATAGAATCTCGTCCTCCTCATCAGAAGAAATAACTTGATTACTAAGAACTAACAGTAGATTTCCAGCACCTCTAAAGTTAGGGATCTCCCAGCTCCCATCAGCAATGCAAGTAGAAACCTTGCAGTTTTTACCTCTGCCCATCCTCAGAACAAGTTGATCGTCAACAAGATCAATCAATCTTTCCCCATCATTCACCCAAGGATCCAACCAGAAGAGAAACTTGTCTCCTTTTCCAAGACAAAAATTAATGTGCTTCAAAAGAATAGGTCTACAATCCAACATTTTATTCCAAACCCAAGCTGCACCTGGTTTGGCCACAACAGTCCAGATGGAATCAGATCTAATGTATTTCTCATGCACCCATTTGACCCATAACCCATCCTTTTTGGAAGCAATACTCCAGAGGTTTTTAATGAGACCACCCTTAGACCAGTCTTCAATCGATCTGATGCCAAGACCTCCTTCATCTTTAGGTCTGCATATAGATTTCCAGGAAACATAATGGATATGTCTCTTATCCTTTGTATCATTCCAAATAAAGTCCCTTATAAGCTTTTCAATCTCATAAACAACCGATTTGGGGAGGGGAAAGGCTGCCATCTAGAAAATACTGTAAGAAGACAGAGTTGAGATCACAAGCTCAATCCTACCAACTTGGGAAAGGAAATGGGATTTCCAAGAATCAAGCTTAGTCTTAATCTTATCCACAATAGGATTACATAAATCTTTGGTCAACCTACCAGTGAAGAGAGGGAGACCTAAATATTTAACAGGTAAGGAACATATGTTGATATTAAGAATATCAAAAATATTACTCTCCTCGACTTTTTTACTCAAAAACACATGGCTTTTCTCATTGTTCAGCTTCAATTTTGGAAATCCTCCCAAACATGTCAAGAATATCTTTCAAACAATGAGCATCTCTATCTTCAGCTCTAGAGAAGAGTAAAAGATCATCAACAAACACTATGTGAGAAATAGTATTACTACCTACTTCCCCCGCAGGTCTGAAATTCCCTTTAATAACTTCAACTTTTATAATAGATGATAGCCCCTACATGGCTATGACAAAGAGAAACGGAGCCAAGGGGTCACCTTGTCTCACCCCATTGGAAGCATAGAATTGATCAGTAGGAGTACCATTAACAAGAACTTTGAAAGAGGTAGAAGAAAAAGTTTCAGCAATCCCCTCTATCCAGCAAGATGGAAACCCCATCTTATCCAAGAGAAAAAGGATATAATCCCTATGAACTGTATCATAAGCTTTGGCCAAATCATCTTTGATACACATGAACTTCCGAGTACTAGTAAAAGAACTCAAGATATCATTGGCCAGTAAGATAGCTTCTCCAATTCTCCTGCCATGAACAAAGGCAAATTGATTCTCATCCACAACAGTAGGAAGGATATGCTTCACCCTATTTGCCATAATCTTCGTAATCACCTTATAGATTACATTACAAAGAGATATAGGTCTGAAATCCTTAGGAGAAGTAGCGCCAACTCTCTTGGGAATCAAAGTAATCAAAGTGTTGTTACACTCCTTAAGAAGCTTGCCAGAGCTGAAAAAACCTTGAACTGCTTTAACAATATCCTCCCCTATCAGATCCCACACAGATTTAAAAAAGACCGCGTTAAACCCATCAGGTCCGGGTGCCTTTGAATCCTTCATCTTGTTCATAACATCCTCAATCTCATCTTTAGTGACAAGTCTTCTAAGCTCATCAACTTGTGAGGAGCTTATTTTAGGGAGCAACCACTCATCCTTCCAAGAAACATAATCTTTAGACGAACTGTTGAAAAGGTCACCATAGAAGTTCTTAATCGTGTTCTTGATCAGGACAACATCATAGATACTATTACCCTCTTCGTCATGAAGAACAGAAATATTATTTCTAATTCTGTGAGATTTAAGAGACGCATAAAAGAAAGCAGAATTTCTATCTCCCAGTTTAAGCCACTGTACCCTACACTTCTGCTTCAACAGACTTTCTTCATCACATAAAGCTTGCAAAGCAATCTCCCTGGCTCTCACAAGCTGATCGTGCTTCTCCTCATTACCTGGATCAGCATCCACTTCAGCCTGAGCCTCTTTCGCCTTAGCTTCCAACTCCCTAGCTAAAGAGAAATAATTACCAACATGGTCTCTATTCCAGGAGATCAGCGCAGCCTTAACATCATGCAATTTTTTGTAAACACAATACATAGGAGTTCCTGAGCAAGGTATCTTCCAAACATTACCAACAATATCCTTAAAAGAGGGATTATTCGTCCAGGCATTTATGAAACAAAAAGGAGCAACACCATGTTTACTCCGATCAAATCTTAAAGCAAGAATCCTGTGATCACTAACAACAGAAGCAATAACCTCCCCCCAATAGAAAGGAAAGTCTGACAAAAATTTGTCATTACCAAAAATACGATTGATTTTAGAGAGGGTACTCTTCCCCTTCTTGCTGTGACTATCCCAAGTATAGAACTGGCCTTTAGGAGAAACTTCAATCAAACAAGTGGAACTAATATCTTCATTGAAATCCTGCATACTTCTACTAGAAGGAGCATGCTTGCCATGTATTTCATAGGTAAGATGAACTGCATTAAAATCACCCATCACACACCAATTACTAGGCTTCGAAGCAGCAAAGGACATTATAGAATTCCATAAAGACATTCTGTCCCCATCGTCATTAGAGCCATAAACAACAGAGAGATTAAAAGATATATTCCCATTCTTGACAGACACATGAATAGCCTGTTCACAAGAAATCTTCTTATCAATGATGAAAGCAGGATTAGACCATAAAATGATGATTCTGGTATAAGAATAAAACTTAGAATTGTCAATAAACATAGCATCCCTCCAAACAGAGTTAATGAACCCCCTTAGATCATGTCTATTAATGCGAGATTCCAGAATAATATAGATGTCAGCCTTGCTCTCCCTTATTTCCTTCTTGATGTGAGGGATCTTATTTGCTCCTCCCCTCACATTCCAGGATCTAATCATAAATGAATTAACCATTTGGGGGGAGATTGATCCGACCGTGATCTTCCCTATCTTCAATATTAGAGAGAAGCGAAAACTTGTTCAATGAAGAAGGGATGCCTCTAGTTGAAACCGGTTTTGGAATAACTCTAGGAGGAGATTTAGACTTTCTGCCCCTAGTTTCCCAACCTATATTCGAGGAAGTATTAGGCGTATTAATACCATTCATAATAGCCTTGCCCTTGTCTACAGTAGGAATAACAGCTATGCTTCGAACTTTTTCTTCACAAGACGATCTAACTTCAGTTATAGGATCGTTCACCAGATCTTCTACCTGAGCATACGAAGGGATATCAAAACTCTCTTGGATAGTGTCTACAACATCAATAAACTCTTCAGTCTCCTCATCTCTATTCGAGACAGTCACTTTCGGCTTCCAGACTTTTTTCTTAGAAGGACCCTGCGGCACCACCTTGCCAGTCTTGTCCTCCATACCAGGATCACATAAACTAGATTCATGTCCATACAGACCACAGATCAAACACCTGCTGGGCTCCCATTCATAAGCAAAGGTGATAATATCTATCTGGCCATCATCACTCTCTATCTGCAATTCCTTAGGAAAGGAGAAGTCCATAGGTATTAGAACCTGCAATCTAGCATACTCCAGCCGTAAAAACTCACTTGTAAATTTATCCGACTGTAACGGAATGCCCAAGAATGATCCAATCTTATTGAACATTTCCAGGTCCCATAACTCCAGCGGCAGATTGTAAATCTTGAGCCAAATCGGCACTTCTGTTAGTTTCATCTTCTCAAGAGGTTCACCCCTCTCCCATCTCTTGATAATTAAGAGCCTGCCGGCAACAAACCACGGTCCTCCATCTATAGCTGTCATCATGTCTTTGTCATTAGAGAACAAAACGATGAAATATCCCCTTCCCCTGGATCACACTTCTATCGAGCCTTTGGCCTGCCAGATTTGCTCAAAATGACGAGCAAGGACTTGCCAGTTTGGTTTTAAACCCACTACATATCCAGCTGCTGTCCTCTTCCAACGATCCAAGTTCCTCTCCGCAATATTCTTTGAGTAGATAAGTTTCCCTTCCGTAAATTGGATACTCATTTTCTTCAGACAGACAGGTCCTCTGCTGCTTTTCTCCTTGAACAGATCAGACCATGATTTAGTTTCCTTTTCTACAGACACATTGCCAGTAGAGAGTCGTGTCCTCGGTGCTCCTAGATCTGGGGGTTCGATGACGAGGTCTGCACAACCGAGATCGCCCCCACCGTCGCATCAGGGACCTCTGCCGTCGCCACCACAGGAGCCTCAGACATCTTCGCACTCAAACAACTCACTGTAAAAATTCAGAATATTTGAGTGTTCTTTGAATGTGGTTCTTAGTCAAACTATACTTCGACCAAAATGCTACCAGAGTGCTTTTCAGTAGTGTAGTTTTTTATTTTTATTTATTTATTGGTATTCACAAATGATCTAAAATTTTAACTGGCGATCTAGAACTCAATCATAAATAACATATAAAATTTTCATAATTTTTGGATGTGTTTAGACCTTATCAGTATATGAATTACAGTAACTGACATTTCTATAGAATTCTGGATAGCAATGCACTATTCAAATTTTATTTATTTAATGGGAACTTGGAATGATCTCAAATTTTAACTGATGCTTGATACTCAATTATACACAACATGCTAAATTATCATAATTTTTTGAGATGGTTTGATCTCTGAAATACACGAATTACATAAACCATTTTATGATAGAAAATTTGTTGAAATAAGAAAAAGTTTAGTGAGGGGTCAAAGTGCAATTGACCCAAGCAGCTCAATTGCTCTATATGATCAACCTAACACACAAGGAGCTCTCATAATTCATAGTTCAATCCAGAGAAATGAAATTCTAGAGAGAGAGGGAGAGTTAGGGTTTGAGAGGAGAAAATAATGGAGATATTGACCTAGGGTTTTGCGGTCTGAGGAATGATGAAATCATGTAAGTTTAACTTCTTTGGATATAGTTTCATGGTGAATCTTCTCTCACATGTCAAAATTCTGTCCCTCCTCTAATTTGATCCAAAATGGTATCAAAACCTCCCCTTTTCTCACTATTTCTTCATACTCCCTCACTTTTAGGGTTTTTGAGTTGAAAGGAAGAAGAATCGGGTGAATTGCTAGGGATTTGATATGAGATCAAGATTTTTAGGGATGGGCTACATTTTAAAGGTTTTTTCACGCCTTAGGGTGAGTGGGAACTTCCTTTAAATAGGTTATTGTACGAAAATTGGTTAATTCATCCGTAATCTTTAATTGCTAGTATGCGACTACAAACCCTGAATTGTCTATTTGTTCTAAGTTGTTGCAAAATGATATGAAATGGATTCTTTCTCTATTTGGATGAAGCTCAGATGATAAAATCATAATAGAAATGTATACAATACATCCTAATGAGAATTCCCTAAGTATTCACAGAGGTTATAATAGTAAATTGAAACATAGGGAATTTGTCTATGACTGAAATTTGCTGTATAAATAAATAGAGAAAATTGCTTATCTAGATCCCCTTGGTTATGAATGATTGGTTATCTAAATTCATAGTACATATATGTCAGATACTATCTTGGATTTCATTCAAAGTGAATAGTATTTGTTTGATGTCTCAGTAAAGAGGGTGAAACCCTAGATGCGAGGGAAGTTGGATATTTGCGAATAGTTATGTGAAATCCATTTAAATGGATTTTCTTGACATGATAGACTTTATTTATTCAATGTTATTATTGATGCATGATATCCTAGAGAATGGCATGGAAACCCAAATTCAACTCAGTTCTAAGGTTTCATACATTTATTGATTTTATATGATTTGTTGATAGTAGTCTTTATTCAATGAATGTTTATGTTGCATGGAATATTTATGGGAGCCATGTGAATTAGTTGTTTCCTATTGAGAGGTGACAAGATGGGTGATGGCCTTGTGAGCCATGAGAATACTTGTACAACCAGTGAAATGAATACCTTGGTCTAAGGACCTAGAGGTAATGGTTACCTGTTACAGAGGTAACAATGCTATGTGATGATCTAAGGGTTTGAATGCCTAGATCCAGTAATCATGATAATGATGTGAAGGGATGCAAATTCCCAGTAATGTGATAAGGGATTGAGATCCCAGGTATCATGTGTTTTAAAGATTTGAAAAGTACGTGATAGATGTATTACGCCTTTCTTTGTAGCATTTGTGGTGATTAAATGAAACCCTAAGGATAGGGTGCTCAATGAATCAAGTATTGTGATATCAATGTTCTCAAGTATTATTAAAAAATCTTGTCATGATAAATAATTAACTCTTAATTGAGTTATGAGATGCACAACTCAAGATTTGGGTTGATATGCACAATTCTAGTGTGTATGTGCCAAGTGGACATGAAATATGTTTATTTAAGAATTTTAGTCTGCCTGCATGTATAGTATGTTGATTACTTAGTATATTACAGTGTTTTGAATATACTACTCTGCCAAGTTTAGAATGATATACATGTTGTATTATAACTTCAAATAAGTAGACGCGACACCATAGAGATACCAAAATCAAGTATAAGTAAGAGAAGGGTACAATGTAGTAAGAGCTTTCTAGGAATAATAAAATAATAGAATTTGGAGCCCTAAACACCATAGAACCCCTATGTGAGGTCTATGCTTTATGGGTGAAATGACCTAACCCTGGCAACGTCCAGTATACGGGGGTCAGAATGTGCCATTAAGTGGTATGGGGGATGGAACCCTAGTGGAAGTCTCCTTAAATTATAGTTTGTAATGTCCAACAACAACCAAAAGTCATGGTGGCACTAGAGTACAGAAAATCCAAGAGGTGGCTTGACTCTCCGCTTGTGTTCTCAGGTTAGAGGAGGAGTCCAGTTTAGGCCAGAGAGCCATTTCCCTGTTGCATACCAGGAGAGTAGTCAGACTTAGCATTTCCCAGGTGTGTCCGTTAAGTCTTGTACGGTGTGATCATAGTGCACCACGAGTCTTCATATGTAGAGTACACTGCATATGATCAAGGCATAATAAAATGAATGAGAGGTCAAACAAGTGTGTACAATTATTCAATTATTCTTTGTATGTTTCTGAATTATTAGTTCTCTTTATGATCAATCAAGCATTTCATATATTGATTCACTCTTATAGATATTTAGAGTATCCTGCCATATTTATGATTGTCAATTATTAGACTCTTTAAAGCTTACTGCTGTTATAATTGATATCAGTTGCTCAGAAGTATATAGGTAATTATATCAGTGCTTTAGACTGTTTCTTTGAAGTATTCATTGACTGAGCGAGTAGGCTCATCCCTCTACTCAAAATTTTTAGGGAAATCACATGGACTTGAAGAAGATATCATTGCATCAGAGTAGATATGCCACAAGAGTTAAATATGAGTATAGTTAAGTTCATTCGGTTCTTGTCACTCTAGGTCCTTGTAAAGAAATAAGAGAGAATGAAAATGATTGTCATGTCGTATGTACATGAAAGTGTGAGAAATATAATGAATGTATGGATGTGTGTCATTAATGCTGAGATTACATTAGAGAAATAAAAGTTTAATTCTCTTGTAAAGTTGGTTTATGTGGTTCAATGTGAGAAAACAAAGAGTTTTGATAGAGAAGAAAAATTTAAGGGTGATCTTTATATTATGTTAAATCCTTAATTTATGCCCTAATACCATGATTAGTGGAAATTGTGAGATCGGGGTGTAACACAAATATATGATGATCTAATTGCCATAGTTTCTCTTAGCATGTTGATTTTATTAGACTATTTAGCTAATGTAGTGGTACTTATGTATAACCACCCATAGATAGGGCATGTGTTATTTCACCCTGGGGAATGTGGTATTATTCCCCATATATAATTTTGTAGGTGACTGGGAATGTGTTATTTCTCCCCTCACCTATATGTTGGGGTCTGATAGGTGACTCAACCTTACTTAGTTAATCTAGTGAATATTAATCATGCATGCAATTCCTTTACTATGTTAATGTTATGGAAATAATCTATTTTGATAATGCCTCATACTTTTGATCTCTTTATCTATTGATGAACTTATTGCTTTTACTTCCATGTTATTTTCTTTCTTTTGTTCTTGATTATATTGTTGAAACATACCTTGTTTTCTTTTCCTCTTGCTGGGTGATTTCCCAACCACCCAGGTTTGGACAAGGTGCTGAACAAGATCAAGGAAAACATGACCAGGAGTAGATTCAAGACTTGCTTGAAGGATGTCTAGGTTTCTAAAGATAGATTCTTTGTTTTCTCATCTTTTTCTTCTAAAAAACTTATGTAGTGAACAATGACGAAAGTCATGTAATGACTTTAGCCTCTTTTCCTTTCCTCTACTATGACATTTTATATGTGTCTGGTGCATGCTTATTTACTTGGAATATTGTACATGCATACCTCAATATCTATTATCTTTGTGAAAAGATGGATGTTTTTTGTTTCCTTCAAATTTTAGTAAGGAGGTGATCTCGCCTCTTTACAACTGATGCTATGCAGATGATGATAGATA
The DNA here is from genome assembly GCA_963693085.1 of Alisma plantago-aquatica. Classification (NCBI taxonomy): domain Eukaryota; kingdom Viridiplantae; phylum Streptophyta; class Magnoliopsida; order Alismatales; family Alismataceae; genus Alisma; species Alisma plantago-aquatica. Next base: position 283,776,309 of record OY856413.1, read on the forward strand.
AAGTTTAGCTAATTAAGAAGCGTATGAAAGTTTCTCAAGATCGATAGATGATGTATATATGCTAACAAGAAGAGATCTGATGTTAGTTTCTTAGTGGGTGATTATGTATTTTTAAAGATCAATCCTATACTCTCTATTACTAAATCTAAAGTTAAAGGCAAACTGAGTCCCCATTATAATGGACCGTTCGAGATCTTAGATAAGGTTGGAGATTGTGCATACTACTTAGCTCTTCCTCCTATCTATGATAAGATTCATAATGTGTTCCATGTCTCTGTGTTGAAGAAGTATGTGAAGGACCCTTTTCATGTGCTTACTATTGAGCCTTTGGATATTCATGTGAATCTGACATATTTGGAGCTACATGTGAAGATCCTGGACTCCCAAGAAAAGCAGTTGAAGAAAAAAGAGATTGAGTTGGTGAAAGTTTTGGTGGAAATATCATGGTTTTTAAGAAACCACTTGAAAGTTGAGAAATGAGATGCATTCATACTCACCCTTCTCTATTTGATATTTCAGGGACGAAATCCTTTTTAAGGGGTGGAGTGTTGTAACATACTAAATTCTGAATGTAATCTCCATGTAACCCCTTTCCCTAAGTTTTCTTCTCATTTATGTCCTTTATGTCCCTGTTGATGAATTAGTGGAATTTATAGTGGTTTGGTGAACATTTTCAATAATTATACCAATGCAAGGGTTTATGCACAAATACCTTAGTGAAAGCTTATTTAAGGATCTAAAATTCAAAATCACCACTTATGTGGAACAATGGTTAATAATTTCGTGCTAGAAGTGTAAGGTCCCAAACCTTGCTTAATGTGTTGAACATGCTTAATTAGCATAATTAAGTGCTCTAAACCTTAATATAACCAATTGAGGTGTTTTTAAATCATGATATAAGATTAAGTTCACATTTGGTTCAATTTGGATGTTGTTTGTGCAAGTTATGTAATTTTTGTGCACATTAGGACTTATTTGCAATTTACCTAATTGGGAGAATTCCTTTGCAAATTGTCACATGACTTATGATCCTTAGATGTTTCCTTATCATTCTTGATCTTTTTGGGTCATGAGGCTCCTAGTTGTACCTTGGTTTGGAGGTGTTTCTCTTCAAGGGCATTTTAGGGTTCCCCATTTATGGATGAGCTTATCTTTAGTAGTTATCAATCATTGGGGTGGTTTTTTTGTTTGGAGGTCGGCGGTGGGCCTAGAGAACTGACAATTGATGTCTAAGAAGCCTCTAGAATATGTGGAATATCTGTTTGCATGGCCATAGAAGTTCTACGGTGTGGACACATGGAAAGCTTCATGGACACCTCATGCTTGAGTCCTTCCTTATCCATAAAGGCTTGCATGTCCATGGGCACCCTTAGCCATGGACAAATGGAAAGTAACTAGACACCTCATGCTTTTCTTCTTCCTTATCCATAAAGGCTTGCATGACCATGGGCACCCTTAGGCATGGACACATGGAAAGTAGCTTGAACACCTCATGCCTTGCTTCTTCCTTAACCATAAAGCTTTATATACTCCTTCCATACCTCCCAACCAAAATATTTGATCCATATCACCTCCCTCCTGCTCAGAACTTCGTCCTCTCTTTGTTTGTCCATGGAGGATGTGTCCTAAGTAGAAGAAGCTTTCATCTTGGTGAAGAAGGTCTTCTAGGGTTTCATCTAAGCTCATCTAGGGTTTCTAAAGTCTCCTATTGATGTTTCCAACCAAGGCACGTAGGTTTCTTCCCCCTATCCTCTGTTTTCCCTGTTGTGATTCTTCCTTCCACCTTCCTTCAAGTCAGAACCCTAGTCTTCCATGGCAGAGCTCCATATAAATCTCAAAAAATCTTCTTTCCATGCTCCTCTTGTTTAGGGTTTGTATCCTTGGAGAAGAAGGTGTTTCTTGCTCGAGTTTGGAGCTTGTGGTTGGAGCTACCAACCCATCTTGCTCGAGTTTGAAGCTTGTGATTGGATCTACCAACCCATCTTGCTCAAGTTTCCTACTAATTGGGATCTGATCATCTTCCTAGAGGCAAGCTATATAACTTTCTCCACATTTATTTCTTATTATAAGCTGGTTAGTTCATATTCTTATGCTTAAATGATGATCTCCACCATTACATGATGTTCTTGTTTCTATACTTTGTTACTAGCTCTAGATGTACCTGAAATGATTGGTACATCCCTCCAAGAGTAAAGGATGACCTACGATAGGTTGTGGGGGGCCAAGTCATGGATCGACCCCTCTCCCTCTCTCTTCCTCGCTTGCAACTAAAATGTTGATTTGTCATTTTCTGGTTGGTCAGAATTAGAAAATTCATATCTTTTGAACCGATCCTCCAAAATTAATAAAAAATATGTTTTGGAATAAAAAAATTGAGCTCTACCTAATAAAAATGCTTTCGAGGTCTGGTTTTAAGGTTTTTCGAATAGTGATTTTTGGAATATGATCTTAATACATAAAATCCATACAAATTACAGCTTAATCACCATAACTCCAAAATAGACATAAAGATATGTTTTCTTGATCAGGAGAACCTAATTAGTCCGATGGTGAGATTTTCAGAGTCTAAATCTGAGTTTTGTGAAAAAAGTCCAATCTTAGGGTTTCTATGCAATAATGTGTCATAGTACCCCAATGAATGTTAATAAACTAAAATAGGTCAAAGTTGAACTTGAAACATCTACAAGTGGTGGAACTTGGTATTTGAACACAATAAAGAGGTATGTGCATTCTTACACCCTAAGTTGGGATATTTGCAAACCAAACCCTATATTCCCTAATGAGGCACTATATGAACCCTATTTTCTCTATTCATGACTCTTTTGGTAAATTGCCTCAAAAATTAGTATTGATATTCTATTTCTTGGGTCTTGTACCCACTGCCTGTTTCAAATATATGTTGCTTCTACTTACCATAGTTTCTCTTAGCATGTTGATTTTATTAGACTATTTAGCTAATGTAGTGGTACTTATGTACAACCACCCATAGATAGGGCATGTGTTGTTTCTCCCTGGGGAATGTGTTATTCTCCCCATATATAATTTGTGTAGGTGACTGGGAATGTGTTATTTCTCCCCTCACCTATATGTTTGGGTCTGATAGGTGCCTCAACCCTACTTAGTTAATGTAGTCAATACTAATCATGCATGCAATTCCTTTACTATTTTGATGTTATGGCAAGCATCTATTTTGATTATGTCTCATACTCTTGATCTCTTCATCTATTGATGAACTTATAGACTTTATTTCTGTGTTATTTTCTTTCATTTGTTCTTGATCATATTGTTGACATGTACCTTGTTTTATTTCCCTCTTGCTTGGTGATTTCCCAACCACCCAAATTTTGGACAAGTTGCTGAACAAGATCAAGGAAAATAAGACCAGGAGTAGATTCAAGACTTGCTTGAAGGATGTCTAGGTTGCTAAAGCCAGGTCCTCTATTTTCTCATATTTTTCTTCAAAAAAACTTATGTAATGAACAATGATGAAAACCATGTAATAGTTTTAGTTTCTTTTCCCTTCTGCTGCTATTGAAATTTTATATGTATCTGGTGCATGCTTATGTGCACGGAATATTATACATGCATCCCTCAATATCTATTATCATAGTGAAAAGATGGATGTTTTGTATTTCCTTCAAATTTTAGTAAGGAGGTGATTTCGCCTCTTTACAGAATTCAGCTATGAGCATAGAGAAATACTCAATGCTTCTGCCTTGGATGAATGCTCCCTGATTATAAGATATCATCTTAGGCAAGATAGTGGATAGTCTGTGTGAAATGGTCTTTGTGATGATCTTATAGAGCATAGAACAACATGAGATGGGTCTGAAATACGTAGAAGAGGTGACCATTTCTTTCTTGGGGATAAGATCAAGAAAACATGGTTGACTTGTCAAACCATGTTTCCTTCCTCAATTACCCAATTAATATCTCTAGCAAGATTGTCTTTCATCAGGTTTTAATTTTCTTCATAAAAGAAACCATTGAATCCGTCCAAACCTAGGTTTTTGTTGGGAGCAATAATCCAAACAATATCTTTGAGCTCCTTAGCAATTGGTAACTTCCAAACCAAGGTATTATCATCTTCACTAACCATGTCGATCCAAGAATGACCAGTAGTTAAAACATTAGTTTGTTCCTGGTTGTAAAGACCATCAAAGTAAGAAAACGTTTCATTTGCTATATCCTCCTCATCTTGTACATAGTTATTGTTTGAATTAAATAACTTAGTAATAGAGTTATTAACGTCCATTCTTTTGACAATATTGTTATATAATTTAGTATTTATATCACCATTTAAACCCAATCCAGCATGCTTATTTTATAGTAGTATTGTTCTTCAATTTTTTGCAAGCGTCTCTAATCAGTTATAGGTGACTTTCTCAACTTCAATGAATTCAAAATCTAGTGGAGATCTTCTGAGGACAACAATATCAACAAATTTGATCATTTCTTTTGCAATCAGGTTCTTGAGATTGGCATACTTCCTCGAACAACTTTTAAGTTGACATTTAATCTGCTTAAGTTTCTGGATAAAATATAATAAAGGATTACTGAAATACTGAGTGTTCCAAGCTTCTTTGATAATATCTCAACAACCCTCCCAATCCATACAGAAGTTGAGAATTTGAAAGGCTTCTATTTAACTATCAACTCCTTCATGTTCACATTAATCATAGAGTGGTCAGAGTAAGAACATGTAATTAGTTTAGTATTTGAACCAAGAAATTTTCTCAACCATTCATCATTGACTAGAGCATGATCAAGTTTGCAAGAAATTCTCTTAGAAGCACATTGTTTATTATGTCAAGTGTATATTTCATTCCCAGTAGTGGATAGTTTAGTGAAACTAGCCTTTCAAATGAAAGTATTAAAGAAAATCAAGATGAATGAGGGTACTTCATGACCCTCAACCTTCTCTTCATGTTTCCTTATGTTGTTTAGATCCCCAATAAGAAGCCAAGGTTCAATTATTGAAGTAGCAAGACTTTTCAGTTCCTTCCATAGAGAAGTTCTCTACTGCATGAGGTTCCCGGCATATAAAATAGTAAGATTAATGAGAAGACCTCCTTTGTTCAAACACTTCACAGTGATTTGTTGATTGTTCATGCCACAAGGCAAAACTATCCATGATGTAGGATTCCATCCCACATATATATAATCATTGGTATCATGAGCATGATTAGAGAACCATTTCCAACCTCTAAGAAATAGTTTTTCTGAGGTATGAATAACATGTCAATTGATTTTTGTTTCAACAAGAATAACAATGGAGGATTTATCTTCCATAATCATATTCCTCACCTTCATTTTCTTATGTGGTTTCCTAGAACCATGTACATTGGTCATAATGAAGTTCATTAATAACCTCCATTGGAGGATCGAGTCTTGCATTTCTCGTTCACCTCAGAAGCCTTGGGCGTCCTATTGGAAATATGATCCTTTTGAGTGTTGTTTGCAACTATCTTGGAGCTAGAATATGATCCCATACATTCTTTGTCTTTAGATGTATTTGATGAATTGGATTCATTGTTAGGGTTCTCTCTGGTTTGTGGAACTATTGAAGAGTTATTTTACAACTCTTGTGTTACTTCTCCTAGAACTTCATCACTATCAACCCTAGGTTCATCAACATAGTCATTCTTTGATTGGTCATCCTCATTGGGATTCCTAAATTGGTGGATTCTTTCTTCCTATGCAAGAGTCTTGTTGGTTTTGTAATTCCTAGTAAAGATCTTCCATATTTGAGTGTCAGGTTGTGCCTTTTGGGAAGGAACCCCCTCTATCAGTTTCATAGGACAATCACGTTCATTGTGACCAAAACTTTGCAATCTGGGCACCTAGAATGTATGTGCTCATAGTTGATACTAACCACCAAGGGTTCTCTTATTGGCATATTGACCCATATCTCGCTTGGAGGCTCTTCTTCAACATCAATTTCTACAAGGGCACACACTTTCCCTAGGGATTCTTGATCGATTGATTTCTAATCAATCCTCGACAACTTCCCAACACCACTAACAATGATACCAAAATCTCTTGGCAATTGTTTCCTACTCATATTGCGTATACTCATACAAATTGGGGTAGTACATAAGAAATCTTTTTGTAGATCGTCACATGTCTTGTAATATTTGATAACAACTAGTTTATTATAAAACCAATGTGGACCACCATTGATGATTTTCTATTTATCTTCAATAGAGTTGAATTGGAATGAGAAGAATTTGTCTGACTTAGAGAAGAGATCAAATCCTTATTTTGTCTTCCAAACTCTTTTGATCCAAGCTAGTATGTGGTAGTAGTAAGGATGCTTACCCATCACATATAGAATAGCAATGTGTTCCCAACATTTCTTCATCGCTTCATATGTCATATGATCGATTGTGACAAATCATTTTCCATCCAGTGTCTCAGGTGTGTCAAAGTCATGTTGTTTGAAGGTTTGTGTGCCTCCAAGAACTTGAGACCAAGTTTTCTTGGTGATAGATCTAGACTGCTTCTCAGGGGAGGTCATCTGTAACGTCCCATGATTTGAGGCCTAGGGTATAATGATCTTAAAAAGAATGATTGGACTACCCATATCACTAAGGTGCACCTCCTTTTCCAGGATCCCATCACTAAAGAACTCCATAGTTAAGCATGCTTAGCTTGGAGTAGTACTAGGATGGGTGACCAATTAGGAAGTTGATCTTGACATGCGCATGAGTGAGGACAAAGCACACAATTAAGGCTAGTGGTGGTCCTTGGGGCCTGTCGTGTTTCCTGAAACTCTACTAGAGCCTTAGGAAGTGGGCCCAAGCATTACAAATGGTATCAGGGCCATAACCCCTCCAGTAGGTGGGGCACACATGAGTCAGTGGCATGCTAGTCTTTGAGCCGTGCAGTCTAGGCATGTTAGAAAGGGCTATCTGTGGTGATGGAGCCACCCTTCCAATGGTAGCCATGGTCGGGAGCTGGGTGTACATGGCCATGTTGGGTCTACACTGAAATGGGGAAATGTTATGAGGCCACATAGTTGGGCCTTGACAAGGACGTCAAGAGTCTAAGTGGGGGACATTGTAACGTCCCATGATTTGAGGCCTCAGATATAATGTTCTTAAAAGGAATGATTAGACTACTCATATCACCAAGGTGCACCTCCTTTTCTGGGAGCCCATCACTAACTCCATAATTAAGCGTGCTCTGCTTAGAGGAGTACTAGGATGGGTGACCAGTCAGGAAGTTGATCTTGGCTTGCGTGTGAGTGAGGACAAATCACACAGTTAAGGCTAGTAGTGGTCTGTGGAGCCATTTGTCATTCCTAAAACTCTACTAGAGCCTTGGGCAGTGGGCTCGTGAATTACATCATCTTTCTTTTATGGAGCTAAGACAGGGGAGGGAATCCCTCCTCTATGGATCTAGGAGAGTTTCCTCCTAAGTGGCCACCTAGGGAAGCACAACACAAACCCTAACACTTCGTACACTTACTTTTTACATGAGGAATATTGTATTAGTTCTATTTTGAATATGGTAAAACTATATATAATTATTGGAACTCTACCTACTACAAAATGGATATATTTTATCAATTCCATATATAATGTCTACTAGGGTACACTTATTATATTTATGAATGATCTATCTTCCAGTGCACTTGTGCAATTCAGGATGATATTTACCAAAAGAGTTATTAAATTCCTAAATCTTACACTTGCATACTTCAATTGAGTGATTAGGAATCATTATAATTATTTCATCCCTAATTCTTTATTTTGATACTCAATTTCTCCCACAACCTCTTTCTCACATGTTTATTGAATATATTTCCTCAACAAAGGAAGGTTTTTTGTAAGTGACCCTTGTCTAGGCTACATTGACACTTATTTGAGGTTATAGCCTTTTCCTAAGAAATAGAGGTTAGTTACTACTTGGATGAAAAGAAAGACTTGAAGCACTCTATTGAAGGAAAGCAATACCAGTTCCATGTTAAGGGTAAATAAAACCTAGAAAGAAATCCTTTTAGATAGTACACATATGATATTATAGGTAGGAATCGCTATACATGCTCGCATTCATTTGTGATTGATTCAATCTCTCACACCTTTCTTGTATATATTATTCTAGATATAGTGTAAAGGTGTCTTGAGTTTTTTTAAAGTTGTTATTATCTCAATTTACACCCACCCCCTTTTGAGCCTTTAGATACTACTAATGGTATAATATTAGGGATTTATTCGATAAAAATACTCACTTGTGTAGAAAAAGATGGTTAATAGCTTGTTTGAATATATCAACCACAAGGTAATCCACTTGATTAAACTACGGGTGTCTGATGGTACCAACTACCAATTTTGAGAGAGACAAATGCATTTTTCTTTGTAGACACAAGCTTCAAAATGTGGAAGATTATTTTCTCCCATATGAGCTACATCAAGATAAATAAGATACTTGGGATGAAGACACCTAGAAGAGAAACCAAATCAATCTTTGAGATATTGCCATCCTCTATTCTCCCACTATCCCTCCAACTTAAATCAAATCTCTTCATGCAAAATCACCTATGACATGTGGATGATGATCTTTATCATCCATAAAGGAACCCTATAGTTTGGTACAACATCAATCAGTTTATTTGAAGATTTCAAAGACAAAATTTGGTGAAGAGATGTAAACACACTTCTCAAACCTCATCGATGGACTAGGAAATCTCGATAAATATATGAGAATAAGGAACCCATGACAAAGATAGTATTTGAGAAGAAGGTCGTGATGACTAAATAATCCTTCCAACTCAAAATTAGTATAGTTGAAAACATCAAATGACAACTTCAAAGATATGAAGTTAATATCAATGGTAAAGATAAGGAGGACAATGAAGAGTTTATACGTAAGAATAATATCTCCTTTGAAGTAAAAGAACCTTCATCAAGTGGTTAGTCTTCTTGAGAGGAAGCAAATGTCATGTATTGGAAAAATGATCCTTTTTAAAGAAAGTAATATCCCTCTCGTATATGTGAGTGTGGTAAAAATGGTACCTCAAGAATTAACACCTAAAGGTGGAGAAATATCACTGACACAAAGGGCAAAATAACAAAAGACAAGTAAAAAAATTAGATATTGTAAGTAAAGAAAGGCAAGTAGCATGCAGACAAAGCCGCATGAAATTACTCTTAAGGAAATAGTACATCAACCATGGAAGATAATGAGATCAATGTTCAATTTATGATTGGTCAAATTAATATCAAGAGGCAACCAATGTTAATATTCATGAGGTCTGTAAAGATACCTTTATTGAAGTAGTTCACTCTTGTTAAGTTATTCAAATCCATGCAAGTCTAGAACAAAGAAATTTCCAAGCATTGTTGATTCTTGATATGATGACAAAGTGGTTTTATAAATTGTTATTTGTTGTCTTGAACATCACTTGGATAGTGTTTAAGAATAAAATGGTTATATCTTGCAAAAAATTGCTTCTCCCAAAGATGATAATGGCTCTTTGGTTGATATTATAAATGCCTTATAATTTGAAAATATAACAAATGCCTTGGAATCTTTCCATGTATGGAAAAAGATATATGTTTACTATGTAAATTGACACTTACATGGATAAATATCTTTGTTTAGATACATTTATGTTGCATTTTATATGATTAATAACTCTAACTTCTACTATTATTTTCTAATAGATTCTTTGATAATGTTTTGAAGTAATTGAAATAGCTAGTCTTGATAAAATCCTACACCATGATACCAAATATATTACTATACATGGCATGACATATGGCTATCGGAACAATAATAACTCATATGATACTCTAATGGTGCATCATTTATATACCAAGAAACAACTTTCTCCAACTTTTATAGTAGCACTAATCAGTAGGTTCATATTTTTTTTGTTTAAGAATGGATCCATGAAGACATGGTTTGAGTTTCCAAGAAATCCACAAAACCAAATAATTAAATGGTATATGGCTTTTGTTACTTGTGGGTGACACGTGAGTGGATTTTGTATACAAGATGTTCAAAGAATATGACTAGTAGAAAAACTACATATGACTAGTAGATAAAGTACTTCAATTCAGTTAAGGAGAAGAAAGGAGGTTCAACCACTTTTGACGATGACATTAATGGGTAGATAGTATCATAATTTGGAAAACATTTATGCATTAAAAAAGTACCTCTCGTTGGTTTTCCTATATCACAATATATTAGGTGTAATTCAATTATTTGACAATCCCTACATCATTCACTTTATTATTCTTAAACACCTATTCTTGATTCCTTCACCTAAATATTTAAATATTAGGGACATATAACTTGTAAATTGTATACTATTGTTTCAAATTATATTATAAACATAAATTCTAGATGTGTTGTATATAAATGTTATAGTTTAGTTGATAAGGTATTTGAACATGTGACAATTGAATAAAGTGAATACATGACTTATAAAAGGGTCTCACAAATTTGGGATTTGAAAAAATAGGACTATTAACCTTCTTATACAGATAAGCAAACCAAGTCAAACTTAAAATTTAAGAGTATACTATATCACAAAGAAAGTTCTAGAACATTTCAAGTTAATAATTTTGTAGCTATGCTCACACAGTCCCTTAGAGGTATTAAATATTTCTTAGCGATTGATGATGATTATTCTAGATTCTAATGGGATTTCTTCTTAGTAACTAAAATTGATAATCTTTATAAATTCCATATCCATTTGTAAGAGTTTGGGAAATGAATCATATTATAGGATAACTTCTACCAATAATGACCATGTAGGAGAATATCAAAATATAATGTTTAATCTCTTATAATTAATTCACTTATCTCCTTGAAAACTTCAAAAATATGAGCAAAGTGAGGAAGATTCAACGTGTACAAGAAATTGGAAGGTCCATTGTACTTTGAAGAGATTTTGGACCTAGATTAAAATATTACATGTATTGTATTTACCCTGCCCTCTTTTAATGGTGCCCCCCATATGAGTCTTGTCATGGTAGAAAATTTATATTGATTATTTTAATGTTTTTTGTTTTCTTTGTTATTAACTCTATAGATATCTTGGATAAAGGTGATGATGAATATTGAGACTTCTTTCCATATGACAGTCTCTCTAGAAAAGTTCACAAATTTTACAATCAAGATTATAAACATTAGAGAAAGGTATCCATGTTAAAAGTATTGATAATAACCCCTACACATAGAAAGATGTTCCTTTTGATGATGTTATGGATGATATAGTACGTAAGGTTTAGGAACTATATATCAACATAAATTACAAGGAGGAGGATATCAAAGAAGGAAAAGCTAATAACTCTATAGAAGACAAGAAAGATCTGATCATAATATTTTCAAATGTCCATTTCAAGGAGCTCATACTAAGAGAACCTTTAGATAAGATTAAAATAAGGTTATACTACAAAGAGAAAGAAAGTATCACATTCATATCCACACTTGAAAAAAAGTTCATAAGGAAGTCGTTGAAGACAATGATAGTATGGTTTAATGAAATAGGAGTTATAATAGTTTGACAAGGATGAAGTATAGACACTTGTTCCAAGACATAAAGATTGGATGATCATATGATAAATATGGATGTTTAAAAGAAGACTAGATAAGAAAGAAAATGTTGTGAGAAACCAAGCCCAATTAGTAGAAGAATGTTATAATTAACAAGAATTTATGAATTTTGATGAAATATATGTTCTATAAGCAAGGTTAGAATTGTAAGAATGTTTGTTTCTTCTTCCAGACATAAATCCCCAATCTATCAAATGGATATTCAGAGTGCATTTTCAAATGGAGAGATAGAGGAGGTAGTCCATGTGTCTCAACCTGTTGGCTTTGAAATTAGAAAGTTATTTAACCATGTTTATATTGTATAAAACTATTATGGAATCAAACATGACCTGAATGCTTGGTATGAGAAATATAAAACCTTTTTTGTTCAAATAAATTTATGTCATGAGGAACTGATTCTACTGTCTTTCCCTAATGAACTGATATAAATTACTTATTTTTCTAATATGAAATGACGATATTATTAGTGATGCTACTAACCTTTCCCCTAGTACTTTAATGTAGATAATTTTGAAATAAACATGATGGGATATATCACTTTCTTTATGAAATTTATAAATCAAGAAAACTCTATCAACAAAATAAGAATATACTAATGATCCCATGAATTTATTTGGGATTAAGGCTACAAGACAATACTACTTTGCCAAACATCATAGAGCTTGACAAATATGAAGAAGGTGATAAACATAGGAGAAGCTATACAGTGTGATGATTGGAGGGTTAATTTACTTAAATGGATGACCTAATATCGTACTGAACATAGGCTTGTTTTTTCTTTGCAACTTTTCCTAAAAGGTGTCATCTTATAGATGTCTAAAGATTCTTAGGTACCCAAATAACCCCTAGTTTGGTCTACTATACCCCATATAACATGATTTTATGTTAAACTACTTATAGTGACATGGAATGTGTCGAGTAGTGAGTGAACTGTAAGTGCGCAAGTGGCATTATCTTCCTCCTAAATTGTTCTTTTTTCACTATGGATAAAATTTTAGTGGATATTTGGAAAACCAAATTTTTATGTGTAGCTTCAGACAGTAGTTGGGCCTAAGTTCTTTGGATGATGCATATCCACAATTATTTTGGTTTGTCTATTGGTTATTTTCGTATCTACAATGATAGTAATAATGTTATAAATTTATCTTATGATCTAGTACTTAATAGTTGAGCTAAGCATACATATGTTCATCACTACTTTTTTAGTTAACAGACAACTAAGAATGCCATACACATCGCATGACAATTGGCATGCATTTCATAAAACCTCTTATTAATGACAAATTTACTATATTAGAACAAAATTTTGATTCACATATCTTAATACATCACTGTCTAACTCAATATTTTTATCTCTATCTTGAATAATTGATTATCAAATTTCCATGATAGTTTGTTAAAATATTCATTTCTCATGATTTAACTATCAAACATAGTTTGCAATGACCTGTATAAGTCAATATCATTGAATTATAAATTAAGTGTGGATTAATTTGACTTTATTTGGCCATTTATCTAGGTTTTCACCCCCAAATTACATAGTGGATGATATATTCAGTTGGTTTTATGATTTAAAACATTGTCCAATGAAGATAATATTTTTGAAAGAAAGAATTTTGGTTGGATTTTCCCTTCACAAGCCACTCAACAACAAAGAACTATGATATCTAGTGGAACTTTTCGACATATTTTTCCCATAAGAAACCAATCGATGACATTCACTGATGGATTTGATACCAACCATAAAATGGTTTTCTATGTGAAAAAATTAATTAACAAAACTTTGTTGTTTAATATTATGAAATTTACCCTATAGAATTACCCCTCCTCCTTTGTAAGTCCAAATGAATGCTCTAAACCCTAGAATAACTCTCTCCATCTCTGTTCACACCAACCCTCAATTTGTTCCCTTTTTCTTCCCCTCTAATTGTTGTCCTTGCATTTTTTTTCTTTCTCTTCCAACTTGCAAAGCGTGGTTCCATTTAATTTTTGATCCATTTGTTATTCATATATGATCTAGTCTCTACGACAACAACCTCCCTCATTATAATATGTAGGGAGTCTCACGTTATGGTAGTTTTTGGAGGATGTGGAGGTGGTCTTTCATTTTTTGGGTGATTAGGTAGTAGAAGTTGGACATGTTGATTCATATATCCCTGGTGAGGAGGTTGTCTTGGTTGAGGAGGGTATTGGTAGTAGAGCGTACACAATGGTAGTGGAGGTGCATATGGATTTGGCGGGCCTTAGTATTGAGAGAAGGTTGCACTTGCATTTATGTTGGACAATAGGTATTTCGAGGAACATCTATCATTTCACTCACATTGTTTGTGTTCACCATGGTTGAGAAGGATCCTTCCCTCTTTGCAATGTGAAAGTGATAAAGACAAATAATATAGAATTTTCTCCAATCTAGTAACATTGTTCTAAACCTCATCAAAGCATTTCAACCTAGAGAGAACTTTATCTTCATATCTTGAACCATATCTCTGGCGTTGTTCTTGTTGTGTCTTCCCTTGCCTTTGATGTTCCTGGTTGTTAAAGATTAAAGAGATTTTATCCATTCATCATAAGACACACTAGGTTCCACCACATTTCTTAAGGATCTCCCCCTTGATTCCTTATCAATTTCATCATATCATCTAGAATCTTCATCAACTTGAGATTTTCATTATTAGTGGATGAGGGGGCTATAAGAGGTGTCACTCCAATGTTTGAGTCATAATAATTGGTCACATGAGAATTTCTATGCCTTAATTTTCTACTAAATGATCAAACAAGGGAATGATTTTTAGGGGGTTTTCTCATGGTAGAAACTCCACAAGATGAGTCCACAACAATTTGTCTCATTTGAGATAGCTTGGAGTGGAAGGATTTCACATGATTCCATACATGAACCTCATGATAGGGGAAACCTCTTAATAAAATTTGAAGCTTTTACCAACTATCATGCCGCTTATCATGACTCAACTGGTTGAAATTCATAAGGCACACCACATGTGTGTCCGTTTAGGAATAGAATAGAATTTCTTCAAGAATACATTCTTCATATCTTCCCCAATTCACAATCTCCATTTTTGAAGAATACCACCTTTTTTCTATGTCCTTTAGAGAGAAGGGAAACAAAGCTAAATGGATGGCATCTTGGTATGCAGTTGGAATGCTAAAGTTGAAAAGTCTTTATAAAGGAGTGAACATACCAGCATGGATTCTCATTTTCTAAACCATAGAAGACCAAAAGATTTTGTGCAAGGGATGGAGGGATAGATAAGTCCTGTCCTAGCATTGAACCAATCTTTCCCAATAGATATGTGTCATTTCCAAAAAGGAAGTAATCTTGGAGAGGCTTTATAGGAAGGCATTGGACTTCCTCTTGGTGATTTGCATTGTGGAGTGGTGGTCAGCCATTTGGATCAACTATATCTTGCTTCTCTATTATGCAATGTTACCTATTCGTTACACAATTAAGTGGAGTTCACAATATTCAATGTAAGAAAAAAAAACAAGAATAAATAATAGTAATGGTGAGGGTAATAGGAAAAGTCAAAGTAAAACAAACTAGATAGGCCAAGAACCACTTTCCCTGACAATAGCACCATAAGAGTGATGCATCACTGCACTTGGGTAAACAAAAGTGATGTACCCAACATACTCTAATTAAAATGATCCACAAGAAAATGGGCTTGGGTTTTTGTATAGGAATGTGGAAATTTAGGTCGAATCCATATGGAGAGATGGGACTAGAGCTTATTTGTTTGTACGAGGTGTTGGTTATATATCCTCAGAGCCATCATGTGATAATTGTAAAGGGATATAATATACTTGTTTTGAGTATTAATAAAAGAAAATTCCACTTATTATGTTTGTTTCAATATAGAAAAAATGAATAAAGCTAATAATGTCCTATGAATGATTTGATTTCATGACATATGGTTTGGGTTGAGGACCCGAATTTAAGATCATATGTATAATAGCAATACTCATTCTTGTTATGTCCCTAGCCAATTATCATAGTGGAAAGTATAGGTCAACGCTAATACACAAGACTAGCATGTATGGTGAGTGATGAGTATGTCTCATTAGTTATGATATTGGAGATTAACTCAAATTCATGGGTACTTGTTAGACAAAAAGTTTTACTATATAGGCCCAGCTTGATATTGACACATGGAAGTCATATAATTATGTGTCAGAGTCATATCTCAACGTGACAGTGGTGACTAAGATCCTTAGACCTAAAGTCACTATAGTAAGACATGTTTTTCTGTGTACTTTGAAAATAGTTGAACGTCTAAAAATCCGACTTGTCAAAAAGGTGGTTATTGGGTATGTGAAGATGGGGCGTATTGTGAGTGACATATTTGAAAATTTTCCCTCCTTAGGAGTGATATCCCCGACCACTTGTTAAGAGAGACTATGAAATGCATTTCCATGATCATGTGAGTCAATATATTCTATTGAGATAACATTATCTTGAATAGTATACTTTAGTTTAAGGAATAAAGATCTAATGTTAAGAGGATGACATTCCATACCTTATCTTCAATTTGGACATCTTTGACAAAGGGATTATATGATCATGGAAACATTGATCACTTCATAGGTTGTAATTGTTGTCTAACTCATTCTTATTTACTTGGGTGGCAATGATGTGTGGCTAGATACCAATCTTTTCTTGTGTTGTTTTGAACATCACTATCGATGTATTTAGGAACCTACTTGGTCACACACATAAGGATATATAAGGAAATTGAAGTTCACAATCAAACATATGATTAGAATGGTTTTGAATCATAGACATGATGGTTAACCCTTTGATCAAATGACAAGATTTTTTTATCAGCCTATCAAATGATTGGGTCAATCGATCAATTGATTGTTGATTCATTAATTGATTTTTTCTACTAGAATGATGTGATCAAGAAATAAACATCTATGATCGAGTGACCATTGTTAAACATGGAAAATTTTAGAATTTAGATCTAGATATGAATTGCCATGATTGGACAATCAACATCTTATATTAGATGATTAGGTACAAAGATCCGGTGATCACAAATCATGTCTGAGTTTTCAACATTAACCTATTTTTTGGATTACAATTAGGAAACAAATTGAAATTAATTTTTTTCAAAGAACTTGACTCGCCTACAAAGGGGGTATGTCCCAAAGGGTGCAAAATATCTTTTGAGACAACTTGTGAGACAATTTGGCCGTCAAACTTCTCTCTCTTTGAGAGGAAGTCACCCTAAAGACTACTTCCCAACATAGGAGAAGAAAGTGAGTTCTAGGATGCCTATCACATTGGAAACTCCTATTCCTCTTTAACCTAGTGACCAAGGTGGTACACCACATTCTCCCTCATCCACGTGGAAAAAGTAGAGGCTGAGGCATATGTGAGGAGGCTTTGATAAAATATATTACAAGATAACAACAAATTGTTGCTTGGTGGACAATCTAAATCTATTGATGATCTATCTAGATTTCACCGTGGTTGCATCAGATCTAGATCTGAGTGTTTAAGTATTTTATTAAAATAAGATGTGTCTACTTGTTGCACAAGTAGTGTGTGTCAAGATATCACTATTATCTCCTCTTATGTATTTTATTCATTGACATCTCATAGCTATAGAGAGTCCAACGGTTTGGGTAGAAATGGATTTTTTTTGTTATACCATTGTGTCCCTATTACAGAACCATTTGTTACCTAAAGCCTCACTCCTAATGGCTAGAAAGACAAAGTAAAGAGAACCCGAGTGTCCGTCCATAGGATAGATCACATAACATATGCATGAATAAAACCACAAACAACAACTTTGGTAAGAGACAACAAAGTATAAAAAAATACTAAACTAATACCTGACAAGATCTTAGGTCCCATATATCAGCCATCTGTATCCCATTTGCTTATCATTACATATCATCAAATTTTGAGAAGATCATCACAAGTGTGGAAGCATTTATAATCCTTAGAGATTCATAGTGTACATGTTACCTAAAATCATAAAATGGGTACACATCAACAGATGTATGCTGAGAACGCTGTGCAAACATATGAAATCATAGGTTTAAGAACATATATTGCTTGGCAAAAGCATAAAGTAAATAACAAGAATGAATCAACAACATGATTAAAGACTCCTTTGTTAGAATAAAAGCGTGTTTTATGTTCATTTCCATTATACCAACCATATCATAAGGCCTTTGACCAGCTTCTCAAAGGAAGGGGTCTGTGAGGGTGCTCAAGATTAGCTACCTTATTTCAACATGAGGGAATACAATACTAAAAGGCATGAATCAACCCTATTTTTAAGGGACCTCAAGGCCATTGCCAAGAGCTAACCCTTGTATCAACATGGTCTGCCCTATCATGACAACTCAAGTATGAAACCCATCCTTGTGTCCTTACCCCGAGAATATAGGCAGGTACATAAGGTTGCATAATGGACATATATCATTATGTTTTCAAGTTTGTTCAACGTATGTAAAAAATACCAAAACATAGTACTCATAGGGAACAATAGCTCGAACAAGTACTATAAGCCAAGCCTCTTATATATCATACATACAAGCAATTTCAATACCACTAGTTTGGCCAATAGTAGGATAAAGTGTAAATTTGATACCAACATTGAATGAAAACTTAAATTAGAAAAACCATATATAGCAAGCAAGACTAGATCTTGGCAATTGAGTCATCACAGAGATCTTGACATTACATGCAAGTAAACTTGGATCAATATCACAAAACTTAGGTCATCTAAACATATTCATCAAGGGTGGATGTTTCACTTAATCTAATTTCCATATATTATGATGATTGATTTTGACATCTCCAACATTCATGCAATATCATCATCAAGATACATGCTACATCATATATCATTTAGACTTAAGGTGAAACATCCTTAACAAGATTAGGGATTTCAAACTTAGGTTTCATGTATCTTAATAGGGAAATCATAAGATTGAATATGACTTATGTATTAATCATCATATCACCCATTTAAGTCATATTTAGTCATTTTCATGTAAGATGTTCACCACTAGAGTACAAGATAGATCAAGATTGATTCAGTTCCATAAATATCAATAGGTTACTGATTTTAGGACATTAAATAGCATAGATGATCATTTGGTGAGACATGTACAAGGTTAGATCTCAATTTAGCAACATGCAAATTAGGTCACCTTTCATGTCATATTTAGGAGACTTAGACATAATAGTGAGAAAGGATGACCCATAAGTCATTTAGCTGATCAAAGCATGTAGAATTACTGATTTAGATCAAACATTATAATTTGGAGTTCATATAATCAAGTTGGGCATCAAGATAAGGATCTTTAGCATCAAAGTCCATATTACATACATATTTCATGGTCCATTTCATAAATTAGAGCCATTAATAGAGCATGGTATGATCAAGTTCGATTTAAATAGTCCAAGATATTATAAGTTACTGATTAGAATCATAAAAAATAAGTGGGGTCATTATCTGAACATGGTTGAGCAATAAACATCATTAAACTTGTAAAAGATGACAATTATATGCCATTTTGAACATAACAAGAGCTAAGAAAGGAATTTGGATCTACAATAATGTCCATATGATAGATCTTGTCGATTAGATGAATTTTTATATATAATATGTCATATTTGGGCTAAGGAATGATTTTATACGAACTTTGTAAATTTAGACATATACATGTGAGAGTGAGAGATAAAGATCACATACCCTCTAGCGAGAGGCAATGTGCCACGCCCTCATTGGTGACCCAGCGTCGGGTCCCTATAAGTTGTGGGTGTGGGTCCAGTCTTCCTTGGCTGGTCAACAATAAGAAAATAGAGAGGGGGAGGTGAGAGAGAGCATGGGCCCAAGAATGGTTGCCGCTGGATCAGGGGTGCACCAACAACCCACCAATCCAACAATGGTTGCTCTTCGTTCCAGGATGCTACTCGCCCATAGTGAACTGAGCTGATATTCCTACCATAATCACTGAAGCTACAACATGCATAAGGGGAAGACACACTATAATCTTAGATACCCGCCTCCCTTGCTCATGGTGTTTGTGCGGATCAGATGAGGGTGGCACCATCACTGGAAGATGACTAAAAGAAGGAAATGCAAAGGCAGCCATGGCGGAGGCACTGATAAGCTCCAAGGTAGAAGATGGGGTGATGGAGCGAGGTACAGGGAGCAAGATCATGCCAGAAGATAGGGGAAATGAAGGGAAAAGCATTTTGTATTTGAACGGATTAAGAAGATAGCGTGAGGAGGGTTGGACGACCCAAATCATCATGGTTGCGGCTATGATGGCCGACCATGGTGGGACAGGTGCCTCATGCCCTTCCTATAGCCCATTCCTAGAAATGGGGTAGGACGAGGTCAGCCAAGGTAAAGGAAGACTTTTGTACTCTTGAATTTGACCTGAGCAGTTGTGTAGCGCCATGCTCCTATCCATGCTCGAACCTTAGGTCTACTATAACACCCTGTACCAAGGAACAAGACGACTCACGGTCGTCTGATCTGGTGAGGGGTCCACAACCATTAGATCCATGGTCCCGGGTCCACAGACACACTGGGTGCACTTGGCATACACATGGGCCTATTCGAAAGGCGAATTTAAGGGGCCAGAGCCCATGAATGAGAAAATGAAGGGGGAAAAGATGAAAAAGGCCATAAAATGAGCAAGAATGCAAAAGCCTTAAATTTGTGCTTGATTATATGATTTGGGAGAAATATTCACCATTGGATCACAAATTTCACCCTCTATCTAATAGAAAGGTATTCAGATCAAGATGAGGATGTTTAGTTGTATCAAAGATTCATATCCATCTTCAAGTTAATTAAGTCACTCGACAATGCATAATCGAATTCAAAATTGCAATTAATCATCAATACTCATCAATTGAGCCACATATCATTTCCAAAACATCAAATTGATGATTAGTGAAGTCATTGGATCACATTTAGTGCACTATGAGTCATTAGTTGCATAGTTAGAGGAGAGAAAAAATCCAAGATGTTACAACCCCCTTCGCAAAAATTGAATAGTGGTATCAGAGCTGATGTTGTATGCTTCTAACATTGGTTTGGACTTTGAACCGCAAACGATTCTTTGGATAAATATGTGAAAACTTGTATCCACAATATCACCTAATATCATTATGATATGTATTACATATACCAATGTGATGCCTTGAAAATTATTTTCATTTTATGGATATGGATATGGAAATTAGACTGTTATGTTTTGATTTGAAAACATATAATATCACAGTTTTGATTTGATCAAAGGACTGTGTAACATGTATATTCCTTGTATGACATGCCTATCTCTATCATTCTCCATGTAATTCTAAATTATGAAATGATGTGAAGACATCCCTAGAGGGCTATGGTGGAGAGAAGGAGACGATTAGAAGTCCACACCAAAATGTATGGTCCCTGGAGGGTTCGTGATCAAGATGAAAATATGCATCAACAACAACACAAGATTTTCCCAAATTAGGAAGTTCTAATTGGCCGATCAACTTTCCTGATCAGGCTATCAGGAACCTGGAAGAGAGAAGCATTATGATTACATCTAGATGTGAGTCACTACAACACTTGTTGGCTCAAGTAGTTGTACTAGCTTCCATATCCTATTTTATTGCATGTGGTGATTGTTATAGCATATATGGTACATATAATAATGTACATGTGATGTTTATTTGATAAAATTGGACATATATATATATTCACAATTGTAAAGGAACATTTTATCTAGCTCCCCAAAAAAATTCATCCAAAAAAATATCATTTTCCCCACCAAAATAAAAAAATACGTCCATATATTTACTAACTGTATATTTTCTACACAGTTACTTTTTTAGTCATACTGTTACTTTTTTTTATCAATATAGTTACTCTTTTGGATGTGCGGGTAGAGAAAAATCAGGCTACCCGTGTGGGCAGCGAATAAATCCCCTATATATATATCCCTTAATATAATATCAATTTTGAAGATGCCTTCCAAGTGTGATACACATGAAAACCATGTTTGACAAAGTGTGGGAACACCAAGTGTGGTGCACCATCTACCTCGAGGAAGTGTGATAATAAGTATGTGGGTCTTCCAAACTCAGTGCATACTTTTTGTATTAGTCTTAGTTTAGACTTGACTAGGTGATCTTAATGGGATTAAGCACCTTGATGCTTAAAGATAGCAATACTTCATATGATGAATTATTAACAGAGAGTTGTGCAACCATCTACCCAAGAATTACATATGATGCAATTCATAATTGTTACCTACCTTAATAATTAAGTTATATGTGTTGGTATTGGCTGAGCAATGACTTCATTATTTTGCATCTTGGTAGACTGGAAGACTTCTCATTATGATCTTCCAAATAAATAGTGATGGATATTAATTTGAATAAAATAGTTGGAGTGCAATTAATTAAAGTCCGAATTCATTTTTTCAATCAAAATAATTTCCAAATCAATTGACCTGTGAAAAATATCTTATATGTAGATCAATGGGGAACACTAGCAACAATCCATTTTCATTGTGATCCATGAGAAAAAGAAACTTAATCGGAATGCCTTTAATGACTAGTTCATGACTTTGAGAATTGTTATCATACATGAGTAAAAGATCTATGTCCTAGACACTCTAGTACATAATGCACAAATTATTAATGTGCTTAGAGAAGAAAAGGATGCTTACAAGAATCATTTTGATGACACTATGGACAACAAATTCCTAATTCTTTACTCCATGAATTATGAGCTTCAGAAATAACATGAGTATATAGATGTTATTGAGATGATAACATATCTTAGAACATGTATCTATCAAGAAAGGAAAGAGAGGTATGATGTCTCCAAGGCCCTGTTTAAGTGAAAATTTGTGGAAGGTAATCCAATTGGACCCCATGCACTTAAGCTAATTGTGTATGTGGAAAGCCTTGCAATATTGGGATTTCCTTTTGGTCAAGAGTTGACCATATAAATGTAATCGTACAATCATTTCCAGATTTTTGTCATGAACTATAGTATGAACAATTATAAATTATATTGACTGAGCTACTTGGCATGTGAATAACTACTTAGGGGATAATGAAAGACAAGACCAAATGTATACTAATGGTTAGTAAAGGAAAAAGGGAATTCAACGGAAAAGAAAAATCTAAGAAAGTATCCAACTCTAGACAAAATTCTTTTAAACTTAAAGAAAAAATGAGGAAAGGTAAGGAGGGAGATTGTTTCCACTATCACCAAGTTGAACATTAGAGAATAAATTTCCCTCTCTACCTTGAAGAACTTAAGAACAAGAAGTAGGTAATAGAAATCTCTTTAGGCATATATGTTATTGAAATAAACTTATATACTTCTTCATCATGGGTATTGAATACAAAATGTAGATCTCACATATGTTCAAATGTATAAGATCTGCAAAGAAGTAGACCTCTATACAACGAATAGGTGGAACTATGCTTTGCAAATGGAGCAAGAGTTACTTCCAGTATAGTTGGGACCTATTGTTTATCTCTACCCAGTGGGTTTGTAATAGAGTTAGAGAACAACTATTATGTACCTACCATAAATATAAATATTATTTTTATATATTGTTTATATAAGAAGGGTATTGAGTTTCTAATAAAGAATGTTCATATTTCTATTTCTAAAGATGAGATCTTTTATGGTAGTGCCCCTATTTCTTATGGTTTTTATCTATTAGATCTTGAGACACATATATAAAATAAATTCCACAAAGTTAAAGCTCAATTAATCAAAAAAAATATATCTTTGGCATAGTCATCTAGGTCACATAAATGTGAAGCACATTTCTATAATCCATAAAGATGGTTATCTAGACCCTTTTGATTTTGAATCAACAGAAACATGCAAATCTTATTTATTGGGAAAGATGATAAAAAACCCCTTTCACTGGAAATAGTGAGAGTGTGAGTGACTTATATATTAGGACTTATACATATTGATGTGTGTGGATATTTTAGGTTGAGTTCTAGAGGTGGATATTAATACTTAATAATGATTATTGTATATTTAGATACATGTATCTTATGAAATACAAAATAGAATCCTTTGAAAAGTTCAAGGAATTCATGAATGAAGTAAAAAATCAAATTGGCAAAAGAATTAGAGCACTTTGATCGGATCAAGGTGGTGAATATCTTAGCCAAGATTTTGAGATCCTTCTGAGGGATTATTGTATGTATCACAATGGATTCCACATTGAATGACACAACATAATGATGTATCAAAAAGAAGGTATCACACCTTGTTGGACATGGTACGATCAATGATGGGCTTACTTCATCTTCCAATTTTATTACCAGGGTATGCTCTTGAAATTGTTGCATTTACACTTAACCAAGTACCATCTAAATATGTTGAAAAGACACCATATGCGATATGGAATGGGAAACGTCCCAATATGTCTTTCATGAAAATTTGGGGATGCAAAACTTATGTGAAGAAACAATTATGTGGAAAGCTTGGTCCCAAATCAAATAAACATATATTTTTTGGGTACCCAAGGAAACTAATGATTATTACTTCTATATTACATATGACAACAAAGAATTTGTTTCCAAAAAAGTGATATTGCTCGAAAAGGAACATTTTTCAAGAAGAACCAATTGGAGGAAAATAAAAGTTTAAGACAAACAAGATAACATTGAATCAACGGAAGTAAATAAGTAACACGAGGAACGACTTATTGAATCTAAAATCCCTATAATAGTATAGGAACCTTGAAGGTCTAGTAGGGCACATCCTAAGCCACATAGATATGGATTTCCAATGATTCAAGAAGATGATGTGTTGGTCACTGAATATGATGAAACAATTATGTACACTGAGGATATTGAGGGGCTAGATTAATCTATGAAATGTCTTGAGGCCACGACTATTGGGTTTTAGGGGAGACAGAGAAGGCAGCGGAAACAAAATTTTTCCCCCAAACCCAGAAAAAGGAAACGCGTCAACGTCTATACAATAGGAAAAGGATGGTTTGTGGAATCATACCTTGTCATGAGGCTTGCTCGGCGACAATACCTCGCGCCTTGCGCGGTCTTCACCTCCGGTCTTGGACGGTGTCTGTGCAGCTCCTGGTCGCACCGGGACTGACGACTCCTGGTCTCACTGGGACTGTCGGGATTGACAGTTGTCCTCCGAGCGGCAGAAACCTCTCGCCTCTGAAGTAGTCCACACGGACCACCTGAAACTCCAATCTCCTTGTCCCACAAGGAATTGGAAGGAGTCACACCCTCCTGTTGGCGTACTAGTCTCCAACACACTCTCCTGTTACCAGTCGCAACTGCAGTTGTCTTTCCCTTATTGTGCCTCCCTTATCGGGTAGAACTTTCTTGGGCTCTCTCGGTTACCAAAACCAGAGAGAACGACAACTTTGCAGAGCAACTGGTTTGCACTGAGTTGTACTTTGAGAAGCCCCCAATACCCCTATATATAGGAGGGTCATGGGACAGGGTTCTCTATCCCGGGCAATGCGGGACTAAAAGCAGGAGTAGAAGGGTTCGAGATTTTCCACAAAAACAACCAAATCGCAACCTGAACCGATCGTTTCACAACTGAAATGGTCGGTTGGGGACCTAAACCGGTCAGTTGACACCTCAACCGATCGGTTGGGACCCATGAGCCAGTCGGTTCACTTCTAAACCGGTCGGTTCACTTCTAAACCGGTCGGTTCGTGGTCCTGATCAGTTCCCGATTGACTTTCCTTCTTTTGTTTCTAATTGGTATCGAATACCAATCCTATTTCCCAATAAAATTGGGCAAGTGAAACAAAAGGAAAATTCTCACCAATCCTACTTTCCCAACTTGCTCGGTTGCACCAGTTGAATCGATCGTTTCAACACTTGAAGCAATCATTTCACCCTGACCATGAGCCGATCGACTCAACACTTCAGCTGACCGGTTCACCAAGCTCAGTCGATGGGTTCATCACATGAGTCGATCGGTTGGGAGTGCAGATTGTGCATAATCAGTCAATTGCTATTTCAATCAATCTGATACTCCAATCAATGTGTCCAACACCTTGAACATTATGACATTGAGCTATCAATTGTTTAAGTGTTTAATTTAACTACTAAACTCCTTTAGTAATCAATCTAAACATTGTTTGTGGACAAAACTCCTCTTCCAAGTTAAATCCTATGTGTGTTACCCTGCATGTCCATTTCACATTGGCAGTGAAAATCCATAACACTTATGACTTCACAAGCAAAGAGCGATGCCTAGTCACACATCAGTGCTACCCAAGTGAAAATAGAAAGTTGGAGAACAACTTTCAATCCTACAATCCGTGAATGGTGTTACAGTGAATGTAAAATTCCTTTGTCACTGATATCCAGAATGAACTCAAGGCATGGAACAGTCATCCTGTCAACGTTCATTCACTTTCTTGATCTCAGAGTAGATTGGAAGGGATATGTATGACACCAATATCACATACTGATTCACACATGCGTGCGCACGCCTATTTCAATCCTACTCATCAAGTAGCCTTGGATATCAAACTCCCTCAGGAGGGACAAATCCCATATCTATCACTCACCCCTCAAAAGCCCCATGTGTCAAAGCCACCCAATCATCACCTTTATAACAACCTATGTTTCAAGACTGCGTTTGATGATGTCAAAGTGTGCCCAATGACATGTGTTGAGTGTAGTGATTTCAGGTCAAAGAATCACACTCACCACCATCACTGTGAGTACTGACTGTGACTACCATGTCATGGTTCCATGTGTCAAACTCACGGTGGGTCTGTCCGATACACTTGTTCTCTAACAAGTACCTATGTGTTTGGTTTGATATCTCTATATCATGACTAATGAGATTCTGTCATCAACCAACACCACAATCTAGTCTTATGTGTCATTGTTGTCTATCTACCTTCCATAATGACATCCGACTAGGGACATAATCAAGAATGTACAAACTCTTAGCATCCGTATGATCTCATCATTCAGGTCCTGAACCTAAAGGCATACGTCATTGAGTATTGTCATTCTCTAGACATTCAATCTGTTATGTCACTATCTCATATGACTGAACCAGAAAGAATTGGAAGCTTTCCTTTGATGTTTATCAAATCAATCTTAATGTATCCCACCAATCATCCCATGATTGGCTCTCAGGGCATACATACCAACAGACTCCCACTTGCACTGCGAGCCAATCACCCTTGAATCATATTCATAGTGATCTTCAAACATGTCCCACATGTTACTCTGGTCTAGTGCGATCATAGTGAGTAATGGCAACACCTTGCCAAAGTCAGTTTAAATTGCATGTCTCTCATCTCTTCACTGTACATCATACGTATGAGATGGAGTTTCCGTAATATGCGATCTAGTATTCCTTTGCTAACCTTTAGCCACATTGCATGATCAAGGATTCCATACTTGTCATTAATGAGCAGAATATCTATAAGTTCATCTCATGAACTTCCAGATCCATATAGTATCCACTGGTGTTCTCTAACACATAGATACTCGTCATTTCCTTTTAAATGGTTTTATTGGAACACTTCCAATTATCAACAAACTTTCACTTTTATATATATCATATATATATTTTGCGATTAAATTGCTGTCCTTTCGGAAGTTCGCATCAATGTAACTCTTTACATTGAACTCTTCATTATCTCCATAGAACTAGTACTTCTCAAGTACTTATTAAGTTCTTATGGTTTCCAGTAACCCTTACTAGAAGTAGACAGACATCCACTCGTCATGTCCCACATACGAGTTATCAGGATGAGCACATCATATTGCCATGTCCTACATACAATATGATGAATGCATTTTGTTCTTGCCATGTCAATACATGCAAGATAATGGGATGATTACATACATGATAGATTCACATCTATTCTTAGTGTTCCCATTCTTCATAAGAATTAGACACTTGGCCTTGGGATACTAACTCCATGTAACATGGACAAGTTTTCTCCTACTGAATTTGTGTACACTGAACCCTTCAGTACATATTGCCAATGTATGCTTTCTCTTTTCAGGTCAAGAGGTTTTCGAGAACTATCTCTATAGATCTCTATTCCTATCACATAGGAAACATCTCTATCTTCCTTAAAGATAATTTCCACTTTTGGATTTCCATTCTAGAACATTTCCATTTCACATCAACATGTGGAATGTGAACACGCTCCCACTAAATCACAGATCCCTTCTTTATCTTTGACATATCAGTCAAACCCTTTGACTATATCATCAAAGTAAAGATCCAATTCTGAGATGCTTGTACTCAATCAATCACATTGATTAGTCCAGTGTAACTTATAGACTTCATTTGCATGAGTGGATTCATAAACCTTATAGGTTGTGTCACGTACACATCCTTGTTTTATTCCTCATAGGAATGCAGTTTTATTATCCATATGCCATATGTCTTAGTCATCAAGTTGCAATCAACAAGCATCATCCTTCTCAAAATGTTATCCATGTGTCTTAACACTTAAGACTCATTTGCACTTATGGATTTCATCCAATGAGTGCTACCATCAAGGTCATACCTTGTGGTGCACATAGATGTCATTTAGGATGTAATGGTCATAAACCATAACTCAAAATCCGGTTCCTCATATTTATCTGGATAGTTGACTCATCACATGAACAACTCATCACATAGATAATTGAGGTGTATCTGTTAAGGATATAAGAACTCAAAACTCCTTGTGATTCTTAATGTCCTTGATTAGTGTGGGGTATTCTTTTATTAAGAAGAATTCAGTTATTTGATAATCATTCTCTAACTCCTTAGAGTATGACTCCCTTTTGATTTAGACATCACTATGCCTTAATCATGAGTTCACTATGATACATTATCATAATCACTCATAAGGATCTCAAACATTTGGTCCAAGTATTTCATTCATTTATCTCATCAAGAATTAACACTTTACCAAATTTGCACTTCATCTATGATAATCTTGAACACTTCAAGATATTCATATTGGTATATCTCTAAACACCATTTGAAGTATTAGCATTTGTTCCAATAGGTATGTAAATACATCACATGTATCATACCTAATAGGATAATCATTCTCCCACTACCTTTAGTGAAGATTGATTAATCATGTCCAAGATATTCATGTCTCTTACTGGTTCTCTAACCAAAAGAGTCTACATTTATCCATCACATGGAAACTAGAAATGAATTTCTCATGATTAATGCTAATTTGATTGTTTGAGTTATTTATAACTTTCAGGTATCATTTTATCTTATGCATATCAAATACCACAAGATAAACAAGACATTGCCACAAAGATCATATCTTTAAGATTGAAACATAAACTTTATTAATTGCCATCATTGTCATACAATATGCAAAAATAAAGTGTTTCTATCTATTGGCAATATATAAAATAGCAGTTCTCAACTCTATTTCATGCCCTTTTGGGATGAAATAAACTGAAAGATACTCCAATCTATGGCAACAACACTTGCTCCGATGATGGATACTTCTTTCTTGGTCCTTTCACAAAGGCCATTACTTCTTTGCGGATCTTGCATATCATATATAATAGATCCATATCTTGGTATCATATACCTCAGATAAAGAAGCGGTTCATTTCATGATACCTTAGGTGGAGATCTCCATCCCCTCCTTCATCTTCTTTTGTTCTTCCAGATATAGAGGGCAATTCCCTCATACACCCTTTCCTCATGTGCCTTGAGGCTGAAGACAACTTGGATTGCTGGATAACATCAGAACACTTCTTTGCTTTGCCATTGTCCTTGCCCTTAAGAATTACCTTTTCTTTTATCACATCAAAGATTATGGTTTGCCTTTCTTCATCTTTGCCTCTACTATCCTCAACATGTCCAGCAACTCTGTCAACGCTTGTCAAAGTTGTTCATGTTGTAGCTTATCATGAATTGTATGATTCTCGCAACATTTGCAGTATCATACCAATAGCCAACTCTTGGCTCAGAAGGAATCCTTGTTTGTCAGGTTTTCCACATACCCAATCACATTGAGTGTGTGAATACCTTACTGGATCTCCTTCTGTCATGACATACTAGGATAGTGACCTTGAGACATCATATGTCTCATGTTGTCTCTGCAACTCATAGTTCAGAGAACACAACATCAAGCACTCCTCATCAATGTCATCCTTGGTATGCTTCCATAAGCATACTTTCAGCCATTGATGTGGTGGGATCGAGTTCATCTGGTTCTGGTATAACTAGGACTTAGAGCTTTTGCTCTTTGATTGAGAACATTTCTCATCATCCTAACCAGTCGTGGAATTATTCCCATTTAATTTGTTGGTCTCAAAGACCAATCACAAATAAAGTGATTTGTTGATTAACCATTTATTTTAACAAAAGGAAATATATGCAATTTTAGTCCAAAACTCTTTTTGACTTGTTTGATTGATTTGAAAAGTTGACGATAAAATTAGGCCTTTAATTAATTATCGCTCCCACTATTTTAATTCAAATTGATAGCCCTCACCATCAATTCGGAAGATTGCAGCGTACAACCTTCTAGTGGGCAAGATCCTGAAATCCTCTAAGTCATGGACCAGCTAGGGCTGTCACCCACAACTTAGATTTCTCAGGTAGGCAACTCTTGATAAGATGTCATATGCAACTCGTTGCCATGAGCATCTACATGCCTCAAGGTACTAGATCCCATCTAGATCACCTTGTTAAGTCTGACCCAAAACAAACATGATGAATATGCACCCTGCTAGGGCAGACCCACACATTCATCCTTCACGCTTCCACGAGATAGACAGTGCACCATGCTAGGGCGTGCCCACACTTGGTCGATCAAGCTTTTCACGTGTGTCAAAATTGGAAGGCATATAAAACTTAATATTTAATGATGAATTTGGTTTTTATATACATATACATATCTAATCACCACAATACATAGTACGTATCATATACATGCTATATCCCACAGAAAACATGCAAAATGATAAAAGCGATGATTATGGCCATCCTAATGTGATTCCTCGAGCCAAGAGGAATCACAGTCATCTAGGTCTACATCACATGCAACCTGTACAAGATGAACTATGTGCTTTGCCTTTATGGGTTTGATCAACTCATCACATGAATGATCGGCTCGCCATCAGACTGGTCAGCTGGGTGCCACCATCCGATCGGTTAGCTCCTCCAATCGATCGGTTTGCCTAATCGTCGTGCATCTCTTCATGGCCGCCGCCCACTCGTCTCGCTCCTCGAACCGGTCATCAACCGATCGGCTCACTCCTTGAACCGATCATCTGGAACATCAACTGATCAGTTCACACCTTGAACCGATCGTCTCAGCTGTCGTCAGATGTCCTCCATTCTTTGACATAACAGGAAATAAAATTCTATCCTATTTTACATTGTAAAAATAGAAACCTCGAGTTACATTCGAGGGGAGGAAAGGT
The DNA here is from genome assembly GCA_963693085.1 of Alisma plantago-aquatica. Classification (NCBI taxonomy): domain Eukaryota; kingdom Viridiplantae; phylum Streptophyta; class Magnoliopsida; order Alismatales; family Alismataceae; genus Alisma; species Alisma plantago-aquatica. The sequence goes on from OY856413.1 coordinate 283,807,333, forward strand.
AGGAAAGAAATCTCGAATTATTTTGAGTTACATCAGGAATAGGAGAAGGAAGATCGGTGCGTAGACCAAGATGCAAGCAACCACATACAACCATACACAGATAGGGTTTATTGGCCATTACCACGCTATACATCCACCAAAAAACTCATTTAGGGGAGACGCGTATCGAGTGCATTCATAATACATATCATATATGTAAGTTGGGATTTGTGGATTTAGGATTGGACATGCATAAAGCCAATTTTATTCGCATTGTATGCAATAAATAAAGGCAACAAACCAAAATCAATCATATCGATATTCCTAAAGTATAGAGTAGTTGACGTGGCTCTGATACCACTGTTGGGTTTTAGGGGAGGCAGAGCAGGAAGCAGAAACAAAATTTTTTCCCCCAAACCCAGAACAAAGAAACGCGTCAACGTCTATACAATAGGAAAAGGATGGTTTGTGGAATCATACCTTGTCCCGAGGCTTGCTCGGCGACAATACCTCGTGCCTTGCGTGGTCTTCATCTCCGGTCTTGGACGGTGTCTGTGCAGCTCCTGGTCGCACCGGGACTGACGACTCCTGGTCTCACCGGGACTGTCGGGATTGACAGTTGTCCTCCGAGCGGCAGAAACCTCTCGCCTCTGAAGTAGTCCACACGGACCACCTGGAACTCCAATCTCCTTGTCCCATAAGGAATTGGAAGGAGTCGCACCCTCCTGTTGGTGTACTAGTTGCCAACACACTCTCCTGCTACCAGTCACAACTGCAGTTGTCTTTCCCTTGTTGTGCCTCCCTTATCGGGTAGCACTTGCTCGGGCTCTCTCGGTTACCAAAACCAGAGAGAACGACAACTTTGTAGAGAAACTGGTTTGCACTGAGTTGTACTTTGAGAAGCCCCCAATACCCCTATATATATAGGAGGGTCATGGGACAGAGTTCTCTATCCCAGGAAATGTGGGACTAAAAGCAGGAGTAGAAGGGTTCGAGATTTTCCACAAAAACAACCAACTCACAACCTGAACCGGTCGTTTGACAACTGAAACGGTTGGTTGTGGACCTGAACCGGTCGATTGACACCTCAACCGATTGGTTGGGACCCATGAGCCAGTCAGTTCACTTCTGAACCGGTCGGTTCATGGTCCTGATCAGTTCCCAATTGACTTTCCTTCTTTTATTTCTAATTGGTATCGAATACCAATCCTATTTGCCAATCAAATTAGGCAAGTGAAATGAAAAGAAAATTCTCACCAATCCTACTTTCCCAACTTGCTCAGTTGTACCAGTTGAATCGATCGTTTCAACACTTGAAGCAATCGTTTCACCCTGACCATGAGCCGATCGACTCAACACTTGAGCCGACCGGTTCACCAAGCTTAGACAATCGGTTCATCACATGAGCCGATCAGTTGGGAGTGCAGATTGTGCAGAATCACTCAATTGCGATTTCAATCAATCCGATACTCCAATCAATGTGTCCCACACCTTGAACATTATGACATTGAGCTATCAATTGATTGAGTGTTTAATTGAACTACTAAACTCCTTTAGTAATCAATCTAAACATTGTTTGTGGACAAAACTCCTCTTCCAGGTTAAATCCTATGTGTGTGACCATGCAGGTCCATTTCACGTTGGCAGTGAAAATCCATAACACTTATGACTTCACAAGTAAAGAGCGGTGCCTAGTCACACATCAGTGCTACCCAAGTGAAAATAGAAAGTTGGAGAACAACTTTCAATCCTACAATATGTGAATAGTGATACAATGAATGTATAATTCCTTTGTCACTGATATCCCGAATGAACTCAAGGCATGGAATAGTCATCCTGTCAACGTTGATTCACTTTCTTGATCTGAGAGTAGATTGGAAGAGATATGTATGACACCAATATCACATACTGATTCACACATGCGTGCGCATGCCTATTTCAATCCTACTCATCAAGTGGCCTTGGATATCAAACTCTCTTAGGAGGGACAAATCCCATATCTATCACTCACCCCTCAAAAGCCCCATGTGTCAAAGCCACCCAATCATCACCTTTATAACAACCCATGTTTCAGGACTGCGTTTGATGATGTCAAAGTGTGCCCAACGACATGTGTTGAGTGTAGTGATTTCAGGTCAAAGAATCACACTCACCACCATCACTGTGAGTACTGACCGTGACTACCATGTCATGGTTCCATGTGTTAAACTCACGGTGGGTCTGTTCGGTACACTTGTTCTCTAACAAGTACCTATGTGTTTGGTTTGATATCTCTATATCATGACTAATGAGATTCTGTCATCAACCAACACCAAAATCTAGTCTTGTGTGTCATTGTTGTCTAACTACCTTCCACAATGACATCCGACTAGGGACATAATCAAGAATGTACAAACTCTTAGCATCTGTATGATCTCATCGTTCATGTCCTGAACTTGAAGGCATACGTCATTGAGTATTGTCATTCTCTAGATATTCAATCTGTTCTGTCACTATCTCATATGACTGAACCAGAAAGAATTGGAAGCTTGCCTTTGATGTTTATCAAATCAGTCTTAATGTATCCCACCAATCATCCCATGATTGGCTCTCAGGGCATACATACCAACAATGACATATGAGACCTTGGTGGATCCAGATGAAAGGGTAAAACCCAAAGGGTGTAATTGGATCTTTAAGAAGAAGATCAAAATGGATGCTAATATACAAACCTAGAAAGTTATATTGATTGCAAAAGGTTTGAAATAAGTTTAAGGTGTTGACTAAGATGATACTTTTTCACCAGTTTCCATGGTTAAATCCATCAAGTCATTTTTTTCATTGTAGCTTATCATGATTATGAGATTTGACAAATGGATGTTAAAATTGCTTTCCTTAATGGGAATCTTCTAGATGATGTGTACATGTCACAAATTCAAGGTTTTATAGAATCAAATGAAGACAATAAATTCCTTAACCTACAATGGTTAATCTATGTATTGAATCAAGCATCTGATAGTTACAATCTTTGCTTTCATAAGACAGCCAAACAATAAGGATTTATCCAAAATGAAGATGAACCTTGTGTTTACAAGAAGGTTAGTGGGAGTATGAATGTATTTCTCATATAGTGTGTGGATGACATATTATTGACGGAAAATGTCATACCTTCTATACACTTGGTAAGACATGGATGTTTAATACCTTCTCCATGATTGACTCAGGCAAAGCATCATGTATTCTAGGAATTAAGATTTATAGAGATAGATCTGGAAGGCTTCCTGGAATAATCTAAACTACATACATCGATACAAGAACATAGAGGTTTAGCATAAAAAATTCTAAGAGAGGAAACTTACCCATGTCTCATGAAACAAGTCTCTTTGGAACTCAATGTCCCAAATATTTGGAAGAATGGGAACACATGAGTAAGATTACATGTTCCTCGCCAAGTGGATCTATCATGTATGAAATGATATGTAGACTATAGTTGTTTCATATGCTTTGATCATGATGAGTAGGTACCAGTTAGATCCAAGTGATTGTCACTTGATTACTATAAAGAAAATCCTTAAGTAATTGAGAAGAAATAAGGATCAATTTCAAATTTATGGCAGTGAGGAAGAGTTAGTTGTACAATATTACACTGATGCAAGCATCCAAACTGACAAGGATGATTGTCAATTGCAATATGGATTCATGTTTTACCTAAATGGAGGAGCTATAAATTGATGTTTCAAGAAAGAAATAATATCTAATTCTACAATAGAGATCGAATACATTGCTGCCTCTAGTACAACAAAGAAAGCAATATCGATGAAGAAGTTCATTAGTGAACTTGGGGTGGTTCCAACCATTTAAGACACAGTAGAGCATTAGTAGGACAATAATAGAGTTGTTGTACAAGATAAGGAGCACAAAATAATATCAATGTTCCAAGAACATACTCAGGCGTTACCATCTCATATGTGATATTGTACAACAAGGAGATATAAATCTTTGTAGAGTACAAATTGGAAGCAACGTTGTTGATCCTCTAACTAAAGAACTTTCATAGTAGAAACATGATAGTCATGTTAGATCGACTGGAATTAGTTTCATGGGTAATTGGCTCCATTGCAAGTGGGACATTGTTTATTATATGCCGTAAGAGCCATCATGTGATGGTTATAAAAGGGATATAATATACTTGATTTGATTATTAATAAAATATAATTCTAGTTTTTACGCTTGTTTTAGTATATAAATAATAAACAAACCTATTAATGTTTTAAGAATGATTTAAATTGGTGATGTATGGTTTGGGTTGAGGACCTAACATGAGATCGTATGTATAATAAGAGTACTCATTCTGGTTACGTCTCTTATTAGTTATTATCACAGGTAGTATAGGACAACAATAATCAACAAGACTAGAATGTATGGTGAGTGATCACTATGTCTCTTTAGTAATGATATTGGATATCAGCTCAGATGCATGGGTACTTGTTATAGAACAACTTGTACTAAATAGACCCACCTTGAGATTGACACGTTGAAGTCATATAATTACATGTCGTATTCATATCTCAATGTGATAGTGTTGACTATGATCCTTAAAACTGAAGTCATTGTAGCAAGACATGCTATTCTATTTACTTTGACACTAGGCCAACATGCTTTAAAATACGAGTTACCAAAAAGGTGGTGATTGGGTACACTATGACATGAAGGGCATATTGTGAGTAACGTAGATTGACTTTTTCCCTCCTTTGGAATGATATCCATGACCACCTGATAAGTGAGACTATGAAATGCATGGACATGCACACGTTAGTCAATATATGATATTGAGCTCACAATATCTCAAATAATCTTCTTAAGTTCAAGTAACATAGACTGAATGTTAACATGATAACATACCATGCCTCAATTTCAATCTAGAACTTTATGACAAAGAGATTATACAGTCATGTTAACACTGATCACATTATAGTGTGTAGTTATTCTCCAACTCACTTCTAATAAATGGGTGGGAATGATGTGTGGCTAGGACCAATCTTTTCTTGTGTTGTTTCAAACATCACTACTACCATAATTAGGAACCTACCAGGTTATACTCATAAGAATGCATAAGTAAATTGAAGTTTGTAATCAAACATATGATTATAATGGTTCTGGACCATAAACATGTCGATTAACCCTTTATTCAGGCAACCATAATGTCTGGTTGGCCAATTAGATGATAGGTTCAATAGATCAATTGATTGTAAATTGATCAACTGAGTTTTCCATTGGAACTCCATGATCATGGCAATCAACTTTTGTGATCAGGCAAACACAATTCAACATGGAAAGGCTCAGATTTCAGATCTAGATATGAACCTTTGTGAGTGGATGATCAGAGTCTGAGATCAAATGATGATGGACTGAGATTGGGTGATCACGAAATGTGATTGGGAAATTGGAATCCTATTCGCCTTTTCAATATTAAACTATTTTTAGGATTGTGATTAGGAAAAGGATTGATATTAGGGTTTTCCAAGCCCATGGCTCTCATTTATAAAGGGGGTATGTCCCAAAGGGTGAGGCATGTCTTTTGATGCATTTTGTGAGACAAGTTGGCCATCAAACTTCTTTCTTTTGGAGAGAAAGTCATCCTAAGGTGTGCTTCCCAATATAGGAGAAGAAAGGTAGTTTTGGTATGCCTAGAACAACAACTCAAGTTCCTCTTTGACCTAGTGACCAAGGTGGTGCACCATGTTTCCCCTCATCCTTATTGATGAAGTAGAGGCCTAGTCATATGTGTGGAGGCTTGGAGAACATGTTCTACAAGACAACAATGAGTTGTTGCTTGGTGGACAATCCAGATCTATTGGAGATCTATATGGAATTCTTGGTGGTTGAATCAGACCTAGATCCAAGTGTTTGAGTTCTTCATCAAAATAAGATCCCTCTAATTGTTGGACCAGTAGTGTGCACAAAATTATTACCTTTATCCCCTCTTATGTTTTTAATTCACTGACATTTTATAGATATAAAGGATCTAACAACTTAGGTGGAAAGGGAAAAAATTCCATTGCCCCCTTCTTAAAAACCCAAAACTAAGGCTCCTAGAGCATAGTGTAGAGATTTCAAAGTTTTTTTGTGGGTTTGTTGATTAAAGTAAGGGTGCATGTAATTGAAAGAGGGAAAGAACTTAAACCTAGATTAACAATACATATATTAGTATAGTGAGCTAAGTATGATGGAATCTATGCTAGACTAAATTAGAGAAGGAAAGAGAGAGAGAGAGAAATCAACTCCACTACACTAGCCATTACACTAAAAATACAATGCAAGACCATACAAAGAAACAAACTAGAAATTCCTAGCATAAGAAACTATGAGCAAGTACTAATTACTCTAGAAAGAGTTAACTAACATGAATAAGCAACTAAATATTAATCAAGAGAAACTAACTAACACTAAAGAATGTTAGGGTCTTAACAAGCAATTTTTGGCTGTTGAACATGGAATATCATTTATGTGATCTATATTACCCTAACCCATCCAGAGTTTATTATGAGACTCACATGCATAAAGGTACAACTAGGACATAGTGGGAGAACCTTATAGGATCCTATGGAGATGATACTTCCCCACTCACATGGGAGGAATTATCAAAAGCCTTTTGAGACCATTACATATTTGAGGCTGTGGTCAAGAAGAAGGAAGAGGAGTTCCAAAACCTTTGTTAACATGGTGACATGATGGTCACATAGTACACAAATGAAGTTCAAAATCTTGTAGAAGTATGGTCATGATTAGAATGAACCACACAAGATGAAGAAGTTCATGGGGGGTCTTAACATAGAGATTAGCTTCACTTCGTCAGGATGAGGACACCACACCTTGCAAGGTACCCTAGATGTTGCACTAAAACTAGAATACCATGTGGGAAGAACATGAAAGAAGGACAACCAATCCCACAACAACAATCCTAATCACCATAATGACAAGAAGAGGAAGGATCCGGTTGAAGTTGTTGCAAATCAACATGTGAAGACTCAATGTTTCAAGTATTCCAAGTACCATCCATTAGAATGCACGTTTGGGGATGAGGTGTTCTATTCATGTGGTGAAACATGCAACATTAGATCCAAATACCCCAATTTTCAAAAGAAAGAGACCATGTCAATCAAACACCTAGAGAGAAGAGACAAGATAGAATCTTTGCCATGGTGGATGATTATGAACATGATAAGAATGAGCAAGGTATGGTTTAATTTATAAAATATCCTTAAGATTATAATTGTGGTTAACCTTACCTTATGCATGTGTATGCGTAGAGCAATATGTGTAGAATTTTTCATGTTACAGATAAGCAAAACCCTAAGGTGTGTAGTCTGATGAAACTTATGTGTAGAATTTTTCATGTTACAGATAAGCAAAACCCTAAGGTGTGTAGTCTGATGAAACTTATGTGTAGAATTTTTCATGTTACAGATAAGCAAAACCCTAAGGTGTGTATGGTTTAATTTTGAGGATGAAAATTATCTAAGGTGGGAATAATTTTAACATCCCAAAATTTATTTAAAATAAGATTAGGGTTTGAATAGAAATTACTCACTAAGTAAATTCAAATCTATGGACATCAATGCAAATAACCCAAGTAAAAAAAATTCCTTTGATTATTATAAACTATAAGTAACATTAATTTTCTCTATTCCCTTTTATGATGACAATTAATTCAATAAATTTTTTGTTGAAATATGTTTAAATAAGTTGAAAGTTTCATTACGATGCATCTTGTCTATCCTAAGTAAAACCTTATCACTTTTAATGTACATTATAATCCAATTTGTCCTAGTTTCATTCAATGGACTCAATATGACTAAAATCAGCCCTAAATGACCATAAAAGAAAAGTTACATTGATTGGGGATCGATCATAATCCATTAAATAAACATAATTGTTACTAAGTACAATATAGTAATAACACATATTTAAACCATCAAATGGGAAGGTAACTATGTAATAATGTTCTAGGTCCCAAAATTCACTTGTGGTCCAAGTTGAGGTATCAAATGGGAAGGTAACTATGTAACCATATTTGAATGATCGAGTTTCATCATTCCAATCTAGTTTTATCTCGGGTTGAAGGATCACAAATAATATCAACCTTGCATAGGAGATTGTCCTCACCATGAGAGCAAGAACATATGGTCATAGGTGCATGCACATTAAGATGGACTTAGCAAAAGCTTATGATCGCCTAAGCTAGGAGTTTATCTATGATACTCTATGAAGCAATACGCTTCCAAAATCCATTAACACTGTTATCATGAATATAATCACCACAGGAAAGATCGTGATTGCTTGGCAAGGAAGCACTTTAGAACCCTTCAAATCATCAAGGGGGTGAGAAAATGTCATCCATTATTACCATATGTAATCATGTTGTTCCCGGACAGACTGAGCCAAGCCATTGCATAAGAGGAATGAAGAAGGAACTAGAAGTCACTGAAGATTAGAAAGAATGGATCTAATCTTTTTCCAGGCAATGGTGTAAGATTAGATCCATTCTTTCTAATCTTCAGTGACTTCAGAGCCAAGCCCTACAATTGATGCCACTATCAGAAATGTCATATGGGGGATCTTTAAATTGCAAAAAAGTCAACACCATTGCCTGGAAAAAGATCCTAGTGTCACAGAATTGTTCTTACTCCAATCCCAATCCCACTACCTAGATAGTGGTAAAGGGATTGAAGTACCCGCTCTAGGTTGTTTAAATGGATCTCACACGCTGGCATATACCATAATAAATAGTAACTCATAAAACAAAAGATTTAAAAGAACTAAACAACTATATTTTGATTTTGTAGATTTGTCTTTATCGAGTGCGGAAGCATTCTTAGTCATCTCTTCATAAGTCATCTTGTTCACATAATAAATGAAAATTACACATGGTCAATGCAAACACACATGTACACTATTGGGAAAGCTAAAAAAATATAATAATAAAATAGTATCTTGGCATTTATGAAAAATCAAGTACAAGCTTTCATTGAGAAAAACATTCAAGAAAACAACATGAATTTTATAACAACTTTTCCATTATACAACTTATATGGTCATTATTGTCAAGTATATAGGTAGTAAACCCTGTAAACACCCATAGGTAAGAGTTTGTTTACCTCCACATTAAATCCATTTACTGCACCCTTAGGTGTGGATCTATTTGTGTTAATGTACATTAGGCCCTATCTAAACCCAAAGGTGAGGGCTTGTTTGTACCTATACATTAAACCCTAGATACATCCAATGGTGCGGGTCTATTTAATTACATGTCAAAGTTCAATATCAACTTATAATGGATTTCCACTTTATGTATAAGGTTTTTAGAACATACTTATAATGCAAAACTAGAACATTGTATTATAGAAGGACAATTAGTTCAACCAAACTATATGCCAAAAAGTTGAAAAGTAATCATACTATATAAACAATCATTACCATATGTAGGTCAAGGAGGAATATAAGCATACCTTCCACTAAAGATTAGAGTAAGAACTTGGGAGTTAAGAGTAGGGTCAAAGTTAAGCCCTAGCACAATAATGGGAATTCATGCATTAGTATTTTGGTCAATAACATGGAGGGCTCACAAGGACCAAATTAGGGTTTATTAAGCCTCATTATTGTTCTTAGGTGTGGTATCTCATTATTGACCAACATTCCAATCTGTCAAGTTTTTCAAGGCCACCAACATGTCCTACATCATATCATCCATGTTAATGGATGGTCCACACCTAATCTATGATTAGAACTTAATTACCAAATCATCATCAAGGGTGAAGTATAGGGGTCAAGATCAAGGATTTTACAAGATTTAGAATGATCATGTTTAAATTGTCACAATTCTAGGGTTAAACCCTTCATTAAGATTAACCATCAATTTAGGGTATAGGAAACATTTTTAAGAGTGAACAAGTCAAAATAGTTTGATCTATATCCTTCATTAGTCAAGTCATGATTTTAGTGTCTCAAGATAATCATCAGGGTCAAATATTAGGGGTTCCAGAGGTTAGTCATCATCATTGAGTCATTAGATAAATTTTGGAAAATAAAAAATCATGTTTTAATGACTTTAATGAAATACCTATAGAATCATGTCTCAAAAGTATTTTTAAATGAATCCTCAGATTTTTCTAATCAAAATGGACTATTGGGTTGCATATTTTGGCAAAGGGAAAAAAGACAAGATTTTTGCAAGTTTGATCATGTAATTTTAATATTTGGCAGAGAGGAGGGAAAATTACCTGAAAAGGAAAGTGAGAAATAAATGCTAGTTGTTGGATTCTTGGTCAAATTTGACCAACATGGTAGATCAATGATTGATGGGTGTCAGCCTCCTGGGCACATGAGCAAGAAGGGAAAGAAGAGGAGGCAGGAATGGGTGGGTCAGGGTCGGTGGATCCCAGTTAGATCTTGACCATTGACTTGGATTAAGGGCTGGGATTCATTCTCTTAGTGAACAACCTATGCGCAAAGTATGGTGGCACATCAGTTGCGTTCCAGTCAAAGGGTTCCACGACCAGCCAGGCTTTGCGGCTCCCAAATAGCTAATGGGTCGAGCCCAAAAAGGTTAGAAAATGGGGGTTTTGGGGCTAAAAGAGGGTAACTTAGAAAATTCCTAACTATTTGTAGGAAGTCAAAATGTCCTCAAATTTGGACCATAGCTTCATGAGAGGAGTTCGAACACTTATGTAAAATTTGAAATCCAAAAGGGCAAGGATGATCAAGAATTCAATCAAAGGATTCAAGGGTATACCAAAGATAGGGCTTCATGCATATATGTGTATAAAAAAGATTCAAAATGTGTGTTATTCCACTTTAGAGGCCATTATAGAGTCATCAAACCTTGGTAAACATTTGGAGTGAGAAATTCAAGTCAATTGAGGGTAATCGGGTAATGAAACGATAGTTGTGACAAAATTCACTTTGTCACACATAGCCCCAATACAGCAGGGGGTTTGAGAATCAATCCTACAAGAATTCAGAATGCAACCCTTCTATTAAAAATATTTGGGATATATGAAACCAAAGGAAGTGTCATTGGATCCAGGTTATGAAGGTTAAATATGAACACTTAAATGACAAAGGATGGAAAATGAGACTAAGATTATGGTAATTAATCATCACACATATTGAGGAAATGAGTTAATTAGTTGGGAAAGTTGTCTTGAATGGAGAATCCACCTCCGTTTGGAAGGACAAGTGGATGAAAGCTTCTAAAGTTCCCATGATGAAACTAAATCATGTAATTCTAGTGGCGATGGAAGACTTGAAAATGATCTTCACAATGGCTGGCCAACACTGGGATGAAGAATTTTTGATTGAATGGTTCAAGGAGGATATAATGAAGAACATCCTAGACACTTTACCTCCAAACTAGACTATAGGAGGGGACAAAGTCATTTGCATGATGTATAGTCATGAGATTTTCTCTACTAAGATGATTTTCAATAAGCTACTAAAGGATAGCAGACAAGTAACATAGGGGCTATGGAATCACATGTGGCAGCTCAGGATACCCCAACAAGTTAGGTTCCTTCTTTGGAAAGAGCTACACAAAGTATTAGTGACCAATGTCAATTGTAGTATCAGAGGATTTATGAATTGCACTATCTACCCGAGATGCAATAATCCTGAAGAAATGTCATACCATGTATTATAGGAATGCCCATTTGCAAAGGAGGTGCATACAACTATCAATAGAAAATTCAAAGTTAATATCATCGATATCTCATATCTAAAGGGATGGTTCTCAAGGAACTTAAAGGGAAAGGATGATGATGATCTTCCTATCTGGTTCTCTACAACTATAACTCTTTTGTGGAAGTGAAGAAATGATTTGGTCTTTAAAAATACAAAGGTTGAGGTTGTCCAGGCCATCCAACAGATCAAAAATTGACTTCAACTAACCAAATTGACATTTCAATTTGATACAATCAGTTCACACACTTAGCAACTCACCAACCTCAGATGGATTCTACCTCCTTCGGGTAAAATCAAAGTCAATGTGGATGTGTATGTGAGGAAGAAACATCAGAAGGTAGTGAAAAGTATGGTGATAAGAGACACAGACAAAAAATGGATTGAGGGAGGTGTGTAGGAGATGAGATCTTTTAACATATTGGAAGTGGAAACCACAACTATTGTGAGGGTGACTCTAGCAATCATAGATCTACCTGGAGAATTTATCACAAAATCCAAAATATCATGGCTTGTAACATGCTTCAAAAGAACCAAGCTATATCTCCTAAATTTCAAACTCAACTCAATGCTCTCCAATCTTGCTTGTATGAAAAATAGAACATAAGTCTCCAATTCATCCCAAGGGCTACAAACTTTCTTACTGATAGGTTAGCTAAATGGGATACTAAGTCATCTGATTCTAATGTGTGTTGGCATGAATATCCAATGTTCTCCTATGATATATGGAGAGTTGAATTAAGGGAAAAAAGTCAATCACTGGTGTCAACGTTGCATGTACTCGAGAGCAGGATGAATAGAATGGTCTTGTGAATTTCTCAAAAAAAATTATTGAACTATTTTACTTCAAAATTCTAAGACCTTTTTTATATTCCATAGATAAATACATAATAGTGGCCAATGTTTATGATTTTTTGGTTAATATTACATAAGGAGATAAATTCAATAAAGATAATGCTAGATGTGGTTCATTGTCAAATATATAAAATAATTTGAGAAATGATAAAAAATTTGTTTCTTGATATTTTAGAATGATAATGAAACAAATATCAAACTCTTAGTAAAGCATCATGTAGGTTCTACCTTATTGAAAGTTTATTTTTGGGAAAGATTTCATGGTTGTTTTGAGAGTAATTATTGGTATAAACAACTTTGAATTGATGCTTTTTAATTTAAAAGAGGTTAGGTGCCAAATCCTTTGAAGCAAGAAATACATAAGATGTTTTCTACAATATATATTATGATTTTTAGATGTCATTTTGGATTAAAAATTCTTGTTAAAAAGTTACCAAGATTGGTTTTATTAATATTTTTAGGGAAATTTGTATAATTGTAATTATATATTGGTCAAAATCTAGTCAAAATGGAAACCATATATTTAAAATAAAAGTAGAACAGAATGAAGGAAAAGTTGATGATTTTATTTTTAATATTCCATGATTTAGATAATACTATAGTGTGACTAAATCTACGAGAGCAGGATATTAATTAGAGGCTATCGAAAAGTATGGGTTTTGACCCGTCAGTTTCTCAATACAACTAAGAAGCATGATATGGAAAGGAAGATTTAATTATGGATGAAAAGATGTTATGTAATTCGGAAATGTGAATGATGAATTTAATCTAAACAATTAAAATGGTTCACTATTTCATAATAGTAAAATAATTTTAAACAAATACAAATATATATATATAGGTGTGAGTAATCATATTCAACAATTTTTACATAATACTTGACCAAGTTATATATTTATTTGAAGAATATATATGAAATATCAAGTTAAATGTAGTCATATACCCTTTTGAATGACTTTATTAGATTTCCTAAATTGAAATAGTTGGTGCAAATATCTAGGGTAAGATACCAAAAGTTAGAGTTTTTTTTAAAATGGACCATGTGGACAATGATTATGAAAATAGATAGTCCAAGTTTTCTATTAGAATAAGAAAAATATGGTAATATAATAATGATTTATTTGAGATTTATAAGATGTGTAATAAATGTTCACTTTGGAAGGGAATTAGATATTAAACTAATTCTCAGAATGATCATAAGAAATTTTAAGAGTTTAGTGATATTTTTTAACCAGTTTAAATGTCTCTTTAAATTCAATTACATCAGATAATTTCTCTTGAATTTGAGCAAAATTTTGTTTTAAAATTGTAACATGTTTCGAGTTGAATTCTAGTAGGCATCTACTTCTAGTCATACTAGGATGTGGTTTATATTTATAATATTTTGGAATTGTGGTTTAAAAGTTGAGAATTTTTGGAGATAGAGATAAAGACAAATAGGTGATTGTTTATATTAAATAAATCTCCTTTGAATTTTCTTGGAATAATTCCCCTCATGCTTTATCCTGACTTGGAAGGCAAGAAATAAAAATTGTATAACATGAGGGAATTTATAAGGGCTAGTGGAACTTGTGTTCTTGAGGTGACGTTGTAACCACCGTTTCCCCTTCCCTTATTCTCCTTCTCCCAACCATCATTCCCCCTCCTTTACAGATGTGCCACGAAAAGGAAACAAAGAAACAAAGGTAGTTGACCTCCTACTCCTAAACAACTCCTCCCCCTCTATTTTTGTAGTGCACCGTCACTTACCATATAATCATTGCCTCCTCCTATGGATACAACACCGATGAAGGTTCACCACTATTGTGGACTTATAGCCCCCCTCTACCTGAATGCACAAGTGTATGCTTTCTGTAGTTGCTGCTGATATCAAGTAAAACTAAGGTAAATTTCCAAAAATCACAACTTGAGTTCTGGGTGTCCTTTTGAGGAGTTCAAGATATCACTAGAAATGACTTTGAGTGTACTAAAGTTCAAGATATCACTAGAAAAGACTTTCAGTGTACTATGTGGTAAAAATATGTTTATCAGATGATTTTGATGTTTTTTATTTAATATGTTATGTGTATTGAAATATATATGATTAAATATTTTATGCATTAAAATAATAAGAAAATTTATAAATTAATGATGTTTTATGGTAAGTATATTTTCATATGGTTAACATCATTACAAAGTCTAACCATTCTGATTTGAAGTTTTACTAAGGTTTCTAATGTAAATCCTAATAAGGGTAATTGAATATTCCATCCATATTTTGGTTATGGAAAGACTTGATATTTTTATCCAAACCCTATTATATGATATAATTTTTGTTTTCAAAGTTTTGATGAGTTTTATGCCTTCTTAAATAAGTATTTGATTTTAGATAAGAGGATATTATATGATGTTTTTCATGGATACTGATGAGATATTACATTACATACATGCTTAGCCGCTATAAAATAGAGTTTTTGATATTTATATCTGATTTCAACTAAATCATGATAACTAGATATATATGATTATATTTTGAGGTTTTCTTTTGATCATAGCTTAATATTTCACGCATAGTACATTATGTGATTTGTTATGGCTTATTTGAGTATGAGTGTGGTAGCAATTAAATAATGTGAGTATTCATATACATTCAACGCCAATATTTTTTATCATAATTTTACATTAGAGTTTGATTTAGTTTAAGTAAGAATCATATTTTGATATACACGTTTAAGGAGATGGGGGTTTTAGATTTAAAATGAAAAAGAGAAATACACATGAACTTATAGAGTTTTTTGATGCCCAGGTGATTAGATTATTGAGAAAAAAGGAATTGAGAACATAAAGAAATCATCATTACCAAAAGTAAGTGGGCCATGTCCATTGAGTTTCATTATTATTATGATTCAACCTACACCTTTCTACAAAGTAACTTAGATATTAAGTTACTTTCAAACATTCTATTATTAATGTTTAGCTCATATCCAATAATGCTTTTAGTAATCAGACTTTGTTCATATGAGGTTATGATGTGAGGATATCCTATTATAGATTTTTTATATATAGGTTACGTTTTGATACCCAATATTTAGTTATTCAATTCAATTTATTTCTCAATTGTTAGACTCAGATGTCATAAACCAAACATCAAAGCTTAGTAAAGTAATCTATTAAATAAATACTTCAGATTAAGATTTATCAGATAATAAGAGTATCAGACATCATATTTCAATTTAGATTCAGTTTAGAATCTATGAGAAAAGGTTTAGATTCAGATTTAGAATTCAGTTCATGTTCAGTTATCCATATTTATCTTTAATATGAGATAATTCAGTAAGTTTAGATCTAAATAATTAAGTCAAAACATTCACATAAGAATTATATGATAATTTGTAACGTCCCATGATTTGAGGCCTCAGATAAAATGATCTTAATAGAAATGTTTAGACTACCCATATCACCAAGGTGAACCTCCTTTTTAGGGAGCCCATCTCTAAAGAACTTTGTGGTTGAATGTGCTTAGCTAGAGTAGTATTAGAATGGGTGACCATTCAGAAAGTTTATCTTGGCTTGCTCATGAGTGAGCACAAAGAACACAATTAAGGTTAGTGGTGGTCTGTGGGGCCAGCCATCAATCCTGAAACTCTACTAAGCCTTGGGCAATGGGCCCAGGTTTTACAAATGATATCAGAGCCAAATCCCCTCTAGTAGGTGGGGCCCACATGGGCATGAGACATGCCGGTCTTGAGTCATGCAGTCCACACATGTAGGAAAGAGTTTCCCATGGTGATGTGGCCACCCTTGCACTGGTATTCAGTGATCAGGTGTTGGGTTCCATGGGCCATTCTGGGCCTGCACTAAAATGGAAAAATATTATCAGGCCATATAGTTAAGCCTTGATGAGGATGTCAAGAGTCTAAGTGGGGGAGATCGTATGTCCCATAATTTGAGGCCTCAGATAAAATGATCTTAAAAGAAATGATTGGACTACACATATCACTAAGGTGCACCTCCTTTTTAAGGATCCCAACTCTGAAGAACTCTATGGTTAAACATGCTCAGCCTGGAGTAGTACTAGGATGGGTGACCGGTCTGGAAGTTTATATTGTCTTGTGTGCGAGTGAGTACAAATCACACAGTTAAGGATAGTGGTGGTTTGTGGGTCTAGTCGTCATTATTGAAACTCTAATGAGCCTTGGGTTGTGGGCTCAGGTGTTACAAATGACATGAGAACCAAATCCCTTCTAGAAGTTGGGACCCACATGGGCATGAGGCATGCCATACTTGAGATGTGTGGTCCAGGCATGTAAGAAAGGGTTGTCCATGGTGATGTAGCCACCCTTGCAGTGGTATTATGTGATCAAGAGCTGGATGTCCATGGGCCATTCCGACTCTATACTAAAAAGGGAAAAATATTATGAGGCCATATAGTTGAGCCTTGATGAGGATGTCAAGAGTCTAAGTGGGGGAGATTGAAACATCCCATGATTTATGTAGTTAAGCATGCTCATCACAATGTAGTACTAGGATGGGTGACCATTCAGGAAGTTTATCCTGGCTTGCGTGTAAGGACAAATCACACAGTTAAGGCTAGTGGTGTTTGTGGGGCCATTCTTCATTCCTAAAACTCTACTGAGCCTTGGGCAGTGGGCCCAGATGTTATATAATTCCTCATTCAATTAGGCCCGAGATGATTCAAAGGCATGTCTTGCCAATTCAGAGGAGTGTTTACTCCAATTTAGAGGCACTTTTGTACCAATTTAGGACATAGTCACACCAATTCAAAGACACCTTAGTGTCATTGAGAGGCATGTAGTGTCAATTGAGAGGTACCTTGGTACCAACCTAGAGGCATAGTTCCACCAATTTAGGAGGACTTATTGTATAGTGTTGACCAAAAATCAAATAAAAGACACATTGATTCAATATAAGTTTACAACTTTTAGATATTAATTTAGCTTTCAGTTATAGTATATTCATATTTATCTTATTAGAAATTCAATGCTACTTACTCTAACCTAGGTTTCCCTTTGTGCATGACTGGGGACGATATGTCTGTAGGTGCTATTCTTTTGAAAGCTCACTCAAGATGAAAGACTCATCAATAGTTTCAATAGTTTGCTTGGTGGGGCGCCATCTACACGATTCAAGATGATATATAGAGTGCACACTTTTGCACCATGTATGTAGTCCTTCTTATAAAGTTTTATGTAACCAAGTTCGTATTGTAAGAATTTATGAGAATATTTACAATAAGTTGTGTTGGTTTCTTTCTATTATTATTGCAATGTATCATGTTTGTGACACTCCCCATTTGATTTTTTTTGCATATGCTAATGTGATATAAAAATTGGGGTGACACAAATGTATTCCACACATAAAACCCCACTTGCTTCTCTAACGATACCTCATAGAGACCACATGGTTGTTCTCCACTCACTGATCTCCAAGAGACATATCTCGCTATAAGTTTGTAAAGTCTTCATGTGCGGGAGCCATCCACTATATAGTTCTGAAGTTTAACCTTCTAATCTTGAGATGCAGAGAGAACCCCCTTTACTCCAGTTATCCAATTGTTCAAATGACAAGTCCCATCTTTTATGACTAACTCTATCACATCCAACCTTACATATATGAAAACCTCTAGTCCAAATCCTCCTATAGTCGATATTCCTTTCATCATGCCTACTTGTACATCTTTCCTTCCATATACACTAGAGGAGCATAAGAGGATAAACCTCTAACTACTTCTATAATGATATCTATTGTGACTCCAACATCTCTCATCACATGAACTAATGTTATCTTGGTACTTGATGAACTAATATCAAACAACATCTCTCCTCATCCCTGAGTTTTTTTGCTTCCTCTTTTTTGGAATAAAATGCGATCCGCGGGTTCATCCTCTCTACTCTCACAACATTCACATGTACATGCTATGTGCATGGGACAACTACAAATCTAGCGTCAATCGGGATTGCCTCATGATATGACTTACATGCAAAGGTTGAAACCTTTGATGAAAGTGCTTGGTTCCATATCCATTTGATTTAAAAGGAATGATCAAATTACAAGGATCCTCTTGATATATGAATAATCACATATTTTGTTATAGAGGTGAGGATTCCATTCTCTATAGGTTCCCATACGGGATGATCCTCCCCGTCTACTAACATCACATTCCCTATCTATCACCCTCCTCACATTCTTATTAATGAGAACCTACAATTCTTCTGGCCTCCATCTATCCACCTCTTCCGTGAGATCTTTAACTCTGAGATTGGTCTAGGTTCCTCCTCGCCCAATATCCATGTGATCATCCAATCTTCTCCCGATTTTGACGACCAAAAAGGTATCTTCCCAAAGACAATCTCCCATCTAGTGTTCCTCATAATATGTGTAGAAAGGATGTGATATCATGCGGTAGCAGATCAATGGATGGGTTGCATCCTTTCTTCAAGAACCATGGGTGGTTAGCATCTATGTCCCATTTCCTTTCTTCAATGTGTCAGTATATCGATGGGTTGCTTCCTTCCTTCGAAAACCATATATGGGTGGTTAGTATCCATCTCCCATTTATTCTTCTCGGGTTTAATTGTATACAATTTCAGCAATGTGGGATTTCATCACACATCCATGTAAGGAGCTAAAGGTGTATAGTAACAAAGCCTGCAGCAATCACATGATTCTTGATCCAATGCCTCAGTACGAGGCATCATTATCGTCATCCACACGGCACACCGCACCATGCATGCGAGGGTGTGGCACAAAGGTGCATCCACCGCCGATGGGAGCCCCCAGCTCGCGTTCCGTCCACCAAAAGCACAGGCAGCACAAGGGAACATAGTCTGGAGCTAGCTAGCGTGTGAGTCGGTGGAGCGTAAGTGGTGGGGTTTTTGGTGGTTTCTTTGGGTTTGAGATGGACGGATCATGTGGCCGAACAGACTGTACCCCATTTGGTTTTGTTGGTATCGTGGGGAGCGGGGCGGAGCATGAGAGAGGAGGGAAGACGGAGGTAAAGGAGGAGGAGAGGTGGCAGTGTCGGTAGCATAGTAGCGCATGGGGCATGGATCCTGTGATACCTTTGTCCTGCAGCCCACTGTGCCGTCGTCTTCGTCTCCATCCCAACTTTTTCATGACTCCCCCCCCCTCTCTCTGACACCGGATTTGTCTCTTGTCCCCTTCGTTTCTGTGCACCGCTAGCACCGGTGCTGCTTTTGCTCGCTTCTGTGTCCGTGTCTGTGTTCTCTTCCGCACCTCCCCCACATGGCGCGCTTTTCAAAAAGCTATACACGCCCGTACGTCGGCGTCAACCAGGTCCGCCGCTCGCTTAGATCCAGGAGGCAGACATCCGATCTATGGGGTTATAAGCAAGCTGATTCGATCTCGATGCTTGTAACGTACCCCGATGGCGTTCATACGACAAGTTTATAAAATTCTATAATGCATGCAGCCAAACTGATCACGAGCACACACAACCATATTGTGTTAGCAAAGGACGAGAGGTCACGAAACCCACCAGACCTGAGCTGAGATCCACTGAAATTCCTGATCTGGTCGTCGTCGTCGGCGTGGCGGCCGCTTCACTTATTAACACGATCACGTATACCTAATCTCGATTAAAGTATGAGCTGGGATTCCCCGACCGGAGGAGTATGGCCAAAAGGAAGCGACCTTTTGAGATATTCTTCGTGGGAACTGCCGCAGATTGGGCGGGCATATTTCGGGAGATGTGAAGATCATGCACCTTTTGCGCTTGTGGAAGGACCAGCACCGCCCTAATGTTCCGTGATTATTATTTTGATATATATAGCCCTCTGTCATCAAAACCAAGCTGCTGACTGCTGTGCTTTAGAAAATCACATTCAAGCACACACATACACAAGGTTCTGGTTCTTCACATACATTATCAACCTGCATTTTTTTTTTTTACCCCACCCCATCTACCCACCCCGGGTGTACCAGCAGGATTGAACCTGCGACCAGCGCTCCACCGAGCGGCTGGCTTACCAACTGCACCAGCCGACAAGTACATATCAGCCTGCAATTGCATAATCAGGTCATGGCCATTACCTTGGATACTGAGCCGAGCGCACAGATTTAATGCTGTTGGAGATGTCATGTCCCTCCAGGAAGAGTACTCCTTGCACCTTGGAGACTAGCCTATATATAAATAAGGGTATTGGTCCAAGTGATGCCAAGATTGTTGTATCTTGGAGCTAGCCTACATTACCTTGGAAACCAATCTCAAATATGTATTCTACTCGCAGTCTTGCCAAGATTGTTGTATAAGCGTCGGCAAAGCTATGCCTGGCCCTAGTTGGACTCCTCATTGTTATTGAGAGTGTTCAGGTTGTGTCTGGTTGCAAAAAAGGGTGGCCTATGTAAATGCCATCATCCTTGGTGTTTAACGCCATTGGAAGTGTTTAACACCATCGGAATAAGACCTCACAAGCCTCCTAATGCTTTTCCTCTGGTCGCTTGGTAGTTCAAAAGAAAATCCTCATAAATGTCTTGGTTCACACATCTATACAATAGTTATTTCACAATTTAATTTGTGTACGTATGATCAAATGTGTGTTTGGCCTACTGATGCATCCCTCATTTGGGACTTCATCTTGTGTTATTTTGTACTTTATTCACATCTAAGGGTTTCTTCACCATAGAAGGAGCTTAAAGAGAGTCCAAGAGCTTCCCCAACCTACCCCAAGTAGTCAAGAATCAACCCAAAGCAAGGAGCATAAAAAATGAGCAAGTTGAAGGTCAAAGTGCAAGGAAGAAGCTCCAACATGGCCGTCGTACATGGCCACAACTGTGGCACAAATGCTTCATGTCACAATTAAAGTACAAGTTTGAAGTTGCTAGCCACCAAGCCAGTGATGACCCACCACCCTCTTGGTGACCAAGCTCCACCACGACCGTGGTGACCTACTACCCTTGTGGTGACCCAAGTCCACCAGAAAAATGGTGACCCAAATTCACCATGCTCATGGTGATTATGACGGTAGTGGTACTGACCCTCCAAAATTGCGAATTTATGTGACTCTTTCATCCAATTTCACCTCGCTCGTGCCCATACCCCACAACCATGTTCCCTACAACCACAATAGTTGTGGTGACCCAAAACAACTGTGGTGGTCAGCAACCCTAGCCTATTTTTGCAATGCTTTACCAAAAATGCCCCCACTTAACCTAGTGCTTCTGTACCACCTATATAAATAAGGGTTTTGGTTCAAGTGATGCCAAGATTGTTGAATCTTGGAGCTAGCCTACAATACCTTAGAAATCAAACTCAAATATGTATTCTACTAGCAATCATGCCAAGATTCTTGTATCTTGAGAATAAGGCATTGATGAGGCCATGTTTGGCACCAGTTGAACTCCTCATTGTTATTGAGAGTGTTTAGGTTGTGTCTAGTTGCAAAAAAGGGTGTGACGTATGTAATTGCTATCATCCTCGGTGTTTAACACCATTATAATAAGACCCCCCCAAGCAACAACACAGAAGTATGCTCGTACAAATAGCTTATGAAAAATCTCACCACCTCTTATGTAGTATTGTATTTGTATATATTCCCTCAACACAAGTACAATCCCCTCTACGAATCTTCCACATTATCACTTTCCTCCTCCTGGATTATGCAAACCGACAAAAGAAAAATGAGTGTTACCAAACTTCTTCTTCAACCATCTAGCACCAACCTTTTCCCTTTAGTAGACCACCATCCTTCTCAATAGATTTAGGTTATTCTCTAGTAAATCAGTCTCTCTCCTTCAATCCTTAGTTGGATTTTCAACATAAGCCTCACATATCTCCCAATGCTTTTACTCTGGTCGCTTGGTAGTTCAAAAGAGAATCCTCATAAATCTCTTGGTTCCCACATTTGTTAGAGTTTGATCTGTGTATGCATGATCAAATGTGTGTTTGGCATACATATCTTTAAAGTTTAAGTCTCAATGGATGATGGTGGTTTCACTAACCCTTTGACTTGGTTAAGTCAAGGTTGGAATCATGCAAGATGGTGAGAGAAGGATAGTGTGTGTTTGTTTGTGAGTTTATCACAATGGAGTTGGTGTTGGGCCTTGGATCCCTAGAATTGACCGAGTTAGGGTAGGTCAAGTGGCCGTCTTTGTTTTATTTATGCCATGAGTTCATTGAAGTATGAGCATGATGAACTTATGATGAATAAGGGAATTCAGTTAAGTTGTTGAGCATGTTTGGAGATGTGTGTGTGAGGAGGGGGTTGATGTTTCAGATGACAAAGTTTACCTCAAATGGATCTAAGTGAAACTCAGGCCAAGTTGGAGGAGATCGGCCGAGTTTGAGATAGTTAACCCTCAATTGATGTGTATAATAGGAGATGAGAGAGAGACGATTAGAGATGAGAGGTGAACTCACAAATACTAATAATGAACGTACACTGAGTTAGTGGAGTTTAGGCCAAGTTTGACATACATGACTTGAGTTAAAAATGAGAGAATCATGTGGATGGGAAGTGGATATGGGGAGAATTGGACTCATGTTTAATTAAAGGATTATGCCCAAATGTAGAGGTCAAATTCACATGTCTATGATCAAGTTAGGAGTAAAGGTGCGGTTTGTCAATCTAGGTCAAGTTCCCATGAACACGGGCAAGTTCTAAGACTCCTTGGTCATTGTTTGTTGCATCAACATTTCGTTAGATGATGGGAGTGGATCAATCTTAGAATCTAGGTTGAGTTCTCCAAATCTAGTCAAGTGCACCTATAATATCTATGTTTGAGTGAAAACATTGATTCAATTAGTTTGTTGGACAATGTATACTTGGGCTTTCTTTTTAGTCACATGCTACATTTGTTTTGTACCTGCTTGAGGTGTTAGATCTTGATGAAACATAACAAAGAGGCAATCTTTTGAATATCAAGCTTCCATAGCCTTAGAGAAGGCAACTCCTTGATGAATCTTGGTGAAGAACATAGTTTGAGGTTGGTTTTTCCATCATCTATCATTCTTGTTCTTTGCTCCCTCTCTGGAACCATGGATGTCTTGTTCTTAGCTTGATCTTAAGGAACTCAATATGTTCCTCTCTTCTACCTTTATTCATTGGAGCCTTGACTAGGAAGGAGGTAAAAGACAACATCTTTGATCTAGGTAGTGCCACTACAATCATGGTCAGACCATAATGTGTAGAGGTTAGAACGTGAAGTTCTTTCTATTTAGTGGCTAGAGATCAAGGCTTTGAGCTCGTTAGGCTTCATTTTGTTCTCCCAATGGTGAGTGGGTACTTCTCCCTCACTAGATATGTGTAGAAACTAGATGAAAGAGAGGGTCCATGCATCTACTATGCCTACATTTTCATTCTTGAGTCTTGCATGTTGTGTTCTTAAGATTTTCTTATGGTATGGATTGTTGTTAGCATAAGAAACAAATTTAAACCCATTTGTTTCTCCCTCCCTTGCTTCCATAAGGATGCCTCTTTTAAGCTGCTACCATGCTTAGAATACACATTCCAACACTTAATTTGTATGTGAATGCTTGAGTAAGGTAAAATGATACATTATTCCTCATGCATATGCTATTGTTG
Source organism: Alisma plantago-aquatica (assembly GCA_963693085.1). Classification (NCBI taxonomy): domain Eukaryota; kingdom Viridiplantae; phylum Streptophyta; class Magnoliopsida; order Alismatales; family Alismataceae; genus Alisma; species Alisma plantago-aquatica. The sequence goes on from OY856413.1 coordinate 283,831,425, forward strand.
GTTATAAATTCATTTTTTTTAGCCTTTCCTTGTATGAGGTATGCTCTACCTACATGTTTAGTAAGGATTCCTATATTATGAACATAAATCTAGGTTTCATGCTTGTTCATTGCTTATTCTATTCCTAGGTGACGTAATGAAATCTATTTAGTCCTTAATTATATTGGCAGATCTTTCTTTGTAACACTAGTGACTATATTATGTATTTTAGTAGCACCCCTAGTATGCATTTTATGATGATTGACTTGTGTTATGATCTTCTTGCATATGCCTTTATTATGGATTCTTATGTGTAAGGACCCTAACCTAGCTTAACCTCTAATATTGCTTATGAATCATAATTGGATTGTTGGCTGAGATCTTGAATCAATTGACTAAACATAAGCCCTAATTTGGTTCACTTTTCACTTTGTCTTCCCTAATTTTAGAATTTCTTAAAAGCATGAGGATCTAATGAAATATTATGTACAAAATATCCAAGTTCATTTTTTTCTTCATGTATGTTGTCAGTTTGATGTGGTTTGGATGCTTTTGAAGTTTCTTTATATCATATATGAAATCTAGATCCTAATCCTAACCCTAGACTGGGTTTGTGGTCGAGTACTCAAGGCTTAATAGACTTGAAACTAGACACTAATACATGTATGTGTTGAAATCCTTGATGGCCTTGCACTTTAACCAAACTTGATAGAGTTAGTTAGGTGGGTAACTCATTATCTAGGTGTAGAGGTACATCAATAAGTGGGGAAGTGTTGAACCTCAATAGGTTGAAGAGGTAAGCTTTGATGGGTGAGGTTAGGATATACCTTCATATGTAAAGTAGGTTTGAACCCTCGTTGGATCATGAGGAGGGGATCTTAATGTCCTTGAGCCTTGATAGGTTTACTATCTATGGGTGAAATTTAGTTTGTCCCATGGTAGGAGAGGTAGAGTGGATTCTCGATGGATTGAAGAATTTGTAACTCAATTAGGGTAGTTGAAGTGGATCTAAATTGCTTAGTATGTGAACCTTGACATGTGGGATTGAATTGAGATTTAATAGGTATATAAAGAGAGGACCCTCGATAGGTTGGACCCTCTATGGGTCTTGATAGGGTGGAAGTTGAAGAGCCTTGATTTATCTCTATTATATAGGGTTGGATGGCGTCCCTTAGTTGTCGGGACCTCTCTTTTGATTAGCATAAATGCCAACCATTAGAGAGAATCCCTAGACCTAAACCCTATTTATGTAACAAAACACTTTGTTGTCAGCAAAAACGATAAACACGATATACTAAAAACACAAATAAATTTTTCCTTTTTCTTTCTTCACCATACCTTATAAACAATGTCACATTAAGGACATCAAATTTAGATATCACAATCTTATTCAACTTCATAGATACCAGAATCAAATCTTACTACTCACATACAATTTAGTTTACATAAAATACATGTACATGAAAGAACAAACTCAATATACTACCCGTCATGGGAAAGAGAGTGTACATGGACATTCTATTCTATCTATATTATTCTTCTATTTATATCTTCTTTGTCAAGACTTCTCTGATGAATAGCATTATACCTATAAACATTGAAAACAACCTCATGAGACTCATATAGAGCCCCAATGAGTGGATACCTCCTACTCAAGATGAGCACATGCATCAATATCAAATTAGGTATAATAAGCATAAAAGAAACTTGCAGATATAGAAAAGTTTAACAGAGAATTCTAGCATAAGGCAAATCTAGTTTACAATGGTAATCTAATCAAATAGATAAGGTAATCACTTAAACCAATTATAACTTTGAAACATCTTTTAGAGAATGTCTATGAAAAAATTAGTAGACACTTCTTAGTTCATATTAACAATCCTTTTGCATGAGTAATTAGTCAAGTTCTAAGAATTTTGAATCAATACATAAAAATAAAATTATCTTTGTGACACTCCACTAGTCGGACTAGGAACACATCCTACAGTCTTAAAGCTAAAAACACATAAGACATGTCTACCAAATAGTACTATCAAATGATAAGAAATCCAAATTATATTCAGAGTGGATATAGATACCAACATTTACTACTTATCAATAAGTCAAATCAGAATATGAAATAGATGATCTCTATAACAGAATGATTATTTTTTACAACAAGGAAAATAATCAATAATGGAAAATTATTAGATAGCAGTGTAAGGAATGTAACAAACATTCAAATCACATTCTATGTGGCTTGTCATCTTTTATTCATTTGCCCTAAAACTACTTAACATGTACCTCACCAAGTAGAAGTCGCCACACCCGATTCTCATGTCAACGACTCACTATCACTATCTTAGGGTTTATCCAGCCACCCTAAGATATTAACAACAAACCCTAGACACCTCAGGGTATCCTAAAGAGACTCACATCCTCATCTCAGGCACACAAGATAGGAACCAGCCAAATAGTATGTCACATATCTTATTATTTCACATATTTTCATATTTCACATATTTCATTTCATCAAAGTCTATCTCATTTGGACATAGACTTTCACAATAAGGATTTAGGGCCAGAGCCACTCCAGATGACTCATTCCTAGATCATGATGGTCTAACCTTTAAGATCTCGATCCACACTTAGGAAAGCCTTCTCATAATTCATTGATTACTACAAGGAGATCTGTTTTGTTTCCCTGGTGTGGTCCTTGGGGGGAACTCACAGTGTTCGGGGCACCTAACTATATGTTTCATCATTTCATTTGCTATTAATCTCTTTTACTCATCTGAAAATAATTCAAAACATCATATATCATATGTGTGTATTCTCCCATATCTAAAATAACATGAAATAGATTAAGATTATCAAGAAAGACAATGAATAAAACAAGAATCACAACAATTTGTTGTTTGCAACACATATAGTTCTTTACATTTCCACATCATCTCATAGCATTGATTATTAGTGAGCTTTCAACTCAAGACATAATCTCATTATCAAACATTTACCCCATCAAGGCTTTAGCATCATCAGTGGGCATCCCTAGACATAATCTCATTATGCAACATTTACCATCATGAGGGTTTCTCAAATGTAATCAGTGCATGTTAAATTCAATCTCAAAATATTTCTTATCAGTTCATTCTATATGATAGTTCTCAACAAATATTCACAGAGACATTAGAACTAGAAACACTAAGAACATATGCGTATCTTGTACAATTCGTTATACTCAAAATGATTTTTCATACAACATATACTTATTCCATCCAATATCAATAGATACAAATAAATTTCATGCATAAACATGCATAACACATTGAGTTCTCTTCTCCTTTTATTTCCCATTCTTTAGTTAGGGTTAATCATCAACACATGTTGAGTATCATTTGATGTCCATTCAAATATTCCATCCTCATAGTAAAACTATTCTATCAAACAATCATAATCCAAGAATACATTCTTGTAAATTAATTCAAATTCTTGAACCTCATCTTTTAATTGAATTCAACTACATTTATGTGCATTCCTAAATCCCTCATTTGATATTGTTATATATTTGAATCATCTAACTCATCATTTTATGGTTAGAGATAGGTTCTTATACTCTTCTACTAATTCTCATCTTTTCCTTCATTTCATATTCATTGGTCTCAACATCTTTCATGTCATGTTCATTACATTATTAGAACTAATCATTCTTAATTAACTTTATATACAATGCTTCTCTTTCATTGACATCCATCAAAGTACAATTTTAGTATATTTCATTCAATTTGGGTTAATCCACATGTAATTAAAATAAAAAATTAAAGACTTCATCATAATAACTTCATTAGTTTCATCTTCAACTTGCCATCATCATTTAATACATGTTTGTTCATATCGTTTCTTATATTTAGATAAGTGTACCATGTCATTCCCATTATCAAAAATTATCATTCTTTATTATACTACTCACTTTAGCTTAGAACAATGGTTTAGGTTTCATCTTCTTACATCATAATCTATAATCATCCTTCATGATTCATTGTTATGTAGCTTGTATAAGAGGATCAACATTCATGTGAGGGCTTACTCATCATTCATAAGTTATACTAGAACATATGCATTAGAATTAGATCATATTAGTAAGACTCGTCATATTCAATTGAAGTATTAATACTTACACTTCATCATTTCATCATATTTACAACATTATACACAAGTTCTAGCTTTATCACTCATAATCATCTTAATACTAAACTTTTAGGGTTTTCAAGAAGTTATTCCTTAGTTCAACATATCATAAGAATCATATCATCCAGTAATCCAATCATGATGCATAGGAGTTCATTAGGGCTACTCACAAACATGGAAACCCTAGTTTCCATTTTCACATATTTCATTCATCAATCATAAGTATACATTGATTAATGGACTCATTTGATTCAATCCTTCAATTAAAACTCTAAACAAGGAATATCTCCACTTCATATTGATCCTTATGTATATATCATAATCTATCTTATTAACACTCAATACAACACTTGTATGATTCATTCTAATACAATTCAAATATGATTCTATACATGTCAATTCAATTCCTAAACATATCGACCATTGGGCTGATTTTTAAGAAATATTCAAATGAAATATCATAGTCATCTATCCATAGGATTATTCATGGATCCTGAATCAATATATTAGGAACTAAGCAAGTTTCAATCAGTTAGAAATAATTCAAGTTAGTAGAATTTGATTCCCTAATATCTTTCCAATTCAATATCCAATCACATATAGATACAAGCAATGTTTCTGATTATTTTAGCTGGATAGAATTAAGCTTTCAATATGAATAAAGAGATTAGGAAGGAGAAAACACTCACCTAAGGTGACAATCACCTTAAAAAACATAGGTAAAACTTTGAATTTTCATAATACCAATCAGACTCTAGCAATCAAATCCATTTCTTCCTCCTCTCAACTCAGAAACCCTTGAAATGGAGATTAGAAGAGAAAGAGTGAGAAAAGTGGATGATTTGATGTGATTTAGAATCAAATTAGAGGAGTGACGAAATCTTGACATGTGAGAAAGAATCAACACGAAAGGCTATGCAAAAAAGCTAAACTTACTTGATTTTGTCGTATCTCAGATAGCAAAACCCTAGATCAGTAATTCCACCACTTTATCCTCTCAAACCCTAACCTTCCTCTCTCTCTAGGATTTCATTTCTATGGATTGAATCACGAATTATGAAAGACCCTACTATGTTAGGTTCATCATATAGATCAATTGAGGTGCTTGGGAATTTTCACATTGCCCACTCACTATAGTTTCTGTTATTTCAGCTGAATTTTTTGTCATTATAATGTTACTGTAAAATGTTTACTGTAAAATGTTTACTTCAGAGGTCAAGGATCCTACAAAAATTATGAAAAGTAAAAATTTGTTTATCATTGAGTTTAAGAGCACTAATTAAAATTTCAGATCATTTAGAGTTACCAATAGATATATAAAAATCAAATACTACACTTCTATATTGTAGTATGCTGCATGGTCGGTCGAGTTACAAACTCGACCGACAATTGTCTCTGTAGTGATTAAACATCATCCAAAAATTACCAAAATATATTAGGATTCTATGATAGGGTTTCCCAACTACAATTAAAATTTGAGATCAATTAGATATATCAATAAAATGATAAAATTCAATTACTAAACTTTTATATTTCAATTTGAATAGATGGTTGACTGAGTTTGTCCTGGGCAAACTCAATGACAAAAATATCATAGAAACATTCAAAAATTCTGATATATTTGAAGAGTTCTCACATTTGAGTTATCCAGATCATATCCAAATTTCAACTAAATCAGAGTTGTATATAAAATACTAAAAATCATTTAGTACACCACTATACTTATCAAATTTTGTATTCATATGCCATCAAACCCTAATTTTTAGCCTATTAGGGTTTTCAATTCTTAAACCAAAATTATGTGAATTAAAGTATGATTCAAGCTTATCATTGGATTTCAAACATAAAAATTAAACTACTATCATACTCAATATTTAAACAATGATCAACTGGTTAAGCATACAATCATCCAAGTAAGCCCTGATTAGATGACTAATTTGAAAATGGGCCATTACAAATTCTCCCCTCCTTATAGGATTTCGTCCTAAAATCTAATAAAAGATGTGGAAGAATATCATATCACCTAGTCATTCATCTCTCTCAGTAACAAGTTACAAATACTTCCATTTTATCTTTCTTTTATAACATCATTTTTATTAGATTGATATTTCATCCATTGTCATCATCATATCTCTCCTTGAGTATTACAATCACTTAAATCACAAATATTAGTAATACATCATTTATCAAGATGTGGTTCACATCACCTTTCAAATTCTTTTAGAATTTGATTATGAATCTCATGGATCAAGATTATGACTCATTCTGCATTGTTATCCTTATTCATCATTTTCCTTCATAAAGAAGATCATTTGGTGCACATCATTCTTAGTTCTTAGATTTTTCTTACAATTTCAGATTTCATATTCAGATTCAAACTCATTAGATATTATCTCTATAATCCATTATCTTTTATTTTTTCTTATATGAAATTTCGTACTAGACATTGGTTCCGTATTGAATATAAAATCCTTTTCTCTTTCACCATTTTATCAACATTATTTTTTTTATCAGCATGCATCTTATTATACTACCAAATTGTATTCATCTGGATACTTGGTTAGGGCATCCAGAGGAAGTATAGTTGGCAGTTCCATAATAGCTTATCTCAATATCCAAATACTCTTCCAAATACTTGACCAGAGTATCTAGATATTGAGTTCAGTTAGTATGCACATCATTCAAGTTATATTCAACATCCACATTATCATTTAATCTTAAATCCTATTGTCCATGTAGACTCATCTAATCTGGCTATGATACCACACTTCCAGGACCTCTCTTTTGATCAACATAAATACCAACCATTAGAGAGAATCCCTAGACCTAAACCCCAATTATGTAACAAAACACTTCATTGTTAGCAAAGATGATAAACACAATACACTAAAAACACAGTTAAATTTTTCATTTTTCTTTCTTCAACATACCTTGTAAACAATGTCACATTAAGGACATCATATTCAGTTATCACAATTTTAATAAACTCCATCTATACTAGAATCAAATCTTACTACTCACATATAATTTAGTTTACATCAAATACATGTACATGAAAGAACAAACTCAATATACTACCCATCTTGGGAAAGAGAGTGTACATGGACATTCTATTGTATCTAGATTATTCTTTTATTTACATCTTCTTTGTCATGACTTCTCTAGTTAATAGCATTATACCTAAAAATATTGAAAACCACCTCATGAGACTCATATAGAGCCCCAATGAGTGGATACCTCTCACTCAATATGAGTACATGTATCAACATCGGATTAGGTATAATGAGCATAAAAGAAACTTGTAGATATTGAAAAGTTTAGCAGATAATTCTAGCATATGGAAAATCTAGTTTACAGTGGTAATCTAATCAAATAGATAAGGTAATCACTTAAACCAATTATCTTTAAAACATCTTTAGAGCATGTCTATGAACAAATCAACAGACACTTCTTAGTTCAGATTAACAGTCCTTTTGCATGAGTAATAAGTCAAGTTCTAAGCATTTTGAATCAATATATAACAATAACATTATCTTTGTGACACTCAACCAGTCAGACCAGTAACACATCCTGCACTCTGAAGCTAAAAAAACACATAACACATGTCTACCAAATAGTACTATCAAACGATAAGCAATCCAAATTATATTTAGAGTGGATATAAATCCCAACATTTCTACTAATCAATAAGAAAAATCAGAATATGAAATAGATAGTCTCTATAACAGAATGATTTTTTTCCACAACAAGGAACATAATCGACAATGTCAGATTATCAGCTAGCTGTACAAGGAATGTAACAAACATTCATATCACATTCTACATGACTTGTTTATTCATTTGCCCTGAAACTACTTGGCTTGTACCTCACCAAGTAGAAGTCGCCACACTTGATTCTCGTGTCAACAACTCACCTTCACATTTCACATATTTCATTTCATCAGAGTCTATTCCATTTGGACATAGACTTTCACAGCAAGGATTTAGGACCAGAGCCACTCTAGATGACTCATTCCTAAATCCTAGTGGTCTAACCATTAAGGTCTCAATCCACACTCTAGAAATCCTTCTCATAATTCATCAATTACTACAAGGAGATCTATTTTGTTTCCCTAGTGTGGTCCTTTGAGAAAACTCACAGTGTTCATGGCACCTAACTAGATGTTTCATCATTTCACTTGTTATTAATCTGTTTTACTCATCTTAAAAAAATTCAAAACATCATATATCATATGTTTGTATTCTCGCATAACTAGAATAACATGAAATAGATTAAACTTAACAATAAAGAAAATCAATAAAACAAGAAGCACTACAATTTGTAGTTTGCAACACATATAGTTCTTTACATTTCCACATCATCTCATAACATTATTCATCAGTGAGCATTCAGCCCAAGACATAATTTCATTGTCCAACATTTACCGCATCAGGGTTTTATCATCATCAGTGGGCTTTCATCCCTAAACATAATCTCATTATGCAACATTTACCCTCATGAGGATTTCTCAAATGTAACAAGTCCATGTTAAATTCAATCTCAACATTTTTCTTATCAGTTCACTCTATATCATAGTTCTCAACAAATATTCACAGAGACATTAGAACTAGCATCAATAAAATCATATGAGTATCTTGTATCATTCGTCATACTCAAAATAGATTTTTCATACAACATATACTTATTCCATCCAATATAAATAGATACAAATAAATTCCATGCATAAACATGCATAACACACTTAATTCTCTTCTTCTTTTATTTCACATTCTTCAGTTAGGGTTACTCATCAACACATGTTTCATATCATTTGAAGTCCATCCTCAGAGTAAAACTATTCTATCAAATAATCAAAATCCAAGAATACATTCTTGTAAATCAATTCAAATGCTTGAACCTTACCTTTTAATTGAATTCAACTATAGTTATTTGCATTCCTTAATCCCTCATTTGAGATCATTATTCATTAGCATCATCTAACTCATCATTTTAGGGTTAGAGTTAGGTTCTTAGACTCCTCTACTAACTCTCATCTTTTTCCTTCATTTTATATTCATTAGTCTCAACATATTAAATGTCATGTTCATTACATTATTGGAACAAATCATTCTTAATTAGCTTGATATAAGATGCTTCTCTCTCATTGACATCCATCAGAGTCCAGTTTTAGTAAATTTCATTCAATTTGGGTTAATCCACATAATTAAAATAAAAGATTAAAGACTTCATCATAATAACTTCATTAGTTACATATTTAGCTTGCCATCACCATTCAATACATCTTTGTTCATATCATTTCTTATATTTAGATAATTGTACCATGTCATTGACTTCTAATGTCTTTCCCATAATCAACAATGATCATTCTTTATTATACTACTCACTTTAGCTTAAAAGAATGGTTTAGGTTTCTGATTATTTTAGTTGGACAGAATTAAGATTTCAACATGAATGTAGAGCTTAGGAGGGAGAAAAAAACTCACTTGAGATGACAAGCACCTTTCAAACGTAGGTCAAACTCTAAATTTTCAAAAAACCAATCAAACTCTATCAATCGAATCTATTTCATCCTCCTCTCAACTCGAAAACCATAGAAATGGAGACTAGAAGATAAAGAGTGAGAAGAGGGGATGATTTGATGTGATTTTGAATCAAATTAGAGGATGAACGGAATCTTGACATGAGAGATAAGAATCAGCATGAAAGGATATGCAAAGAAGCTAAACTTACTTGATTTCATCACATCTCAGATAGCAAAACCCTAGATCAACAATTCCACCACTTTCTCCTCTCAAACTCTAACTCTCCCTCTCTCTAGGATTTCATTTTACTAGATTGAACCACAGATTATGAGAGATCCTAGTTTGTTATATTTATCATATATATCATTGAGGTGCTTGGATAATTTGCACATTTCCTCTTCACTATACTTTCTCTTATTTCAGCTGAATTTTATGTCATTAGAATGGTACTATAAATCATTTACTCCAAAGGTCAAAAATCATCCAAAAACTATAAAAAATTAAAATATTGTTTATTATTTCTTCTAAGAGCTCTATTTAAAAGTTTAAATAATTTAGATTTATAAATAAATAAATAAAAATAAAATACTATATTGGTATATTAAAGTCTGTAGCATAGTCGTTCGAGTTACAAACTCGATCAAAACCCTTCTCTGTAGTGATAAACATCATCCAAAAATTATGATTCTTCAACAACATGTCTATAATAGGGTTTTATAATAACAATTAAAATTTTATATCAATTGGATGTACCAATAAAAATAAAATTCAATACCAAACTGTTATATTTCAATTTGAATACATGGTCGACTGAGTTTGTCCTGGGAAAACTCGACCTACAAACATATCATAGAAATATTAAAAAAATCTGATATTTTCAAGAGTTTTCATATTTGAATTATACAAATCATATACAAATTTAAACTAAACAAGAGTTGTATATAAAATACTAAAAATCATTTAGTACACCACTATACTTGTCAAATTCTGTATTCATATGCCATCAAACCCTAATTTTTGGCCGATTAGGGTTTTCAATTCTTAAATCCTAATTATGTGATTTAAAGTATGATCAAGCTTATAATTAGATTAAAAAAATTAAATTAATATCATTAATCAATCTTTAAATAATGTTCAATCTTGTTAAGCATACAATTATCCAAGCAAACCATGATTAGATGACTAATTTGAAATGGGTCATTAAATTAATAATGGTTGTTTTAACATTTCTCCTACTGGCCTATATGAAGCTCAAACTTATCAAACATGGCCCCACTTTCAACTCAAGAGAGATTATATGATGTGGAGGAGAAGCCTTGGAGTCTGATTAGTATCTCAAGGTGGTCGATGGCCATGTTTTAAAGTTTGGATGTACATGAAAGTTGAAGATCTTGCTCTATTTGGTGAATCTAAGGCTAGATAGCTTCATTTTGGGCTTTGATCATGTAAGATATTCCTTCCTCTATTTCTCTCTCTCTCTCTCCTTGATGTTTTATCTTCCTTCTCTTGTCTTCATTGAGATCCATGGAAGATCTTGCTCTAAATAGCTAAACAACCCTCTATTCTCTCTCTTTTCCCTCATTGTGACTAGATCTAGCTAGTAGGAGATTTGATGGAGAATTTGGTGGTCTGTTGGGGACATTTGAAGTCTATTCTAGATGTAATCTTGAAGGGGAGGTGATGTTCACACATTTTCTAGGAAGGCTCTTGTGCCCTCCTTGATAAAATGATAAAAATGTTTGGATCTTGTTTTATATGCTTAAAAGTGAAACTTTTTAGAGGATGTTTCGTAGTATAATGAAATGATCACTATTATTCATGTCATCTCCTACCCTATAGTGATGTTCCTTGATGGTAATGTTATGTCTTATTGAGACTCTAAGGGTTAAATTTTGAAAAGGCATATTTTTGCCCTAAAATAACACTTTTATGAAGTTTTGATGCCATGTTGACGAAAACCGAAATTCAAAATATTTTTAAAATTTGCATGACCTCTATGGTTTACATTACATGTTAAAATAACTGCTGTAATACTGATTTTTTGTGGAATATATGTTTAATATATAATAGTTTCTCTTTTATACGTAAAATGACATTTTTATGCATAGCCTTGTTTAAACCATAACTTCCTCATACTATGGATTTTGCTCACAAAATTAAAAGATATAGAGTGGGAGTGAATAGAGATTTATAAAACTTTTTTTTTTCAAATCAACTTAAAGTGCATCCTCAAACATAGGAAGCATATTAGTCATAATTGGGCATAGTTGAGTTTCACATGATCTAGGGGATGCACATATGAGTACTAACCTTCAAGAGTATGAATTTAAATCGAGTTTCATAGTTATGATCAGATCATGGAATCAATATCATATTAATCAACTTTTACCTATTATTTCAAATTTTAATATCCCCATACATAGACTACCCAAAATAGAGTGATTGTGTGAGAAATGGGTCATAATGTAAGTTCACACTTGGAAGCTAACTAAACCTCATCTAATTAGGTGGTTGGGGGGGTAGTCCTTAAAGAAGAGAGGAAATGCTAGAAGATTCTCTAGGCTTTAAGGGAGAGTCCTAATTCAATCTTATATTCACTTAGGATGGGCAGATGTGTGGAGGAACCCCTTGTGGTGCACCAAACCTGCTACCCTACTTTCACCATTAAGAACACATGTTCTCCCTAGGTTCTTATGATGTGTCATTCCCTACTTACACAGAGGCTCATTTGTTTGGATCTGATACCATTTGTCACAGAACTGTTTGTTACCCCAAGTCCACACTCCTTCCACATAGCCAAAGGTGAGTGGATTGGGGCAACTGTTTGTAGAATGGAACAAGACACACAAGCATATGTAAAGCAAATAAAAATAGTGTCCATCATCATATTTATAAAAAACATGTCTAAAGTACAAAATTGCCCAAACGAAACAATGTGAAAAGATTACAAGTTCAACATAGCTATTCTATTGCATGAAGGGATTTAGAAACCCATCTATTTACTATAAGCCCCATGTTGAGATGTTGTTCTTTGTTGTAGAGGTTCCTTTCTAAAGCTTGATTCACATGTTGATCACCTAATAGGGAACAAAATTGGACACAAATTCAATGCAGGTTCATTGTTACACTTTGCAAAATGAAACTAGCAAAATTATGAGATTAACATAATATAAGTTTGGCAAGATAACAAGAAGTAACGACCAAATAACAAAAAACATAAGAAACAAGTATGAAGTTTTCAAGAGCATCTTTTAGGTGAATTTAACCATTGTACTTAATCAACATTGTAAAGCCTTATATTTGCGTGACATCTTCTAAAGGATGAGTCTATATGACAAACTAAGGCATAGCCAATAGTTGCACGTTTCAACCATGAGGGGCCCAAATGATCAAAGTCGTAGGGTCACCCTATATTCAACCAAGTATTTTTCTCCCCTCTTGACAACTCAAGGAGTTGTCACTATGCCTTATGCTCACATCCCATGAGTTGGGTAGGGTACAAGGGTTATTGTACAATGGTTTTCTACATTAATGTTTTAGGGTGTTGTTCAACATATAATATATATCAAAGCATAAAAAGGATATCTTAAGATCACTTATGTCAAAAAATATTCATAGCCAAGCATTTAGACTCTACATATACAACTAGTAACCAAGTCATAAAAATAGCAATAATTCAAGAGGAGTAGAAAGAGTACCTTGCAAATGTAGAGTAAAACCTAGCACCAAGAGCTCAAGGTAAGGCCCTCAATGTCACCCTAGAGAACAAGGATATATCTTATATTAGTATGGAGTGGGAGTACCCTCATGGACATTCTCTAGCACTTAAGTCCCCTTTTATACATGCATGGTTCTAGTCGTATTAACATATTCACAAAAGCAAAATAAATGTTGCACAACATCTTAGGGTGACTTAGGCTAATAGAATGTCCATGTCTAGAGTATACTCAAAGAAAAAACCACTATGATTTAACAAGGTGAGTAAAGTAAATTCATATCCTTAAAATCATGGTTTCAAGATAAGTCATTTTAGATCATAATCATCTACTAGAGCAAGCCCATAAGGTCTTATGATGTTAATATGGCATAAAATCATGAGATCTTGATTCTATAGAGCATGAGACATAATAATGATTACTGATTTTGAGGATGATAACATTTATAGAGATTAAAAGATCCAAAACTACTTAAGTGCTCAAGTTACATCATTTAGTACACAAAAGGGACAACTAATGAGTCATGCACTTGAAATGTACCATTAGAGGATAAGTTGGTATACTAGGTCAGTTTAAGCTCATTTCAAGGGAGTATAAGTTACTGAGGTACTAGGAAATAGGGCTATTAATCATTAGGATCATGCAATAAGCAAAGTTGATTAAGTTTTAATGATTAAAGTTCATGCAGTGAAATAAAATAGTGATTTAGAGCAGGTATGAAAAAAATTGTGGGAAATATCCATCATCATTGGAAAGATGAGGTTTTTTTTATCATATCGATATATAATACTTGGGTGTTTGGTTAAGAGATGAGAAAGATACAACATTTTGAAGTTTGTTCATAAATTAGGGCATTTTGGGGGTTTTACCTTAGCAGGCTGGAAATTGGGCTAGCAGGCCACTCAACTACTCATCCTGGGCCTGAGCAGGTGGTAGGGAGAGGTGACTAGCAGATGTCCATCAGCCCGAGTCACTGATGCACACTCACGAGTGTTCATAGGTGGTTGAGGGAGGTTAGCAGCATCTGGGGGTAGTTGAGCTGGGTCAACTATGACCAGGGCTTACTGGGATGATGTGGCAAGCTGTCATTGGCTATTGGGAGCTCGCATGGATGGGAGAGAATGTAGAGTGAGGGCAAGATAGAGGGAGGGATATGGGAGATGGATCACTCATGCTCGTCCCTCACAATGGTGTTGTGGCCTAGTTCTCATTGGTGCAGGTGGGAATCGGCCAGAGACATCACGGGTGACCTTGGAGGGTACCGGGCTTGGTGGTACTGGCCTCACAGTGTTGTTGCACCCTTTTTATGGGGATGAGAGGTGCTAGAGACAACACCCATGAAGAAGTAGGAGCGAGAAGGGATGAAGGTCACAGAAAGCAAGGAAGAAGAAGGGTAGAAAGAAGGCTCATCAAGCCAGAATAGAGAGACGGTGAGAACGAGGGATCTTGTGGGGTAGGAATCCCATCGGGCAAAGCGAACTATCCTGGTCGTGGCTTCTGCAAACCCTAGTGAGGGTGGATGCGAGGCATGTGCAAGGCAGCGCTCTCGCGTAGTTGGGAAGAGGGGGGAAAACCGAGTGGTATAGATGAAGGCTTTAAGTAAGAGGAGGGGGAAGCAAGGGGTCTATTTTAGGGTTTTAGGTGGGCGAGCATGGTTGTGGAGGTGGATGGTTGGGCTTATCCCTCCCATCGGTGCCCCACTACCAGACGCAGCTGGTCTACAGACCAAAAGGAGAGGAGGTGAGGAGAGAGGAAGGAAAAGAAGAGGATATGCCGATAGCATGGAAGGTGTTGGGTGTCTATACAACCCCTGTGCGCATGAGCGAGGTGAAGGTAGGAGGTGAGGAAAAGAAAAGGAGGGACTAACCAAGCCCGGGCTTGGTCCCAGGTTGACCCATCTTTCACCCAAAAGAACAAAAGGCCTAGAAATTAAGGTAAAATTAGATTGCTATTCAAGTAGGCTCATCTCCTAACTAAAATTGATTTCTCAACCATTTTTATGGGATGTTAAACCCATAAATGATTAGAGATTCTATTAAGCACAAATATGAGGCCAACAATAGTATCTCTAGACCAAACATAAGGAATGTTAAGCCAATATTAAGAAAAAGGATTTTTTCACTGCCTTAGGCAGAGCCCGCATCCTTTTTCCAGCCATAGCCCGGATAACTGGCGGGTGATAAATCCAGCGCTCCACAGCGTGGTTCGAACCCGGATCCCCCCGGAGGGGGACACCGTGCCTTACCAGCTGCGCTAACGCTGACCGGGTTGTTAAGCCAATATTGATATAGAGAAACCATTAAGAGAAAAAATGAGAGTAATAAAAGTATCTCTAGACCAAATATAAGGGATGTTAAGACCATATTGGTATAGAGAATCAATTCAGAGCAGAAAAGATGTGCAAGTTATATGCAAGGACTTTAAGCCCCCCAATCCCATACCAAGTACAAAGACCTCAAAGAAAAAACATATGAAGGAAAAATAGCTTAATGAATAAGACAACTTTTCTTTAAATACTAGAATTTGTTTAAAAAAAGAAAATGAATATTTATATAAAAGATTAGAAAGTTAGCCTCAAAATTTGGTTGAGATAATACATAAATAATTTTATCAAATTAATAATAGGTCATATCTCAACACAGTCCTTTTTTAATTCTAAGTTGGGATTTTAGGGACCCAAACCATGTCCAGTGCTCTTTTCTTTCGAAAATCACATGAAAATGAGTAATGAAAAAAATTGTTAACAATAATGACGTGAGATACAAGATATTTCATTTCTCTTTTCAATGACATCTTTTATTGGGACATGTACAATTTTGGTCTTGGGATAAGATGTCTTTTTGGTTCTATGCATATGTGAGGGTTGATCCTTTGGTACATATCCTAAACCTCTTCTTCCTACTTGTTTAGAAGTATGAACTAAAATGTTATCAGGATTTTTGTTTCCTTGCATTAATCTATAAATTGTTTTTGCAATTCAATATTTTCAGCAATCATCTTATTTAGATCTAAGTTTAGTAGAGAAAGATTTTAAAGTAAACATATTTTTCCTTTACCAAAGCATCGTAATATACATGATTGCAAAAAATGGGATGAGTTTGATAATCATTAAGTTTATCTAGCATGCCAACCTTTTTTTGAGAAAGAAGACTATTGTTATTTCCAAGAGCAAGCATCTGAGTCTTATACCCTTAATAGACTCTTTTAATGCACTATTTGAATATTTTAAAGTATCATTTTCTGAGATAAGATTATTTAGGTTCTCATGAAGTTCATCAATAATTTTAGCAAGTTTCTTCTTATGTCTTTTGCAATCAATATACTTCACATGAAGTTCTTAAAGATTATTAACTAATTCCTCCTTAGATAAATACAAAAATACTTACCTCACTAGTTTCTTCTTCAACTATTATTGCCATGAGACATTCTACCTTCTCCTCTTTACTGATTTTACTATGATCACTTGATTGATCCCACACAACTTTGTAGTACTTCTTACATTTGTTTATCTTTCGACATTCAAAAGTCAAGTGGTGTCTCATTCCTCATTCTAAAAACCATTTACAATCATTGTTAGATCCTTCGAATGTTGGTGGCTTGCTCACGTGTGATCCCTCTAAATTAAGTTTGCAAAGCATGCAGTCACCCATAGTTCAAGACCTATTAGGGATTCCTTGAAGACCCACTCTAATACCAAATGAAAGATCTAGAGGGGGTGAATACAACTTTATGATAATTTTAATTAAATCAACTTAAAGTGCAGTGGAAATATAAAGAAAAAGAGGCAACCATAGAGCACACAGGATGTAGTGGTTCCATCTAAGATGTCAGTCCACTACCTGGTTGTCACCAACCAGGTTTTGCAAACATATATTTTATTCCTTTTATATAGAAATACACAATACACAAAATTTACCGGTGTCTTTTGTGGTGCAAGATAATCCTCATTTTCATCTCAAGGAGAACTCCACCTTCTTTAACAGGACGTGGAAGATAACTCACTTGGAGAGCATCACAATCCACCTCTACCACCTTGGTTGTTATCTTCAACCTTAAGGTATCACCAAGAGTGCTTCTCCAAAACCTTTTTCCTTGAAGTAGTGAGAAGTATCAACACACCATTGTATAAGAACAGAGTGGAATAAGTAGATTACAATGCTCTTTTCATAATATGTTCAAGTAAGAACTATGGATAAGTGATGGTGATATTCTTCTACAAAGTTTAGGCAAAGTTGTATTTGGTGGAGAGAACACTTAAGTTGATGGGGCTTAGTCTAGATTGATGGCAATATGAAGTATAGGGACTAATCACTTTGGGAAAGATGGTTAGTATGCTCAAGTGTATGTCAATGTATATGCAATTGTTGCTCAATGGATGTGTCTAAGTATCCTCAGACTACTACTATATATAGGAACGGTTTACAAGTGGTTAGGATATCTTAGGGAGTGTCTAGAGTGTTTTGGATAGTCAACTATATGTTTGGACGAAGTTCATAAAGGTACAATGGCTAGTTTGATCACTAATTAATTTTCAATCTAGAATTCTCCTCGGTCGAGATTTATTTTGACCGGGCACTGTCTTGGTCAAAATTTATTTTTATCGAAATCATTCCGAGTGTGAAAAAGCTTCAACGACTATATGTTGGTCAAATATCAAAAGATGTCCCAACAACTCTTTGTCAGTCCAGAAATTTTTTAACCAAAGGTGTTTACAATCGACAATAAGTTTGACCGAGAAGGACTCTGTTCAAGAATATGCAAAGTATGTGAGGTCCTATAGAAGACTTATTTGAAGCCTATCACCCCTAAGGTCTTTATGTGAGGTAGGATAGAGTTTTGGATAGGTTTTGGAAGATCATCACTTGTCCTTAAATGATATCTATCAAGTTTTACAAAAGGCACAAGAACATACATACATGGTACAACTTTATTTGCATGTATCCAAATATATATATATATATATATATATATATTTGCAAGGTATTTGTAGTTGGATCTTTACTTAGTTCCTTAATTACTTGAAATACTTAATACACATGTTAGTAATATAATTTGGGAAATATTTGCATCATCGAAATATGAGTGTGGCATATAAAAAATCCAACAAAATATGACATAATATTTTATGACTACATGTGATGATAAATATACCCTTTTATGGAAGAAATTGTACAATTATGGAGGTGTGGCCTTGTACTGGCCAAAGTTGACCTTGTCACTCAAAACTAATATGTATAATGGTTATAAAAATAGTATTAATGCTTATAATGGGTTTAATTTTAAATCTATAAGTAAATATAATTGTGCATGACACTCATTCTATGACCAAACTAATATAGTAAAAATGTGGTGATACAAAGGAAATTTTAGTCAGATGTGAACTTATATATATATAAGATGCCATACTTACATGGATGATTGCTCTTAATGGATTGTTCCTTCTAATAAAATGAAAATCTATGCTTTTTATTTCATTATTCTTTACATAATCTTGATCGAACTTTCTAAGTGTGATATAAAATGTGACGCTACAATTGGTAAGCTTGGTTATGATATATGCATATAGGCATGATTCCTTAAGGTTTAATCCCTCAATTAGTGCCTTAAGGGAAATGATGAAGGTGTTATAATTGGTATTATAGTAAGAGTCTAAGGTCTAATCTATGACTAGATGTAAACATATATTAGAATATGAAAAAGGTTGTGGAATGGTTAGGTATGAAAACTATGTTGTGTCGTGTGTTTATACACTTTCTTTTATAACGAGATCTTACTGTTACAATAACAAAGCATGCACTAAAAGAGAAAAGTAATGATGATTAATTAACCTTAAACTTATCATTTCTTAAAAAAAATTCACAACCATTTAACTGGAATAATGATGGTTAATTAACGCGTAATTTACTACATAATCAAATTCACCTAGAGAAAGGTCCCTTTATTTTTAATTGAAATAATCTCCAATAGCAAGAAATCATATCTTCTTGCAGTATATCTTTATGATCAGACCTAAAGGTTAACATTTTTAATAAAAATGTGATCAAAGTAACTACACACAAACTAATAAATAAAGTTGGAGTTTTGTTTGATTAAAGTAATTGTAAATATAAGAAGGCTACATTAAGGTTTTAAATTATGAGATGATGGGAACTCTAGAGTGGAATGGGTTTCACCATAACTACCTATCATTCAAACTCCCACATGCATCATAATGAATATGAACATACACATGTTGTGGTCAGTGTATTCCCCCTTTCAGTGTTAGGATTAAAACCCATACATATATCACTCCAAGCTCATTTTCATGTTACCTAGAATCCATACATCTATCTCCTCAGAAAAACCTATCAAAAGTTATCATCAAGAGTTGAACGAGAATCAGTAAACATGCTAGATTCTATATTCAAAGTTCTCTACACCTAAGATCTGATAAACATGCAAACTTGATGAACAAGAAAGATTAGTGGAATAAAATGATTGATTATAAATATAATGGTTTGAAAAATATTTAGTTCAACAAAAAGAACAAAATTGGGTAGAGGTCTGCTCCCCACACCCTTGCAAAAGGACTACTCACTCATGGTGGAAATAACATGTTTAATCAGGGAAAGGAGAAAGCAAGGCATCATCACAAAAGAAGAAGAAATGATAGCCACAATGTGCAGATGTGGCTCTTTAGACTCAAATACAAAACATCAAACAAACAACAACATCAACAACACCCGTTAACATTTGTTGAGGATGCCTTTGATATTGTCAACCTCTCTTTCTTGTGGATTTTATTTGCTTCTGTGAATGTAAAGTAGGCGACGCATGAAGATCGATTAATAAAGGATGACATCTTTGATCTAGATTATTTGGAAGTTAGGACCTTGGAGTCTTGGTGGAGGTTGAGATCTTGTCAGTTGGTCAACTGACAAAAGTAATGAATGGCAATGGCCGGCAGAAACTAGAGATAGAACACTCAAAATTGATTTTGGTATCCTAGCGTCGTTGGAGGCAGATGCCTTTTCTTATAGGTGTGGACAATATAGTTATAGGCATGGTCTATGGTTTGGAATCCTACCCAACCACCTTACACTTAATTATTGGCTACCATGGATGTGAAGGGATAGTGGAAAGAGGAAAATGAAGAGTCCCATTAGAATATAGAAAGATATGAGCCCCATTGGTGGTTGAGAAAAGGGTTTATTGGAGGTCAAGTGTTGGTCGGGAATGGAAGGGTAGAGTCTTCCTATTTTTCAATTTTGAGAGTAGTAACTCCATCAATAGTTAGGATCTTTCCAATAATCAGAGCGCGGAGTGTGGAATGAGAATTGGTGCATGATGAAGGGAGTCCAACTGAGGGTCAGAATAGGATTTTCATCAAAGGGTTGGAATTTTTCTATCCATCAGTGTGTGGTGGCAGGTCATACATCAGTGCATTGCGGTATGACCATTATCTCATACTCTGGTTCATATAAATCAAGCTCAATCATGCAATGAGAACCAAGGAATTGGGTCAAATCCTTATAGATTAACATAAAATTGGTAAAGCTAAAATGAGAGCTAAATATTAAGTAGAACAACACTTGTGAATGTAAAACTTATATTGAAATTCAACTAAAACTAGGATGAATATGCATTCACCAAATAATCCAAATGTAAATGTTACTCATACTCAAGTAACAAAAAATCTAAAATATTTGCCAATTTAATACTTTCAACCAATGTGATTGTCATACCTTCACATCATGCTCATTTTTCTACCACTTGATTTGGAAAACCTACCCAACTTCTTGAGATCACATAAGACATTTATGTATGTCTTCATTTCCAATTTTCTTCCCAATAATACTTCCTAACCATTATACCCAATATTGTGCACATCTAAGAGTTTCTATGAACATTTAGAAAATCACATATAACAAGTAGTATGCATATGATTTGACACTAGGGTGCAAGAAAAGGATATAAAAATGAGACATTAATTATGTCCCTCGGTAGAAAGTCAAGAGAAGTGAGGGTGCAGAAGGAAAATGTAAATATCTCCTCTATTCGACTTGATATTGCTTTTGTTTCTACAAATGCATATATTGCAACATTTTTCTTTTAGTTTTTGTGCATTGGCATCTTTTCTTTTTGGTGATAAACCCCTACTACATAAAGAGGGGTATGGAAGAAGCAGAGATAGTAGGGAGGGGTTGTGCCACCTCGAACCTAAAGTTTGGCACTTTTATCACTTTTTTCTTTCTTTTCGATAGATGTAACGTAAAAAGATGGAAGAAGAAGTGTAGAAGATGGTTTATAATTTTCTCTTGTGTAATGGAAATCTTACCCTCGAATGGGCTAATTTTGTCACTCCTTGCAATGATGTATCCCTGGTGCTAGCCCATGGGAGTGTTTTGGGCTACATGATCAATTTGGTCCTCACCCCCCGGTGCATGCCTTGGTGATTTTGATATTTCCACTTCAAGTTGACAGGGAGACAAGTGTCTGTTTGGTGATGGGAAGGTGTTATTTATGTCTCAAGGAGGGTTATTTGCTTGGGGTTAAACTTTGGTGTGTGTTTATAGAGGTCACAGAGTGTGTCTTTGGCTGTGTTTTGATGTGATCCATCAATGGTGGAACCCAAAGTAATTTGTTTGTGAAATATAATACAATGTTCACTCCTCCAAGCCTATATATATGTGATCACCACGACCCTAGGCTCTGTAGGATCATTTTGGAGACGTGGAACACTATTGGAGTCGGAAGAGAGCAGTCTTTGGAGCTGGATCTCATGCATGTTGATTCATGTTGGTGATCTAGCTTGCTTTTGAAGGATCAAAGCCTAGAAACTTTTCCTATTTTTTGAACATGTATTCATGTAAGTTGTGTGATATCTTCTCATATTTTGTTTTTTTTCTTATATTCTCTTTACTACCCTCTTGGTTGAATTTTTTAGTTTTTATGGAAATGATAGGTTCTTTTATTCTCAAACCTCTTACATTCACATTTTTCAACCTAGTTGGAGCTAGAGGTTACTTAGTTGGATGTTTGGGGTTGCTTATTAAAACATGGAGCACTAATTCTGTGTATGCTAGATAGAGATCATATTATTCACACAAGATAAGTGGTTTATCCTTTTAATTTAATATATTTTAACATGTAGTTTCTATATACAATCACTAGATCTCACCAGTCACACGTTAATGACATAAAGATGTCATTTTTAATTGACTTTTTGGCTTTAACATGGAGAACCTTGGGAATATCACTATTTATTCTGTTACTTTCTTTTAATAAAAAATGGTGAATCTTGTTGCTTCCATGTTGCCTGAAAAATTCAAGATTTACATGTATTATGCCCTAATTGTTGAATTAGACACTTTTGACAAATTTGGTCATGTTATGATTAAATAGTGGAATTTTGGGACAAATTTTACATGGTGATTTGTAATTTTTATTAGAAGAGATTCTAGAAATTAAAAGTGTCTTTAAACCCTCCTTTGTAATATGACCCCTTTATCCCCAAAATGGTAAACTTATGGCTAGATGCATGCATATGGAGTTTGAATTCATGTTTTATTACTTCTCATGCTTTACTTATGGATATATTAGTACCATGTTTTCAAATTCTACCATCACATCCTGTGAGATATGAGTAATTGACTCAATTAACTAAGTGACATGTAAATTCGTGTAGTGTCATGTGATCATATAGCTTCCCCAATGTTCAGAAATTGGGATAGAGAGATGGATATCCTTGTAGAAATTTTGGGATTGTGAGAAGGTGCTTAGGGTAGCATATTGTTGAATACACACAATTTAAGGATAATCCATATGCACTAGGGTTTTCCTCAGCAATCTAAAATCAACCACTTGTATGGTCAAAGCCTCATCTCCTATTTTGAATGACAGTCCTTATAATGTGAATGTAAATTATATAATATGATGATATATATGAGTATTTCCTATTTGATATAATGGGTATAATGGTTTGAGTACTCAACATGAGAGTGATGTGGTTCTATAGGTTGTATGGTGATGAGCCCCTACTTGTTCTACTCACATCGACCAAGGTGTGGCAAGATCTTAAGGAAACTGGTGATCCTAAGAACATGTATGGTGGGCCAGGGGACATGGAAATCACTAGGTGGGAGTTTGGATGGTACATCCCAACTACTCATGGATTAATTATAAAATATGTAATCAAAATATGTATCTTTACTTTTGTAGTCTCTTTTCATTTCTACATTATATTATTTTTACTACCCTAAAGTACCTTGTACATGTTTCTTTTTTTTATTTCATATCTCTTCCATTGCTCACATATGTTCTATAGAAGTTGTTGGTTGTAATTAATAATTAAATTCACCATGTATAGTTGATTTGCATATTGTTAATACTCTATAGATAATTTTTCTCTAGTTGGGAACTTGATCTAACTAATGTGGTTCTTCATTCTTGTTAAGTTATCAACACCTACCATAGGATTAAATAGTGAGGAGCTACCTTCTCGACGGAATATGTGAAACGATATGCTGGACTAGCCTTCTTGTAAAGTCTATAGTCATCCATGTACACTAAGGTTTGGGTGGGGTGTTTTATACAGTTTGTCTCCACAACTTAGTTTTACTTGTATGTAATGCATATGTTGCTTATGTTGTATATATGAACATGAGGATATTTTGCCCAAATAAATGGTGACTTTGGTCACATATGAATAAGTATGTACACTACTAGTTGGAAATAAATATTATTTCCATTTCACATGTTCCTATTTTAGAATGAAGTTAGAAAATTTTATTTAGATATTTTATTGCCTTCTTGGTTTATGATGTTAAGTATGATTGATTCATCATTTTGGTTTTTCTTTTCCTCACTTTGTGACCATCCAACATTTTGGGTGACATAAAGTCATCCATATTTTGTACATGAACTACTCTATTATTAAGTGGATTTTCCATCATGATCCATGAAAAATATTCCAACACAACAAGTATATCGATGAAATAAAAAGTTGGACTAAGTAAAGCTGACCAAATTGATCAAATTATTAGTAACAACTTGTGACAAATCAATTCCGCCTGAGCTTTGAGTACTCCAACTTGATGAATCGACTAACTTCTTGAGAAGTCAACCAATAAATAGGTTAGAATGCATTGTGGTGCATTTTGATATGATGAGATCCATACTAAGCCTCAGTATAAGTGTAATACCATTATGTTGCATTTTGATATGAATATATCCAACCAAACCTCAACATAAGTTGAACACCATAACTTAAGTTAGTTTTAAGTAGATTTACAAATTCCAACCATTATTCATCTTAAAATGTACTATTTAGAGACTTAATAATATATTGAGTCAAAAAGTCAATTCGATATAATCACTTATGTGAGAACCTGTTACACTAAATGAGATTACTCAAAACATAAAACACAATCAATCACCAATTAACCACATACCGAAAAATATGGGTAAATTAAAACCGATTTCAACGTCAGCACCTGCTCAAAAACATTTGCCTAAGATCCCAACATCTTTCTTTTATCCATACTATGCCAAGAATTTGATATAAATTTTTCTATGTCCTTATCCACAACATATATACACAGGAGAACAATATTCGCATATGCCACACAAACAAGCATTAATATGCTAACAAAAGTCCAATTCGTTTGAAAACCATATACAAGCTTTTCCTACTCAGACCTGAGAGTACAAGGACGACTCTAGGACACACTAGACATCTTATCAGCTTTCTCAAAGATTCAGTACTATAGCTCCTCTTTACTGCCACATATTTGTTTTTGTCACTTCCGATTACCTAAAAAAAATGTGGTGAACCACAAGGGTGAGACCCATGTCCCGGCAAGAGATATAACCTCCAATAATGTTTATTGATTCCAACATTTTTAAGTAATGAGATAGTTTAAGAAGTTTAATCATATATAGCAAATAGACTCAGCAACACTGATGATTAACAAAATACATAAAGGAGCTGATAACAATTATCATCATCAAGCTGACTATCATCATTTTCCTTATTAACTGTATAAGAGATTCAATAGCATATGCATAACTAGAATAAGCAATTCTAGTAGTGTATTATCTCTATTAACATGAATAAGTCTAGCATCACAAGCATATTTAACAACATTAGCATGTCTAACAGTTTGAAAAAATCAATATCATAAGCAGAGCTATCAACATAAGCACGAGTATTTGCATAAGAATGATTAACAATATAGGCATTTCTAATTACAGTGGCACATAAGGTCAAGCTGTTAACAACCTAGTCCGACCTTGGTATAGGTCACAACACTAGTGAAAGGAGGTGGGTACGCATACCCTACCATATGAGGAACAACAATATTTGTCCTCTAGTCTCGTCACATATATAATCACATTAGATGTATGAGACATGACCATATCCATCCTCCACAACCCGCATTGTGGATGATAAGGATATACCCTCAACTTGCCACCCCCACATACTAAACAATATGCACTCTGAGTTTCCCTTAGGAATACTCATTGCACCATCTGGCAAGTTCTGACACTCAGATGGATCTATGGCACAAGGCACTACATGATTAAAGTTTCACTTGATTAGTTATGCCAATTGGGTGAATTAAGGTTGCATCAAACAAGTGTACATACAAACCCTAACTCACTTCTAACAAGCATATAAATATCACAACTTCAAAAGATATAAAACGTGTGAAACATAATTTCTTATCTCATCATCACATGGTACTATTCACTTGCCATTCATGAGGCTACACTAGTCATCATAATATCAAAAGATATAAATCCTTTTCACAATATCACAAGGTATCAACCCTTATCAACACAAGAGGATTACACCTCATTCAGGGCTCAACCATGCCCAAAGGTCATTAAGACCATCATACTATCACATGATATAAATCCTTTTCAAAATATCACAGGGTATCAACCCTTATAAACACAAGAGGATTACACCTCATTCAGGGCTCAACTATGTCCAAAGGTCATTAAGACCATCATACTATTCCCTGCAAGATCATCATTATCTTTCCATGCCTTATAACAAGGCTCACAAACATCACTTACATATAATACACCAAATCAGCACAATATTGCATTAATGAGCTAGGAGATATTCATAAACAATCATAATAGTGTTACATTAACATTAAGAACATTCCTTTATTACATCAACATGCAAGGAATCTAGATATGATTAACCCTCATCATATTCACAATGCACATGTTTATTATAAGAAAGTATCAACCATGTGGCTATGTTAACCAAAAATTAATACATTAAGGTTATGCTCATATTAAGTAGGTTATTTCGCCATCATGCCATCATATAAGAAGGTTAAACATGAATAATCATCTTTATCTATTTGCATTAGATTTAGGTTCAACAAGATAAATTATATTAATGTTGCTAATCAACACTCATACCCAAACCCTAACTCATGGCATCCCCATTAGATCATGGATGCATAAGGTGAAGCATCACCATCACATCCCATACTATTCTCAAATATGAAAACCACACATAAATCAATGTGTAATCATCGAGTTATAGCACACTAGGGTTTCAACAACAATAAGAAAGTACTCCATGATTGTATTAATCATTCAAGAAATATTCATATACCCAATTACCATCATTTAGTTATATTAAAGCAAGATATAACAAGCTATACCTCATTAGGGTTACATATCAATACAATATGATTATCATCCCTTCTATTAATATGAGTAAATAGGTAAGACTACCTTATTAAGGGTAACCCTCCATTTTTTCCATCATCATTCAACCAATATAACCATACCACAATGTCACCCAGAACCATTGGATGTTTAAAAAGTAACAACATTGGTTGTTTACATTTGTAAACACCTTGGATAAACCACCTATGAAGTCCTTGATTTGTGCTCTAGAAAGAGTCAACATTTAACCCTATACATCCCTTGATTAACAACACAAAAGTTCCATTGATAGTAGGGTAAAACCCACAATCAACTGTTCATTTAAGACAAGCCATCCATTATCAACAAGTAAGCTCCTTAAGTTGATCATATAAAGGAAATCATCTAAATAACATTATTAGGACCAACATATTACATTAGCCATCATTCCACTTTATTAGAGGAATAAATAGTAGATCTTGACCATTGGGTCAAGTTGATATGTTAAAACCATCCATTACAGTATATGTTCGACCATTGCATCAAGTGACCCAAGAAGCCATTGGTCTAAGGCTTAATTGATGCTACAACTACAATGATTAACTCACTATAGGTTGTAGATACCTGATCCTCCATCATTAGTGACCATTAAGTCACCATAGGTTGTTAGATCAACACTATATTCATTAATTAGCATCAAATATTAAGCTAATGTCATCATTGATTGATAACATCAGTAGGGTACTTAATGGTTGATCATTAAACTTCTAATTGATCCAAAACCTAACCTAAGGGGGTGACCATAGGTTGTCACCATCATCTGACACCTTTGATCCCGACCATCATTTGTCATGAAGACAACACCATAGGGTTGATGCAATGGTACCATCACCGGGTCATGGGTTTATAAAAGAAATCAACTTAAAACCCTAAAATTAACCATTGGTTGATAGGTGCTTAGCACCATAGGTTGTCAACCAACCTGATCCCAGTCATATTTTACCTTAGTAATAACGTATATACGCATCATCACAGGTTCATCTAGAACTGAAATCAGAATAGGGAATATTATAAAAATCGAAATCCAAGTCAAGCATAGCTTTTTAGTGCATGGATCATCATTTTCAAGCAAGAACATGAGCTAGCAAGCTTATGGTAAGCAATAAACGTGGAGCAAGTTATAAAACTTGCCTCTAATGAGAAGATGAAAACCCAAACAGAAGAAAACTAGAGCAGGTAGTGTAGTAAATCCAATCATAAGTTGTAAACTCGTCCATCTAGCACCTTTCTTCATCAAATGAGCAAACCCTAAGCATAAGGAGCAAGAAAGGTAGGGTTTTAGAGCTTTAGAGCAATTGATACCAAGGAACAGAAAGGTTCCATCCTGGAGAAAGGAAGGTGGAAGGATAAAAAAGATATAAACAGAGGAAAGAAGGGGATTCTTACTCTTTTAGGTCAAGATCACTAGAAGGAAGCTTTTTCAACCCTAAAAGGAAGTCAATTGCAACCCTAGATTCCTTTTCTAAGAAGGTCCCCTCTTTCTTCTTCCTTGGATAGGAAATTCGCAGAAGAACATAGGGAGGATGAGGTTTGTAGAAGGAGGTAAGTGGTGGAGAGAAAATGGCTCTTTTTGGTGCTTAAGGATAAGTATATGGAACTTTAAGATAAAGAAAAAGAAAAAGTTGAAGTTCTAGTATCTTTCCAAGCCTTAAACTATTAAGAATATACAAGAACACACAAAAGAAGCTCCCCCACCATACATAGAGACATTGTTATCCCTAGTTTCTTGAATTTCCAAGAAAAACAAATAACTCATTAGTTGATAGCTACTAAAGGTAGCTCATCCATGAAGGGGTAAACCCAAAAATACCCTTGAAGAAAACACCTTCAAATCAAGGATTAAATAGGTGCCCCATGGATAAAAAAGCTCAATAGAGATGAGAGAATATCCAAGGAATATAATTCAAGTTATAAATTGCAATGCAAACCTCTCAATTGGGTAAATTGTAGAAAAGGCCAAAATGTGCATAAAATTGCATAACTTGGTCAAACAATGTCCAAATTGGACCAAATTTGAAACTTAATCTTGTCTTATGTTTTCAAAGAATATCATAAGGTTAGATTAGGGCTATAATAATTCAATTATTATAATTAAGATTATTTAAACCATTAAGAAAGTTTAGGGGCCTTACAACTATAAACCCCTAACAGGGATTTCACCCCAAAATCCAAGGTAAACAAAGATGGGTACTTCCTCTGCACCTCATCCTATTACCTTCACATGGTTACTTGCATATCATGGTGATGTCACATCATTCATACATATCTCATCTTGGTTCAACACAAAATAACCCACATAAGAAGACATTTCCAAATATGGAGCATAGAAACTTGTTGTTCCATCTGTACAAATCTAATAGTGACTTTCAACTTTAAATTCTATCTTTCATCTTGAAATTATATCTATTGTATCAACACATTACTCAAAAGTCATACTTGCTAGCTTTTTACCAATCATGGCATGTGTCCCATACCATTCCTTGAAGCATAAAAAAAGGCAATGTATCCATCCTTTTTTTTGATACACTCACACTAGAACTCTTGTCAGTTCTTTTTCAACATCAAAGGAAATGATGACATTGGCACCTGTCATCCCATACAAGGAAACATCATTCCTAGTAAACCTTGTTAGGGGTGAAACAATGACACTATCTTCACCTTACTAGTATTTACACAACCTACTTAGAAGACATATCATGATCCCATAAAGAAATTTAATCAACCCCATCTCACTCTTGTTCAACTTGTCTCATACCTATTGCTGCTTGGACAACTCTAAGGTTTTTGATGAAATATTGATCATATTTTTGACCATATTTGAAATACTTTGACATGTCATCATTCAAAGCTTGATATAACTTGTATGACATGACTGGAACACTATGTTCCTCCTATTCATAAATTCTATTTGTACATTGGTTAGTCTAAAAGACATAACTCTAAAATCATCATGGTCATGTGAATTATGTCATCCAATCTAACTCTTATGCATTGCTAATTGATTGTAGGTTTATCTTAAAGGAATACAATATCATATATCTTTTGACCAAAAATCATCTATCTTTGATAGTGGTCTTACCCAACTATCACTGAACCATACACAACATTATAGAATCACTTTTGTTTTTCCTTCCATACAACATTTGGAGGATCATCATCAACTCTCTCTCTCTATGGGAGAGGAATACTTGGAATGCTCATTTAATAAACATCTCCAACCTTCACATATTTCTCATACTATTGATACATCTTAGATACTAGGATTCATTACCGTGGTATCCACCTCATGTCCTATAAGGAACTCACATCCTTATCTCATCTACTTTTACCAACATAACAAATATCAAGAAATATAAGAGGAGTATTCCTAATTATTGGAAGGCTCAAAAGAAAAATCATCACAAACTTTATGATATTGAAACCACAGTCCAAGCAACCTTATGCTATAATAAGCTATCCGCCCTCATGTTTGCAGCGAATCCACATGTACGAAGTGGAAATGATCCACTTGAAATTTGTTCCCTAGAAAGGAAAGACACAAAGGGAAACACACTTCCCATAGCATAACAACATTGTTCAAGGGTCACTAGAAAAAAAGGTTACCAATTCTATTTTCACTATGCGAGTTACAACTTCTTATGTATCATTTTACCCTTTTCATTTTGGGATCCTTGCCATTAGCATAGGAATCATCACGATTGACATATCTCATTACTCCTTCCTTGATGACTATTTATCACAGTTGGGCATGTTCTCTAATTTTATTATATTTTTCAACCACTTATAAACAAGTAAATACTCATATTCCACATTTTCTTCACTAAACATGGATCATCTGTTTTAATTTTGTTTCAAATGCCATGCTTATTTTACATTAACACATTCTTACACATAGGTTGGTCTGAGATTAACTCAGGTTCCACCTTATTCCTTTGTCATTTTTCTCATTTATCTTCTCTTTTCGTACTTATTATAGGAGTTCTTTCCATCTTATGTGGATTTCATATCTTGATTCACTTTATAAGCATAGACTTATCTGTCTTTTACTTTATTATCTTCTTGAATCACATCTTCAAGAACTCCACTTTTTCTAATTTGTATACAGATTTAGATTTCATGGTGTTATATCTTTCTCTTATAGTTACCAAGCGTTCAAGTTTTGATAGATTATGATGCAATTCTCATATTCTTTAAGGTAGGGTTGAGATATTCATACCATGATTTCTTATTCATTATGCTCTTTAGATTGCCTCAAAATGACTACTTGATCAGAGTAATCAGAAAGATAACAATCTAAGAGTTCCATACTTACCTTTCTTCAATAATTGAATACCTAGCCAGGGCACCCAAATAATGAGATTAGGTAGTATGCACCGTGTTTTTATGTCACGGTCCTATCTTAGACATCATCCTAGTCTTAAGTCCTAGTGTCCCTATAGACTCAATGACCCTAAATCTCTAATATCAACTTGTGAGAACCCGTTACACTAAATGAGATTACTCAAAAGATAAAACACAATCAATCACCAATTAACCACATACCCAAAAATATGGGTAAATTGAAACCAATTTCAACGTCAGCACCTGCTCAGAAACATTTTCATAGGAGCCCAACATCTTTCTTTTATCCATACTATGCCAAGAATTGGATACAAATTGTTTATCACCTTACCCACAACATATATACACAGGAGAACAATATTCGTATATGCCACACAAACAAGCATAAATATGCTAACAAAAGTCCAATTCATTTGAAAACTATATACAAACTTTTCTTGCCTAGACCTGAGAGTATAAGGACAACTCTAGGACACAGTAGACATCTATCAACTTTCTCAAAGATTAATTACTATAGATCCTCTTTACTGCTAGATATTTGTTTTTGTCACTTCGGATTACCTAAAAAAATGTGGTGAACCACAAGGGTGAGACCCATGTCCCAGCAAGAGATATAACCTCCAACAACGTTTATTGATTCCAACATTTTTAAGTAATGAGATAGTTTAAGCAGTTTAATCATATATAGCAAATAGGCTCAACAACACTGATGATTAATAAAATGCATAAAGGAGTTGATAATAATTATCATCTTCAAGATGACTATTATCATTTGCCTTATTAACTATATAAGAGATTCAATAGCATATGCATAACTACCACAAGCAAGTCTAGTAGCATATTATCTCTATTAACATGAATAAATCTAGCATCATAAGCATATCTAACAACATTAGCATGTCTAATAGTTTGAACAGATCAATATCAGAAGCATATCTATCAACATAAGCATGAGTATTTGCATATGCATGATTAGCAGTATATGCATTTCTAATTACAGAGGCATGTCTAGCAAGTTAAACATAACTAAAAACATGATATAGCTAGAATCATAATTATAATCAGCTGTAGCCGTATAGATATCAACATAAGCATGACTATTGTATGTACACATTTACAATCTTAAGCATATCCACAACATAATTATATCTACTATCTCTTAATTGTACTAAGCATCATCTTTATGTAAAGAGAACAAACAAGGGTTATCATCCAATGTGAATCATTGTATATAACCCTAAACAGATATTTTATACGGCTGTATTACATCTTTTATTATGCCCTAAGAAAATTGAGGATACCACTCAAAATCTAACTGACCACTGCTAAGTTGAAATCAGTACCATAAAAGATCTAGGAAGATCCAAACTCCTAAGATCTTCTCTGGTTCCGGTCAGTACGGGTCCGCCACAACGACACATAAGGTCAAGTTGCTAACAACCTAGTCCATCCTTGGTACAGGTCATGACACTAGTGAAAGGAGGTGGGTACACATACCGTACCATCTGAGGTACAACTGTAGTTTTTCTCCAGTCTTGTCTCATATATATTCACATCTTATCCTCGCATGGTACTATTCACTTGTCATTCATGAGGCTACACTAGTCATCATACTATCACAAGATATAAATCCTTTTCACAATATCACAGGGTATCAACCCTTATCAACATAAGAGGATTACACCTCATTCAGGGCTCAACCATGCCCAAAGGTCATTAAGACCATCATAATATCATAGGATATAAATCCTTTTCGAAATATCACAGGGTATCAAACCTTATCAACATAAGAGTATTACACCACATTCAGGGCTCAACCATGCCCAAAGGTCATTAAGACCATCATACTATTCCCTGCAAGATTATCATTATCTTTCCATGCCTTATAACAAAACTCAACAACATCACTTACATATAATACACCAAATCAGCACAATATTGAGCTAGGAGATATTCATAAACAATCATAGCAGGGTTATATTAATATTAAGAACATTCCTTTATTACATCAACATGCAAGGAATCTACATATGATTAACCCTCATCATATTCATAATGCACATGTTTAGTATAAGAAAGTATCAACCATGTGGCTATGTTAACCACCAATTAACACATTAAGGTTATGATCATATTAAGGAGGTCACCATCATGCCAACATATAAGAAGGTTAAATATGAATACTTATCTTTATCTATTTGCATTAGAGTTGGGTTCAACAAGATAAATTATATTAATGTTTATAATCAGGACTCATACCCAAACCCTAATTATTGGCATCCCCCTTAGATCACGGATGCATAAGGTGAAGCATCATCATCATATTCCATACTATTCTCAAATATGAACCCACACATAAATCAATGTGTAACCATCGGGTTATAGCATACTAGGGTTTCAAAAACAATAAGAGAGTACTCCATGATTGTATTAATCATTCAAGGACTATTCATATACCCAATTACCATCATTTAGTTATATTAAAGTTAGGTATAACAAGCTATACCTCATTAGGGTTACATATCAACACAATATGATTATCATCGCTTCTATTAATATGAGTGAATAGGTAAGACTACCATGTTAAGGGTAACCCTCCATTTGTTCCATCATCATTCAACTAATATCACCATACCACAATGTCACCCAGAACAATTAAATGTTTAAAAGGTAACACCATTGGTTGTTTACATAAGTAAACACCTTGGGTAAACCACCTATGAAGTCCTAGATTTTTTCTCTAGAAAGAGTCACCTATTAACCCTAGACATCCCTTGATTAACAACACAAAAAGTTCCATTGATAGTAGGGTAAAACCCATAATCGATTGTTCATTTAAACAAGTCGACCATTGTCAACAAGTAAGCTCCTTAAGTTGATCATATAAAGGAAATCATCTAAATCATATTTGTAGGACCAACATAGTTCATTATCCATCATTCCACTTTATTAGAGGAATAAATAGTAGATCTTGACCATTGGGACAAGTTCATATGTTAAAACCATCAATTACAGTATAGGTTCGACCATTGCATCAAGTGACTGAAAAACCATTGGTTTAAGGCTTAATTGATGCTACAAATATGATGCTTAACTCATCATAGGTTGAATAGACTTGATCCATCGTCATTAGTGACCACTAAGTAACCATAGGTTGTTAGATCAACACTATATTCATTAATTAGCATCAAATATTAAGCTAATGTCATCATTGATTGATAACATCAGTTGGGTACTTAATGGTTGATCATTAAACTTCTAATTGATCCAAAACCTGACCTAAGGGGGTGACAATAGGTTGTCACCATCATATGATACCTTTGATCCCAACCATCAGTTGTCATGAAGACAACACCATAGGATTGTTGCAATGGTACCATCTTTGGGTCATGGGTTTATAAAAGAAATCAACTTAAAACCCTAAAATTGACCATTGGTTGATAGGTGCTTAGAACCATAGGTTGTAAACCAACCTGATCCAAGACATATTATACATTAGGAATAACGTACACAAGATCACAGGTGCATATATAACTGAAATAAGAACAAAGAATATTATAAAAATTGAAATCCAAGTCAAGCATAGCTTTTTAGTGCATGGATAATCATTTTCAAGCAAGAACATGAGCTAGCAAGCTTATGGTAAGCAATAAACGTGGAGAAAGTTATAAAAATTGCCTATAATGAGAATATGAAATCCCAAACATAAGAAAACTCGAGAAGGTAGGGTAGGAAATCCAATCATAAGTTGTAAACTCATCCATCTAGCACCTTTCTTCATCAAATGAGCAAACCCTAAGCATAAGGAGCAAGAAAGGTAATGTTTTAGAGCTTTAGAGCAATTACTAACATGGAACAGCAAGGTTCAGACCTGGATAAAGGTAGGAGGAAGGATAAAAAAGATATAAATGGAGGAAAGAATGAGATTCTTACTCTTTTAGGTCAAGATCACTAGAAGGACGCTTTTTCAACCCTAAAAGGAAGTCAATTACAACCCTAGATTCTTTTTCCAAGAAGGTCCCCTCTTTCTTATTTATTAGACAAGAAATTCACAGAAGCACAGAGGGAGGAAGAGGTTTGTAGAAGGAGGGAAGTTTTGGAGATAAAATGGCTCGTTTTGGTGCTTAGGGATAAGTATATGAAACTTTAAGATAAAGAAAAAGAAAAAGTTGAAGTTCTAGTATCTTTCCAAGTGTCCATGGACTTAAACTATTAAGAATATACAAGCACACACACAAGAATCTCCCACACCATACATATAGACATGTTTATCCCTCGTTTCTTGAATTTCCAAGCAAAACAAATAACTCATTAGTTGATAGCTACTAAAGGTAGCTCATCCATGAAGGGGTAAGCCCTAAAATACCCTTGAAGAAAACACCTTCAAACAAAGGAATTAATAGGTTCCCCATGGCTCAAAAATCTCAATAATGATGAGAAAATATACAAGGAACATAATGCAAGTGATAAATTGCAAATAAAACCTCTCAATTGGGTAAATTGTAGAAAAGTCTAAATTGTGCATAAAATTGCATAACTTGCTCAAACAATATCCAAATTGGACCAAATTTGAAACTTAAGCTTGTATTATGATTTCAAATCATAAAAAAAGGTTATATTATGGTGATAATAATGCAATTATGATAATTAAGATTATTCATCTCATTAAGAAAGTTTAGGGGCCTTACAACTATAAACCCCTAATAGGGATTTCACCCCTGAAATCTAAGGTAAACGAAGATGGGTACTTCCTATGCATCTCATCCTATTATATTCACATGATTACTTGCATATCATGGTGATGTCACATCATTCATACATATCTCATCTTGGGTCAACACAAAATCCCCCACATAAGAAATTTGCAAATATGGAACACAGAAACTTGTTCTGCCACCTATACAAATCTAATAGTAACTTTCAACTTTAAATTCTATCTGTCATCATAAAATTATATCTATTGTATCAACACATTACTCAAAATTCATACTTGCTAGCTTTTTACCAATCATGGCATGTGTTCCATACCATTCCTTGACACTAGAACTCTTGTCAGTTCTTTTTCAGCATCAAAAGAAATGTTGACGCTGGAACCTATCATTCCATACATGGAAACATCATTCCTAGTCAACCTTTATAGGGGTGAAATAATAACACTATCTTCACCTTACTAGTATTTACACAACCCACTTAGAAGACATATCATGATCCCATAAAGAAATTTAATCAACCCCATCTCACTCTTGTTCAACTTGTCTCATAGCTATTGCTGCTTCGGAAACCATAAGGTTTGTGAAGAAATATTGATCATGTTTTTGACCATATTTTAAATACTTTGACATTTCATCATTCAAAGCTTGATATAACTTGCATAACATGACTGGAACACTTTGTTCCTCCTATTCATAAATTCTATTTGTACATTGTTTGGTCTAAAGGACATAACTCTAAACTCATCATGGTCATGTGAATTATAACATCCAATCTAACTCTTATGCTTTGGTATTTGATCATAGGTTTATCTTAAAGGAACACGATATCACATATATTAACCAACAAACCATCTATCCTTGATAGTGGTCTTGCCCAACTATCATTGAACCATACACAACATTATAGAATAACTTTTGTTTTTCCTTCCAGACAACATTTAGAGGATCATCATCAAGTCTCTCTCTCTCTCTCTAAGGGACATGAATACTTGTAATGTTCATTTAATAAACATATCCAACCTTCACATATTTCTCATACTGTTGATACATCTTGGATACTACGATTCATTACCTTGGTATCCACCTCATATGCTATATGGAACTCACATCCTTATCTCATCTACTTTTACCAACATAACAAATATTAAGAAGTATAAGAGGAGTATTCCTAATTATTGGAAGGCTCAAAAACAAAATCAACGCAAACTTTATGATCTTGGAACCATAGTCCAAGCAACCTTATTCTATAATAAGCTATCCACCCTCATGTTTGCAGTGAATCCACACGTATTAAGTGGCAATTATCCACTTGAAAGTTGTTCCCTAGAAAGGAAAGACACAAAGGGAAACACACTTCCCATACCATAGCAACATTGTTCAAGGGTCACTAGCAAAAAGGTAACCAATTCTATTTTCATTATGTGAGTTACAACTTCTTATGTATCATTTTACCCTTTTCATTTTGGGTTCCTTGCCATTAGCATAGGAATCATCATGATTGGCATATCTCATTACTCCTTCCTTGATGACTATTTATCACACTTGGGTATGTTCTTTGATTTTATTATATTTTTCAACCACTTATCAATAGGTAAATACTCATATTCCACATTTTCTTCATTACACATGGATCAAATGCCTTAATTTTTTTCAAACTCTATGTTTATTTTACATTAACACTTTCTTACACACATAGGTTGGTTTGGGATTAACTCAGGTTCCACCTTATTCCTTTGTCATTTTTCTCATTTATCTTCTCATTTTGTACTTATTATAGGAGTTCTTTCCATCTTATGTGGATTTCATACCTTGATTCACTTTATAAGCATAGACTTATCTATCTTTTACTTTATTATCTTCTTCAATCACATCTTCAAGAACTCCTCCTTTTCTAATTTGTATACAGATTTAGATTTCATGGTGTTGTATATTTATCTTATAGTTGCCAACCATTCAAGTTTTGATAGATTATGATGCAATTCTCATCTTCTTTAAGGTAGGGTTCAGATATGCATACCATGATTTCTTATTCATTATGCTCTTTAGATTGTCTCAAAATGACTACTTAATCAGAGTAATCAGAAAGATAACAATCTAAGAGTTCCATACTTACCTTTCTTCAATAATTGATTATATGGCCAGGGCACCCAAATACTGAGATTTGGCAGTATGCACCATATTTTTGTGGTACGTTCCTATCTTAGACATCATCCTAGTCTTAAGTCCTAGTGTCCCTGTAGACTCAGTGAACTTAAATCTATGATACCAACTTGTGAGAACCCATTACACTAAATGAGATTATTCAAAACATAAAAAACAATCAATCACCAATTAACCACATAACCAAAAATATGGGTAAATTAAAACCGATTTCAACGACAACACCTGCTCAGAAACATTTGCATAAGAGCCCAACATATTTCTTTTATCCATACTATGCTAAGAATTTGATACAAATTGTTCTATCACCTTAGCCACAACATATATACACATGAGAACAATATTTATATATGCCACACAAACACGTATTAATATGCTAACAAAAGTCCAATTCGTTTGAAAACCATATACAAACTTTTCCGGCCCGGACCTGAGAGTACAAGGACGACTCTAGGACACACTAGACATCTAATTAACTTTCTCAAAGATTCATTACTATAGCTCCTCTTTACTGCCACATATTTGTTTTCATCACTTCCGATCACCTAAAAAATGTGGCAAACCACAAGGGTGAGACCCATGTCCCAGCAAGAGATATAACCTCCAACAACGTTTATTGATTCCAACATGTTTAAGTAATGAGATAGTTTAAGCAGTTTAATCATATATAGAAAATAGGCTCACCAACAGTGATGATTAACAAAATACATAAAGGAGCTGATAACAATTATCACCATCAAGATGACTATCATCATTTGCCTTATTAACTGTATAAGAGATTCAATAGCATATGCATAACTAGCATAAGCAAGTCTAGTAGCATATTATCTATATTAACATGAATAAGTCTAGCATCATAAGCATATGTAACAACATTAGCATGTCTAACAATTTGAATAGATCAATATCATAAGAAGAGCTATCAACATAAGAATGAGTATTTGCATAAGCATGATTAGCAGTATAGGCATTTCTAATTATAGAGGCATGGCTAGCATGCTAAACATAACTAACAACATGATATAGCTAGCATCATAATTTTGATCAGTTGTAGTAGTATAGATATCAACATAAGCATGACTATTGTATGTATACATTTACAATCTTAAGCATATCTACAACATAAGTATATATATTATCTCTTATTTTCACTAAGCATCATCTTTATGTAAAGAGAACAAACAAGGGTTATAATCCAATGTGAAGTGTTGTGTATAACCCTCAACTGATATGCTATACGGCTGTATTACATCTTTTATTATGCCCTGAGGAAATTGAGGATACCACTCAAAATCCAACTGACCACTACTAAGTCAAAATCGGTTCCATACAAGATCTAGGAAGAGCTGGACTCCTAAGATCTTCTCCGCCCCCAGTCAGTACAGGTTCATCACAATGACACAAAAGGTCAAGCTACTAACAACCTAGTCCGTCCTTAGTATAGGTAACAAAACTAGTAAAAGGAGGTGGATACACATACCCTACCATCCAAGGTACAATCACAGTTGTCCTCCACTCTCGACATATATATAATCACATCATATGTATGAGGCATGACCATAACAATCCTCCACAACCCGCATTGTGAATGACAAGGATATATCCTCAACTTGCCAACTCCGCATACTCAACAGTATGCATATCTGGCAAGTCCTGACACTCAGATGGATCTATGGCATAGGGCACTACATGATTAAAGTTTCACTTGATTAGTTATGCCAATTGGGTGACTTAAGGCTGCATCAAACAAGTGGACATACAAACTCTAATTCACTTCTAACAAGCATATAAATAT
The DNA here is from genome assembly GCA_963693085.1 of Alisma plantago-aquatica. Lineage (NCBI taxonomy): Eukaryota > Viridiplantae > Streptophyta > Magnoliopsida > Alismatales > Alismataceae > Alisma > Alisma plantago-aquatica. Next base: position 283,871,537 of record OY856413.1, read on the forward strand.
CACAACTTCAAATTATATAAAACGTGTGTAACATAATTTCTCATATCATCATCACATTGTACTATTCACTTGCCATTCATGCGGCTACACTAGTCATCATACTATCACAAGATATAAATCCTTTTCACAATATCATAGGGTATCAACTCTTATCAACACAAGAGGATTACACCTCATTCAGGCATGAAACATGCCCAAAGGTCATTAAGACCATCATACTATCACATCATATAAATCCTTTTCACAATATCACAGGGTATCAACCCTTATCAACACAAGGGGATTACACCTCATTCAGAGCTCAACCATGCCCAAAGGTCATTAAGGCCATCATACTATTCCCTACAAGATCATCATTATCTTTCCATGCTTTATAACAAGGCTCAACAACATCAATTACATATAATACACCAAATCAGCACAATATTGCATTAATGAGCTAGGAGATATTCACAAACAATCGTAGCAGGTTATATTAACATTAATAACATTCCTTTATTACATCAACATGAAAGGAATCTAGATATGATTAACCCTCATCATATTCATAATGCACATGTTTTGTATAAGAAAGTATCAACCATGTGGCTATGTTAACTACCAATTAACACATTAAGGTTATGATCATATTAAGGAGGTTATTTCACCATCATGACATCATATAAGAAGGTTAAACATGAATACTCATCTTTATCTATTTGCATTAGAGTTAGGTTCAACAAGATAAATTATATTAATGTTTTTAATCAACACTCATACCCAAACCCTAACTCATGGCATCCCCATTAGATCATGGATGCATAAGGTGAAGCATCACCATCACATTCCATACTATTCTCAAATATGAACCCACACATAAATCAATGTGTAAGCATCAATTTATATCATTCTAGAGTTTCAACAACAATAAGAGAGTACTCCATGATTGTATTAATCATTCAAGGACTATTCATATGCCCAATTACCATCATTTAGTTATATTAAAGCTAGATATAACAAGCTATACCTCATTAAGGTTACATACTAACACAATATGATTATCATCCCTCCTATTAATATGAGTGAATAGGTAAGAGTACCTTATCAAGGGTAACCCTCCATATGTTCCATCATCATTCAACCAATATCACCATACCACAATGTCACTCAGAATCATTGGATGTTTAAAAGGTAACACCATTGGTTGTTTACATAAGTAAACACCTTGGATAAACCACCTATGAAGTCCTTGATTTGTTCTCTAGAAAGAGTCACCATTTAAGACTAGACATCCCTTGATTAACAACACAGAAAGTTCTATTGAGAGTAGGGTAAAACCCGTAATTGAGTGTTCATTTAAAACAAGCCATCCATTGTCAACAAGTAAGCTCCTTAAGTTGATCACATAAAGTAAATCATATAAATCACATTATTAGGACCAATATATTACATTAGCCATAATTCCAATTTATTGAAGGAATAAATAGTAGATCTTGACCACTGGGTCAAGTTCATATGTTAAAACCATCAATTATAGTATAGGTTCGACCATTGTATCAAGTGACCCAAGAAACCATTGGTCTAAGGCTTAATTGATGCTACAACTACAATGCTTAACTCACGACAGGTTTTAGAGACCTGATCCACCATCATTAGTGACCATTAAGTCACCATAGGTTGTTATATCAACACTATATTCAGTTATTAGCATCAAATATTAAGCTAATGGCATCATTGATTGATAACTTCAGTAGGGTACTTAATGGTTGATCATTAAACTTCTAATTGATCCAAAACCTGACCTAAAGGGGTGACCATAGGTTGTCACCATCATCTGACACCTTTGATCCCAACCATCAGTTGTTATGAAGACAACACCATAGGGTTTTTATAATGGTACCATCATCGGGTCATAGGTTTATAAAAGAAATCAGCTTAAAACCCTAAAATTGACCATTGGTTGATAGGTGCTTAGCACCATAGGTTGTCAACCAACCTGATCCAAGTCATATTATACCTTAGGAATAATGTATACATGATCACAGGTTCATCTAGAACTGAAATTAGAATAGGGAACATTATACAAATCGAAATTTAAGTCAAGCATAGATTTTTAGTGCATGGATCATCATTTTCAAGCAAGAACATGAGCTAGCAAGCTTATGGTAAGAAATAAACGTGGAGCAAGTTATAAAACTTGCCTATAATGAGAAGATGAAATCCCAAACAGAAGAAAACTTGAGCAGGTAGGGTAGGAAATCCAATCATAAGTTGTAAAGTCATCCATCTAGCACCTTTCTTCATCAAATGAGCAAACCCTAAGCATAAGGAGCAAGAAAGGTAGTGTAACATCCCAGGATTTGAGGCCTCGGATAACATGATCTTAAAAGGAATGATTGGACTACCCATATCACCAAGGTGCACCTCCTTTTCCGGGAGCCCATCACTAAGAACTCCATAGTTAAGCGTGCTCAGCTTGGAGTAGTACTGGGATGGGTGACCTGTCGGGAAGTTGATCCTGGCATGCGCGTGAGTGGAAAAAAAGCGTGCAGTTAAGGCTAGTGGTGGTTTGTGGGGCCAGTCGTCATTCCTGAAACTCTACTAGAGCTTTGGGCAGTAGGCCCAGGCGTTACAAATGGTATCAGAGCCATAACCCCTCCAGTAGGTGGGGCCCACATGGGCATGTGGCATGCCAGTCTTGAGCCGTGCGGTCCAGGCAAGTTGGAAAGGGCTATCCGTAGAGACGAGATGGAGCCGCCCTTGCGCTGGTAGCCGTGGACGGGAGCTGGGTGTCTATGGGCCATTGTGGGTCTGCACTGAAATGGGGTGAGATTATGAGGCCATATAGTTGAGCCTTGACGAGGACGTCAAGAGTCTAAGTGGGGGAGATTGTAACATCCCATGATTTGAGGCCTCGGATAACATGATCTTAAAAGGAATGATTGGACTACCCATATCACCAAGGTGCACCTCCTTTTCCGGGAGCCCATCACTAAGAACTCCATAGTTAAGCGTGCTCAGCTTGGAGTAGTACTGGGATGGGTGACCTGTCGGGAAGTTGATCCTGGCATGCGCGTGAGTGGAAAAAAAGCGTGCAGTTAAGGCTAGTGGTGGTTTGTGGGGCCAGTCGTCATTCCTGAAACTCTACTAGAGCTTTGGGCAGTAGGCCCAGGCGTTACAAAGTAACACGTCCATGCACTTAGAGATGGTTATCTATGGGCCTATAGGTTCATTTTCATACCATGTACTCTTCACTTAGCCTCTCAAGATCCTATGAGACCTCTTCAGGTCACCTCAAAACCGACAGAACTGGTACACACCCTACCAAAGGGTCCTCTCCCAGGATGGGAGGAAACTACAACCCGTGACCGCAAGGTCACAACCATCCTTAAGGTTTTCATCCATATGAGCATGCTTAAACCAACCACCACTAAGGCACAAGCGTACCTACGAAACCATGCTAAGTCACACTCATTTTCTTTCCTCATCATTAGATTAACTTATTCGTGAGGGGTTCATCAAACATACCCTTACCTGAAGGGGTTTTCCTTTACCTCTACACATTAAGAGTACCATGCTCAAAACTATAGAGACTCAAATCTCAACATGAGCATTGGGTACACCGCTTCCCTTCTTAGGCCTAGGAACCCTAGGTTCACCTTTGGGTATCCAACTGCATGTTCAAACTCTTAACCATGAATCAAGCATGTTCAAGATATGTCATGTACTTTCATGATCTTTCTACTCAACACTTCAGAGTTGATTCCTCTTCCTGGACAACTACTAGGTATAAAACCTCACCACTGGTGCCTTAACCTCCTCAGGGTCAAAAGCACTCTCTATCTCATCTAGTAGGTAATCACTTGTACCATAGGTACTCGAAGCATCATCCTCCCTCTAGGGTTTGGTTACTCTCAAGCTAACCAAGACATCATCAACCTCCAGGGATCATGCATGAGGCGACCATTATCATCCACTTAGGTCGCATCCTTCTCGACTCCCACTGTTTCTCAAGTTTCGGGGTTTTAGGCTTCCAACTTTCTTGGCCAAGGTCTTCTCCCTTTCTCTAGAGCTAATCCTACAACCAACCTCTCTATAGGAGGTCCTGTCTTTATGAAGGATCAAACTCCTGAGCACGCCCTTATTTGAATGAAGCCTATACTCAAACTTATGTTTACTCAAGGTTATCCATAACCCCATATGTTTATCTCATAAGCCATCCATCATGATCCCTTGACTAGGGTTTCGTTTAATGTCGCCATTACTGATGCACTCTGGGTACAAGTTATATCCTACTGGCAACAACCCTATAGGTTCTTCTCTAACCTCATCCATGAAGGAGTTACCCTTCGCTCAAACACGCACGACCCTCTCCAGGGTTGGGTTGCCAAAGGTACTAGGTTATCCAACCTCTCATGGCTCGTGTGATGATCCCAAGGCATGTCTAACCAAACACTCGGTCTAACTCATCATGTCATCTCTATCTCTAACCTTCACTTAGGGTTAGGATTACCATCATCCTCAAAGTATGTGCTAGGTTTCTACCTTTGATGGAGGTCTCTACCTCCAAGACTAACTCTCTCTACTCATCCTCCTGTCACAGAGGTCTATCCTCAAGTCTCTCCTGAGGGCAATGACAACTCGTGTCATACGACCTAAGCATGTATCTATTCCTTTTACGCTTACTCTATTAAGCTTATGTCCATGACATCTTATTTACATGCTTTTTATTAAATTTGGTGGAGGATTCCTTAATCCTTATCAACCTTACCCATACCTCAAGAGGGTGAGGAAAAGAGAGAAAACCCTAATCCTTAAGGTCCTTAACAGAATTTGAGTTGAGAAAGGATGAACGAGATGAGAGAGTCCTAAAAGGTATCTTATTTCGATTCATACCCTAAGACTTTGGCCAGGCAGTCACACGGATCCGGGAGTCCTCGTATTCCGACTAGCGGTGCGGAGGAAAATATTGCCAGTTCCGGTCGTGATCCTTTTCTAGACACCTCTGTCTTTCGGATAATCATCTAATAACTCCCTTGGGTTCTACAGAATTTGTAAAATTTAATAATTATTAAAGATTAGATGAGGAACCTATGCTCTGATACCAATTGTAACGCCTGGGCCTACTGCCCAAAGCTCTAGTAGAGTTTCAGGAATGACGACTGGCCCCACAAACCACCACTAGCCTTAACTGCACGCTTTTTTTCCACTCACGCGCATGCCAGGATCAACTTCCCGACAGGTCACCCATCCCAGTACTACTCCAAGCTGAGCACGCTTAACTATGGAGTTCTTAGTGATGGGCTCCCGGAAAAGGAGGTGCACCTTGGTGATATGGGTAGTCCAATCATTCCTTTTAAGATCATGTTATCCGAGGCCTCAAATCCTGGGATGTTACAGGTAGGGTTTTAGAGGTTTAGAGCATTTGTACCATGGAACAACAAGGTTTTGACCTAAAGAAAGGTAGTAGGAAGGATAAAAAATATAAAAATAGAGTAAATAAGGGGATTCTTACTCTTATAGGTAAAGTTTACTAGAAGGAAGCTTTTTCAACCCTAAAAGGAAGTCAATTGCAACCCTAGATTCTTTTTCCAAGAAGGTCCCCTCTTTCTTATTCCTTGGATAGGAAATTCACAGAAGCATATAGGGAGGAAGAGGTTTGTAGAAGGAGGGAAGTGGTGGAGATAAAATGGTTCTTTTTGTTTCTTAGGGATAAGTATATGAAACTTTAAGATAAAGAAAAAGAAAAGGTTGAAGTTCTAGTATCTTTCCAAGTGTCCATGGCCTTAAACTATTAAGAATATACAAGCACACACACAAGAAGCTCCCCCACCATCCATAGAGAAATGCTTATCCCTCATTTCTTGAATTTGAAAGAAAAATAAATAACTCATTAGTTGATAGCTACTAAAGGTAGCTCATCCATGAAGGGGTAAACCCGAAAATACCCTTGAAGAAAACACCTTCAAACCAAGGATTAAATAGGTTCCCCATGGATCAACAAGATCAATATTGATGAGAGGATATTCAAGGAACGTAATGCAAGTGATAAATTGCAAAGAAAACCTCTCAATTGGGTAAATTGCAGAAAAAGTTCAAAATGTGCATAAAATTGCAATACTTGCTTAAACAATGTCCAAATTGGACCAACTTTGAAACTTAAGCTTGTATTATGATTTCAAAAAATATCACATGGTTATATTAGGGTTATAATAATTCAATTATGATAATTAAGCTTATTCAACTCAAGCAAGTTTTGGGGCCTTACAACTTCAAACTTATAATGTAGTCCATTCACTATATAGTTTTTACTAGAATTAAACATGGATACTCTAAAACTGATACACCAGGTTTTCTCAATGACCATAGCTAATATTTATGTTAAAATGATAAAAAAATGTACAAATGTAAAACTAATAAATTTGGTAAATAGCCACAACCAAATTGAGGTTAGGGGTCCTACTAACCATAGGTTACTCACAAAGCATGTCCATGGTTATAAAAAGAGACTATAGGTTATGGTTGAAACTTATTTATGTTTTTTGCTCAGTAAGCACCTTCCTCTTTATAAAACATAAAAAAATAGTTTTATGTATAGGTATGATTATGTATGAACTTATGAGGACACCTATACATCAGAACTAAGATGAATCCAACCAATCAATCATACAAATAAACTATCTCTTTGATGCTTTTCCAGCATTTCTTATTATCATCATACAAACTTCTAAAGATTCTGTAGATCCTCTCTTTCCAAATGATAAAAAGAGTAGCCAGACACAACAATTGCTATTTTTTCATATTCATCTTCAAACAATCTTTAGGACACCTAAGGACATTATCAATGTACCCAACATTGACTCCATATCTCCAGGTTGTAGCAACAAAGTTGCAATTGAAAAGAGTATGAACAATACTCTCAGAATCTTTTTCATAGAAACAACAACGAGAAGCTAGATGGAATCCCACCTTCTGAAGATAATCAAGAGTTGATAATTTGTCTAAGAAAATTTTCCACGCATTGATAATCATGACTCTGGGATGGTCAAACCTCCAAAGCCATTTTGCCCAAGAAGGATAAAACTTAGTGCCTCTGAGGATATTCCAATCATTTTTAATCTTCAGAGAATGAAGACCTTGAATACTAATCAAATCCTCATCATAGAGCTTGATGCCAGCATCATCAATGCAACTCTTGAACTCCTTAAAGCATCTTCTCTCTGGAATGACCCATTTTTTACCACTAATGAAATTGCTAAGAAAACCATTCAGACCACATCAAATCTTCAAAACATTTGTAGTGTCAATACAATCACCCAAGAATTTATTTCCAGGCAACCATGGATCTTTCCAAATTCTGAAACACGATCCATCCCCAATGTGTAACTTAATTAGAGGCAGAATCACACTTCTGTAACTACAAAGCTGCTTCCACATCCACGAGCTATTAGGATTAGCTTTACAAGACCAGAATGAATTATTTATTAAGTACTTCCCATTTAGTCATCTCACCCACAATGAATCCTTTTTAGAATAATTATTCCAAACAATCACAATCATACCAGCATTATTAGAATCTTCAACCTTCCTTATCCCCAAACCACCCTCTTTCTTTGGCTTACAAACTTGGTCCCATTTCACATAGTGAATCTTCTTCTCAGCAGATGAACCTTCCCAAATAAATTTTTTTATAGATACTATTTATCTCCTTCATGGTACTAGCAGGCAGAGGAAATGTCGCATGCCAAAAAAGATGCAAAGCATTTAGAGTAGAAGTTACAAGCTCTACTCTTCCTCCAAACGATAAGGTTTTCATCTTCCAACTCTCTAGATTCTTCTTAATCTTATCAATAAGAGGCAAACAGTAAGAATTCTTCAACTTCCCACAGAAAAGAGGGAGTCCAAGATAACACATAGGAAACACTCCTTTATTAATCTCCAAAATACTTGCAATAGAGTCTCCATTCACACGTTTACTACAGAACACATGGATCTTATTAGGATTCATTTCTAATCCAGAAACGTTTCCAAAGTGCTTCATAAGAGACTTAATAGTGTTGGCTAAATGGACATCTATAAATCCCTTTGTTTTGATTATGACAAACATTTCATTCTTATTAATCTAACGAGCTACTTGAGTGTGCAGGATGACAAAGCAACAAGGGAAAATCCACAAGCTTACATATTTATATTTTCATGCAATGTAATCACTGTTGTAAAAACTTGTACAAAAATATAATGTACAAGTACTTAGAATTGCATGTAAATCAAGTGTTAGATTCTCCCTAGCTAAACACCACAGTTAGACAAGTCATCCACTTCAAAGAGGATCACATATGCACACTCATACATATAATTAGTGCCTAAATTGAAACATTGAAACAGGATCAATCTCGGTCGACAAACTCCTCGACCGAGACACTCTCGGTCGACAAACTCCTCGACCGAGAAAGATCCAAAGTAGCCGTTAGACACAACAGACAAGTTAGTTGGCAGTTGGAGAAAGACGTTGCAAATCACTTGTTCCAGAGAGCCTGTCGGTCGACAAAAGTTCGACCGAGTAGGTGTCTCGATCGACCATTTGTCGACTGAGATGGTCTCTGACAGCAACTACAGAATTAATTAATTAGTCGTTGTTAAAGCAACAACTTTGTACCTAACGACTAGTTAAGCACTTAGAAACCATTAGAAGTTGTCTAGAACGTCCTTAAACATCCTTAGGCCATTCCTATAAATAGGACAAGCGATAGGACACTCAAACCCACTTGTTTACATTTGCTACACTTGAGAAACCTTTGAGCATACTTTGTGCAATCTGTTTGTGAGCAATTTGAGCATTGTGACAATTGGCCATTTCATTCCTTAGCTCATAATTCGTGTCCTATAGGCTAGTATCTCCTACCCACTGCAATCACAAGTTCACATACTTGGTTAGGAGATCTATACGCTTGATCTAGGCAAATCAAGCCTTGGGCTACAAAGGATAAGTTGTAATTTCTGTTTTCTTTCTTGTTCCCTATTATTGTTTGTACTCTCCTTGCTACTCCTAGGTTGGAGGTTGCGGATTGGAGAGGGTGAAGATCTTCTTGGTGAAGAAGGAGACTTTGAGCTACTTCAGAAGGCTGGTGCAACGAGAGGTTACTTCTAGAGAGGAAGGCTACTTCAAGGGGGAGCTTGAAGTTACTTCATAGAAGGCTACCTCAAAGTTGGTGCACCTACTTCAGGTGAAGGCTGTTCAAAGGGTTTAAAGGAAAGTATTGTATTTTGTATAAATCCTCGAGAGGTAATAAAATAAATACTTTCAAATCCCGGTTGGGTAAGCAACCGGGTAGTGGACTGACAACTATAGTAGTTTCTATAGTTGGAACCACTCTAAACACCTGTCTCTTTCTTCCAATTTCAATTGTGGTTGTTTGAATTCAATAAATTGTTAAAATAATTCAAAAAACTCTATTCACCCCCCTCTAGTAGTTTTTCAATTGGTATCAGAGCAGGCTTCAAGGAACCCTAATCAGGTCTTGAAGAATGGAGGGAAATGGTGATTACAACAAAAAGCGCTGCTTGGACAAAACTACAACATGTTGCAATTGGTGCTTAGGTACAAGCCACCCAACAACTGGATGCCCATGGAGATCTAAGAAGGAAGATGAGAACAAAGATTGTCTCATTGCTACAACTAGCGAGGAAGAAGAAGAAGAGGTAGGTCTTTTTGATTTATCTAAAGAAGAACTAGTTGCTAGCCTTGAAGAAACACATATTAAATATGTTGAATGCAAGAAGAAATTAAAGAAATCAAATAAAGCAAATGATGAATTACATGCAAAGCTTCTTGCTATTACATCCGAAAACGAAGATCTTAAAAAGATCATTGAAGATCATGATATTGAGATAAAATCTATAGAGGCAAATTGTAATCTACTTTCTTTAGAGAAGAATAACTTGCAAAGACAAGTGAATGATCTTAAAAAACAACCCATTTTATGCAATCATCTAGATTATGATTCTATTGTCAAAGAAATAAATTCATTGTCATCTAATCTAGATCAAGCAAAACTAGATATCAAGAAGAGAATGGAAGAGATTGCCAAGTTACAACAAAAAGTTAGCAATTTGAATAATAATGGCATTCTTGATCAAATCTTAGATAATTCCTATCATCAAATTGGGAGAAGAGGACTAGGTTATAAGCCTAAAGAGAAGTCTTATCAACCTAGTTGGAGAAAGTCACAAACCCATCAATCTATATATGTACCTAAAGGAACAAATACATTTGTACCAAAAAACAACCTAGAACAAAACCATAGAAAAAGACTTGAGGTTGATTCTATATGTTGCCATTATTGCTTACTTCTTGGACATTAGTCTTTTTCATGTCCTTATAAGAGAAAAGATGTCGAGTTAGTTTGGGTTCCAAAACCTCCAAACTAAATGACCAGAATCAAGTTGAGATATGACCAAGAACCTTAGTTGCATATTTCTACGTCTATCTCAACTAAATAGGATAACAAATATTTAAATTGCATAGTTATGTTTTATTTGGAAGCAATTAATAGTTTCAGAAATCTTGTCGGTCGAGAGACTATCGACCGAGACACTGTCGGTCGAGAAATAGTCGACCGAGCATGTCACTGATTTCCATCCTGTTGCAAAAATTGCTGAATTTCTTTGAAATTAATGAAATTGCTATCTATTCATGATTTATGATTGGATGTTTATTTTGGAAATCATCTCTACAAACCAAAAGTATACTCAGTTTAATAAATTTTTTTCATGATCATGTGATGGAATTATATGCTGTTATCATTACATCATGAATATACTTTCAATACTTTGTACGCATAGATAATGATAATTGTATGCATGGATCCATGAAAATATATAGGCAAGCAAAATAATTTATTGGTTATATGTTATTGTTTGCAACACATAAAGATAAAAATCTCTAAATTAGTATCCTTGAAGATTTGAGATAATTGATTGTGCCTTCAATTAAGAATCATATTAAGTATTATGCTTCAGCATGACATTTAATTAAATTTTATGCAGATATTATACTCAAAATATTCAATCTGAAAGTCTGCAAAATTTGCCTTTTGGTCAAAGTAAAATTTGACCAAGGGGCGCTATGGTCGTAGTCAAATTCGACCTAAAATAAGTTTGACATAATAACTATTTGGATATCATTTTATGAATAAAAGTATAATTAATTTATGATCACAACTTGTTCCAATATTGTCAATAATAAACACAATATTACTCCCTTAGAAAATCTATATATATGTTCTACAAATATAGTCTATCATTTACATATCAGCTTCAAATTCGTACTCAGTAAGTCGGTCGGTCGACGAACTCTTCGGCCGAAAACCTTTCGGTCAAACCCTCCTTCTCGACCGACAGAATCTAGACAGACTTAGTATCGGACACACATTCGGTCGACAAATGTTCAACCGAGACAATGTCGGTCGACAATTGTTCGACCGAGAAATAGCCGTTGGATATGACCGTTGTAAACCGACCGTTATGACCGTTTATGAACGTTATATGACCGTTGGGGAGCCGAGTGGCGCGTCTGCAACATGACCGTTGCGGACGCTCGGTCGACGAATCGTCGACCGACCAGGTCGCTGGATTGTTATAAAAGGAACCAAAAACGGGTCACTTCCTCACACTTGCATACTCTTGCCTCCATAGGCTCTCTCTAGTGCATTTTTGTGCAACTCTTTAGCATCCTCATCCCCAAGCCTTCCTTGCTTCTTCTCCACCTTCAAGCAACACAATGGCCTCATCATCTGCTCGTGGGAAGAAGAAGGTCGCCGGCAGGAAAGGAAGGGAAGCTCGGGAAGCTACTCCACCACTGATGATCATCAACGACATTGCCTTCGTCGATGGAGATGCTGGTGATCGATATCTACGGCTTTCCTCCAAAGCTCCTCTCCCACGACGACCAGTTGAAGTTATGGACTTCCTCAACATCGTCGACTTGGAGGACCTTTTCGAGGTGCAAAAGCTAAAAGAATTCATCAACCCTTCTTTCCCTTCCTATTCCATCAAGGTAGTGAATGAATTCTATGCAAACCTCATTTCCCACTCTGAAAATGAAACCATCTTCTTCTATACTATGGTCAATGGGCATAGCTTCCGATTTACTGAAGGGGATATTCTTGAAATGCTAGATATTGACATAAATGAATATCAAGACACCCTTGACCTTACTTTTGGAAACCCCCTTAACCAATTTTCCCAAGATGACCATACCATTAGTCTTAGTGACATCAAAAGGACCATTTTTCAATCCAATACAACCTGTCACGAAGATAGAGGCACATATTATGCTATAAATCTCAAACCAGCTGCTAGGATTGTAAACCTTATTGTTTCAACAAACATACATCCTAGAGCCAATAAGTCTGAAGTTCCTATTTTTCGTATGTGTCTAATATATGCCATTATCCAACGTATTCCCACAAATTTTATCCGCATCATTCTTAAAAACATGCTTGAGTTTTCTGGCAATCCTCCATATGCCGATTTTGTATGCCAAATTACTCAACATTTCCTTAAGACCCAACTTGAGGATATGGGATATACATGGGAGCGTAGACCACAAAAAATAAGTAAGAATACAGTAGAAAAAATGGGAATTGATTTTGGTCATAAAAGGGCTAGAGTAGAAGGAGAAACATCTCATCAAGACATACCACCACCCCCTCCTCCTACTAACCCATCACATGATCCCATTCAAAACACTCTTACTTATATTGCTGGCTCCCAATATCACCTTAGCAAACAACTAGACTATAACCATCATGCCATGACTTATATAAACCAAAGAATGCAAAGCCTTTCACCAAACCAACCTGATGAATATCCGTATTCTTTAAATCCTGGCATGCTCAATCCATACAATCCTTCGTACAACTATTATCAAACTCCACCTCCACCATCTATGGATCTTACGCACACTCAATTTTCATCCATGCAACTGCAAGATATTGCCGCTCATTTCCGATTTGACCGAGTTCCTACATTCTTGGAAGCATATGCTCTAACTAAGACAGGTGCTCTGGATTGGCAAACCTTGGTCCAGTATTATGGAGTTGAGCCTTTTCTTGGGAAAGACCCTGACATTGATGTAATTCTTAAGTCTTTCCAGTAAGTGTTGGAGTTATATTAGTTGTAATGATATCTTTTGAATGATTGTAATAAATGGATCATCTCTATATGATGTGTCTATCTTTCTATGCTTGTAATACATGCTTTTAATGAAATTGATCATCTTTACTTGATTCCAATGGATATTTTTCTAAAGAGCATATGAGACATCTTCAAAATATGAATTATAAGATCATCATTGTAGAGCATACAAAATAAGGGGTATAATAAATAAAAAAAATGCAACCTTTAAAATTGTGGCAAAATTAACAAGGATCTATGACACAATTACTTAAAATAGTTATGAAACAAATCCAGACACATTCTCGGTCGAGAAACTCTTCGACCGAGAACACTATCGGTCGAAAGATCGTCGACCGAGCAGGTTTCTATTGTCAAGTCTGCAATAAATCTGAATATACTTGCAAATCAATGAATTTTTAAACCAAGAATCATGTTTCCCTTCATCATGTTGAAGATCAATTGGCTGATATTTTTACAAAACCACTTCTACTAGATAAATTTAACAACATTAGGAAGCACTTGCTTATCACTACTTTAGAAGATGTTTTCTTTGATATTTGTGCTACTTAAACAAAAACTCTTATTTTGGCTTTTAAATGGACATCTTTTTCATTAGATTTGATGGGATATCTAATTAAGGGGGAGTTTTTATTCTTAACGGTTATCTTTTTGAAATGAAAAAGGGGGAGAAATAAATATAAAACTAAAACTTAGAAAAACTCAATCAATGAGTTTCATCAATAAACTCTTGGCTTTACATTGAAAGTTGCTATATTCCCTAGTGAATTAGATTTCATATTCCATAATTCAAGGGGAATAATAAGCACACATTTTATAAACAAGAGGAAAAGCTACAAAAGGTAATCTAAAGGTATGAAACTCATATGGTTTATATTTCCTTTATTTTTATATTTAGGAAATGTTTGTCATCTTCAAAAAAGGGGAGATTGTTGGCTAAATGGACATCTATAAATCCCTTTGTTTTGATTATGACAAACATTTCATTCTTATTAATCTAACGAGCTACTTGAGTGTGCAGGATGACAAAGCAATAAGGGAAAATCCACAAGCTTACATATTTATATTTTCATGCAATGTAATCACTGTTGTAAAAACTTGTACAAAAATATAATGTACAAGTACTTAGAATTGCATGTAAATCAAGCGTTAGATTCTCCCTAGCTAAACACCACAGTTAGAAAAGTCATCCACTTCAAAGAGGATCACATATGCACACTCATACATATAATTAGTGCCTAAATTGAAACATTGAAACAGGATCAATCTCGGTCGACAAACTCCTCGACCGAGACACTCTCGGTCGACAAACTCCTCGACCGAGAAAGATCCAAAGTAGCCGTTAGACACAACAGACAAGTTAGTTGGCAGTTGGAGAAAGACGTTGCAAATCACTTGTTCCAGAGAGCCTGTCGGTCGACAAAAGTTCGACCGAGTAGGTGTCTCGGTCGACCATTTGTCGACCGAGATGGTCTTTGACAGCAACTGCAGAATTAATTAATTAGCCGTTGTTAAAGCAACAACTTTATACCTAACGGCTAGTTAAGCACTTAGAAACCCCTAGAAGTTGTCTAGAACGTCCTTAAGCATCCTTAGGCCATTCCTATAAATAGGACAAGCCATAGGACACTCAAACCCACTTGTTTACATTTGCTACACTTGAGAAACCTTTGAGCATACTTTGTGCAATCTGTTTGTGAGAAATTTGAGCATTGTGACAATTGGCCATTTCATTCCTTAGCTCATAATTCGTGTCCTATAGGCTAGTATCTCCTACCCACTGCAATCACAAGTTTGCATACTTGGTTAGGAGATCTATACGCTTGATCTAGGCAAATCAAGCCTTGGGCTACAAAGGATAAGTTGTAATTTCTGTTTTCTTTCTTGTTCCCTATTATTGTTTGTACTCTCCTTGCTACTCCTAGGTTGGAGGCTGCGGATTGGAGAGGGTGAAGATCTTCTTGGCGAAGAAGGAGACTTTGAGCTACTTCATAAGGCTGGTGCAATGGGAGGTTACTTCTAGAGAGGAAGGGTACTTCAAGGGGGAGCTTGAAGTTACTTCATAGAAGGCTACCTCAAAGTTGGTGCACCTACTTCAGGTGAAGGCTGTTCAAAGGGTGTAAAGGATAGTATTGTATTTTGTATAAATCCTCGAGAGGTAATAAAATAAATACTTTCAAATCCCAGTTGGGTAAGCAACCGGGTAGTGGACTGACAACTATAGTAGTTGCTATAGTTGGAACCACTCTAAACACCTGTCTCTTTCTTCCAATTTCAATTGTGGTTGTTCGAATTCAATAAATTGTTAAACTAATTCAAAAAACTCTATTCACCCCCCTCTAGTAGTTTTTCAAATAGAAGTAGCATTATCAGGACTGGCTTTAGCAAATATCATTATATCATCGGCAAACAAAGTATGTGAAATAGAAGTTCTCCCATTTCTAAGCAGTTCAAGAATATTTCTTTTCATAGAATTATCCATCATAGCAATGAAACCCTGCATAGCAATGACGAACAAAGATGACGCCAGAGGGTCACCTTGGTGTATACCATTGGAAGGAAAAATCACATCAGATGGACATCCATTTATAAGAATATGCATGTTAGTGGTCTTCATAATAGTCTTGATCCAATCAATAAAACAGTAAGGAAAATTCATTTTCTCCATCACCTTGAACAGAAAAGGCCACTTGACTAAATCATAGGCTTTAGTTAAATCCGCCTTTATACACATCTTATCACTACCATTGCTAAGGTTAAAGTCACTAACCAACTCATTAGCCAATAAGAGAGCATCTGCAATCTTTCTCCCCTTGATAAAAGCAATTTGATTAGGTCTAATAACGAATGGCAGAATAATCTGAAGCCTATTAGAAAGGACCGTCAAAATGATCTTGTATAGGAAGTTACACAAGGCAATCGGTCTCCAGTAACTAACATTCTCAACTTCAAGAGTATTAGGAATGAGGGTAATATAGGATTTATTTACCTCTTTAAGCAACTTATTACTGCTGAAGAAATTTAGCACAACTTTGGTGACATCCTTGCCTATGATGTCCCAAGTAGTTTTGAAGAAATGACCATTGAATCCGTATGGCCAGGAGCCATGTCCCCATCCACTTCCTTTATGACCTTCTCCACTTCTTCTTTAGTGACCACAACTCTAATCATATTAAAATTCGCAACAGAGATAGTAGGCATATCCCAATCAGAATCCCACACCTCACTAGCTTCACTAGTGAACTTGTTAAAAATATCATTAAAGTAACTGTGACTATCATCAGTAATTTTAGTTTCCTCATAGGTTTTACATCCACCAATGTTCAGGCATCTCATATGATTTCTTGCTTCTCTAGTCTTAATAAAATTATAGAAGAAGGAAGTATTTTTATTTCCAAGTTTCAACCAGTTCAAACGAGACAATTGTTTGGCAAAAGATTCCTCCCTTTTAGCAACATCCCTAGCAGCTTTGCTTTTATCAATAGCTATGTCTCTGATAATCTTACCATCATGGGCTTTATCTGCAGCATTTATAGCCTCCATGGCTTCAACTCTAGATTTTTTTCCGAATCTTCAATATTACCAAAGGTTTATTTATTCCACTTAATGCGCTTATCCTTCACATTCTTAAGTTTCCTTACAACTCTAAACATAGGGTTACCAACCACCTCCACCTCCCCAGCTTCTTTCACAACATTCAAAAAATCAGGGTGACTTGTCCAGGCATTGAGAAACTTAAAGAAACCTTTCTTCTTCTTAATTGACTTACTCATTCTGATAACTAATTGACGATGATCACTATGTATAGTGATGTTAATATCTCCCCAATAATCTTTGAATTCATCCATAAACTCAAGATTATACAGATCCCTATCAATTTTAGACATGATGAATTGGTCACCTCTTTGTCTGTTATCCTAGGTGTATAAAGCACCTTTAAGCTCCAATTCAACAAGATTAGAATTGGCAAAAACATTATTGAAATCATCCATAGCTTTCAGTGAATAGAACCCTCTACCTTTCCTCTCATGGGAAAAACGTATAGCATTAAAGTCACCAACTAGCAGCCAAGGACCAATCAACCTTGAATGGATCTTAAGAATAGAATCCCAGAGTTCACCTCTTCTTTTTTCATCATTTTGTCCATATACAGCAGTCAAGAAGAAGATAGTATCTTTATAATCAACTTTACAATGTATCAACTGATCTGTCTCCATGATTTTGCAAATTTTCACCACCTTATTATCCCAAAGAATAACAACTCTACCAAGAGGATGTGAATTATGATTAGAGAACCACTCCTTATCACCCGAAATTCTATACATAATCTTATTAATATTTTTGTATCTAATTTTAGTTTCCAAAAGAATATTTATAGGCATATCATATTTACATATAGCCGCTCTAATTTTCTCTTGGTGCCCATATCTATTGAGACCTCAGACATTCTAGGAGAAAACTCCCAAGTTATCACCCATTAAAGTGTTCTTTGGTTGGAGCCCTAGCAACCTCAATAGATTCAAAATTGTCCTCTGTATAGTTATCAAAGATTTCAAACATATTAGTAGATACTTCCTCCACTATCTTCTTGGTAGTAGTCAAACTTTTATTACCCTTCCTGTAAGGAGCACAATTCTTTCCAGTTACAGAGCAAAATCCTTCATTATCAATCATATGCTTCTTCAAATGGAGCTTGCTATCAATCACACTCTTAATCCCATCAGGTACTTCATACTGAGGTGTGGTAAAGCATCCATTCATATGATCTTCCATATCACCCATAAAAGGAATTTGAGAAGTATCAGAAGAAGAGACATGACAATATACATTATCCGCCATTCTAATAACCTCCTTATTTTGCTCCCCCTTCTTCATTTTATGAATACCTTCAAGAATACTTTTTTGATTCAATACCTCCTTGTCAACAACTACCATATCTAGGATACCCGCTTGTCCCACCTAAGCTTGAATATATAGTTCATTAGGCTTATTCAAAACTTGTTTGTAACTTGATTTAGACAATCTGTTTCCACTTACAGTACTTCCATGATTAATGTTTGATAAAAAAAATGAGACATTATCAGTATGCATATAAAATATCCCCTTCTCCCTATCCACCTTATTAGTATTACCAATTGGTACCCAGACCTTTTTAGCATCGACCGAAGCACAGCTACCAGGATCATGCCCGAAACAATTACATTTTACACAAAGATCTGGAACCCATTCATAGGACACTTGGATCACATCCTTATGCCCCTCTTCACTTCTTAGAACAACTTCACTTGGTAATTGACACTCCGATGAAATTAGAATTTGGATGTGGGAAAAATCCAACCTTGACATCGACTTAGTTGCATAATCAACACAAAAAGGTTTCCCAATGCAACTCTCCAACAAACTCAACATATCTTGATCCCAGAACTCTAATGGCGGGTTAGGAAAGTGAATTCATATTGGAATTTCTTTTAGTTTAAGTTTCTCAAGAGGCTCTCCCATTTTTTCAGAAGAAAAGGCTTCCCTTTGACATACCAAGAACCCCCTCCACCGCCGTTTTTAGATCATCAGCCTCTTTGAATTTGACAATGAAAAAACACTTGTTCCTAGGAATAACTTCAAAGGAGCTCTTAGGTTTCCATTCCATTTCGAAATGTCAAACAAGTGTAGGCCAATGTGGCTTCAACCCTACGACATATCCAACAGTCGTGTTTCTCCATTTCTTTACAATCTTGAAAGTTTTCTCCCTTTTGTACCTCAGTTCACCATCAACAATCTCAGGTTGAACAAATTTAAGCATCGTGTCTTCCTTTTGTGCTTGATACGAAAACAATTCCTTCCAAGTCTTGGTAGCATTAGCCACTCCAACGTTTACCATCTTAGCCCTGGCACGGGGTATAACCGGAGGTTGATTTGAGCGTGAAGAAGTTCAAAATTGACTAAGGCAGAGACCTCCTAGGGTTACGTCTACTGAATCATCCCATCGTTTATCCTGAGATGCCTTCTCTGTTACCTCATTTGATGATTTCCCTCCTATGCCTGAAACATCTGAAGCAGAATTGGTGTGCGAAGCCACTGCGAATCGACTGGAAGATCGTCGCCATCAGCCTACCTAGTTCTCCTCCACCGCCACCACACCCGTCTCCTTCCCCCCTTTCAAACCTTCTCTCGCCATCTCCCCAAGAGAGGAATTTCCATCACCAATCATAGAAAATTTCATCTCTTTGTGGTCCTTTTATATGACCCAAAATGCATTTTTTGTTAGTTTTGTGGAATGTGGGGTTGCTTATTGTCAAGGGTCCATCAAGCTTTTAACGAATTATCTTGACCCCTGTATGTTGCCTAATTTTGCATGAGCTAGATCAATTGACGCCTCTTTTTTTTCAGTTGAAGCCAATATCCTTGAACTTCTACATTGTGAATCTATAGGAACTTCCTCAAAATAAACCTCTCTATTAAAATTGGCCTATTATTTCAAGGTTAATTCTATAAAAACTGGCTCAGTTAAAGTAGTAGGACCTCAAATTCTTGAATATATTTCCTCTATGTGTCCCTACTAAATTTTAATTTGGTTGGTGTAGAAGATTTATCTTGATCCAATGTGATTGGTGTAGAAAAATATGGCTAAAAAGTAGGCAGTGGAGAAAAAAGTCTCTACCATATTCCCATAACCAGCAGATTGCATCAATAAATATAAGATGGGAAGGATGGTTTCAAGGATATACCTGGTCCTACAACAACTCTAGAGACATTTCCTCATTGTTGTACATGTGCAACTGTTGACTATTTGCTCTTGGATTGTGTCTATGCAACTCCTAGTCTTTACCACAGATAGTAGACTGGACAATTTCTGTAGCGACTCATGCAGTCTCGCCACAGACTGTGAGTTGACATTTCCCTCTTAGAAGTAGTCAAAGGACTCCTACCTCTAGATAAGTCCACACGGCCCGCCTAGAAATCATGTCATCCTTTTAGAATAGACAGGAAGGAGTTGTCCCTCCCGTTGGCATACTACTCACCAACTTTCTCTCTCACAACAATATCCTTAGTTGTTCTCTTCATTGTTATCCCTCCAAATCGGGTAGGACTTTCTTGGGCTCTCTTTGTTACCACAATAATAGATGAAAACAAATTTCATAGCTAATGATTCTCAATTGTCTGTGTTGTGCTCTCGGAAGCCCCTAATACCCCTCTATTTCTAGGCGGGGTTTGGGTCAGGGTTCCCAGTCTATGCCGGAGTGGAAGGGACTGGAAGATTTTAAATTTTTGCAACCTGCGAACACCCAAATAGGTATATGGCATGTGAGACGGTTGTCTCATACTGTGAGATGGTCATCTCACAGTTTTTGAATCGAACAAAAAATTGGCAATTTTGAATCCAATTAATGCACGACATGACGTCAACACTAATTCCTTGTTGCAATCGAATTTTCCAAAAATTGAGTGATCTCTCACATGCGAGATGGTCGTCTCTCTCACCCATATGGTCATCTAGTGAGTCGAGCCATGCCGGTCAGTTTAACAAAATGAACTAATCAGTTCACACCTTAGTTTGAGAAGAACTTGGCCAATTCAGTTCCAATCAGTATGATACTCCAAACGATCATGTCAACACTTGAGCTGACCATTTGGCACTCCAACCGGACCTCTCATAGTGTGAGCCGATCGTATAATAGTGTATCCAACTAATGTGTTGCGTGAATTGAATACCTAAACCCTTTAGTAATCAGTTCAATCATCATTCAAGATCAAACTCCTCTTCTAGGTCAGGACCTATGTGTGTAACCCTATAGGACCCATATTATGTTGGCAGTGAATGCTTATAACAACTTATGACATAACAAGAAATGAGTGGTGCCTAGTCACACATCATTTCTACCCAAGTAAATGGAAAGTTGGGGAACAACTTCAACCTACAATTTGTGCTTGGTATTACACTGTTTGTATAATTCCTTTATCTCTGATACCCAGACTGAACTCGAGGCATGGATTAGTCACCCTCTTCAACATTCAATCTTGTTTCTTGAACCAAAAAATACTGTCTGAGATATATGTAAGCCTAATATCACATATTGACTCACATGTGCATGGACTTGCATTTCTCAGTCTCACTAATCAAGAGGCCTTGGATATCATACTCCCTTAGGAGGGACAAATCCAATCTCTATCACTCACAATTAGTCCCCATGTGTCACATTCACCAAATCATCATCATTTTAACAGCACATGTTTCAGGATTGCTTTTGATAATGTCAAACATACCGAATGACATGTGATGAGTGCAGTGATTTCAGGTTTAAGAACCACAAACACCAGCATCAGTATGAGAGTTGACTATGATTACCATGGTAATGGTTTCCATGTGGCAGTCTCATGATGGGTCTATCTGATACATTGTTCTTTAACATGTATCCCTGTGCTTGGTTTGATATAGCCATATCATGACTAAAAAAATTATGTCACCAACCAACTCACACTTTGATCTTGTGTGTCATTGTTGTATATCAACCTTCCACAATAACAATCGATCAGGGACATAATGAGATTATATGTGTACTCTTAACATCCGTATGATCTCATTTATCCAAGTCACTTACCTGAAGACATAAGTCATTGAGTAAGATTATTCTCTAGACATTCATAATGTTACGTCATTATCTCATAATTAAATTAAAAATAAATAAGTTGGAAGCTTGTCTTTATTTATTAATCAAATCAATTACAAATTATGCCATTACAACCATCATATGATTGACTCTCTAGGCATACATAGCAATAGACTCCCACTTTCACTTAGAGACAATCATCCTTGAATCTTATCTCAAGTGATCTAACATGACAATCATGCCTCTTATACAAAAGTGCCTTTGTCAAGGAGTCAACAATATTGTTCTCAGTTGGTACTCTACAAATCTTTACATCTCCTCATTGTACGATCTTTTGTATGAGATGGAACCGTATTTATATGTGCTTTGAGAGCTGATGTGATCTGGGTTCCTTAGCTTGTGTAATAGCTCTATTGTTTTCACAATATAGCTTGATTGTGTCGTTGATGGTTGGAATGACCCCAAGATCTATAATGAACTTCTTGATCCGTACAACCTCCTTTGTTGCATTTGATGCACCAATATACTCAACCTTTTTTGTAGAATCAACAAATCTCTCTTGCTTGGAACTCTTCCAACTTACTGTTCCATTATTTAGGAAAAACACAAATCTTGAGTGTGATTTGTAATCATCTTTGCCACTCTGGAAGCTTGTATTAGTGTAACCATTTACCACCAACTCTTCCTCTCTGCCATAGACCAAGAATTGATTCTTAGTCCTTCTCAAGTACTTAAGGATGTTCTTCATGACTATCCAATGAGCATCACCTGGATCTGGTTGATATCTTCTCATCATGCTCAAGGCATACGAGATGTCTAGACGGGTACACAACATTGCATACATGATTGACCTATTGCTAAGGCATATAGAATCAAACTCATGTGTTCCCTTTCTTCACAAGAGCTGAGACTTTGACCCTTAGAGATGGTAACTCCATGTATCATGGGTATGCTTCCTTTCTTCGAGTTCTCCATGCTGAACTGCTTCAAAATTTTGTTAATGTATGTGCTTTGGCTTAGTCCAAGAATCCTTTTGGATCTATTTCTATATATATTTATCCCCAAGATGTAGGATTCTTCTCCCAAGTCTTTCATAGAAAATGTATTTCCATTCCATGTCTTTAGGGATGTCATTCCTCATACTAATATGTCATCTACATATAATATGAGAAATATCACTATGCTATTACTAACCTTCTTGTACACACAAGGTTCATCTTTATTTTGAATAAAAGCAAACTCTTTGACTATCTCATCAAAACAAAGATTCCAACTCTGAGATGCTTGCTTCAATCCATAGATTGACCTTTGCAGCTTACAAACTTTATTTGCAAATTTTGGATTTATAAAACCCTCAGATTGTGTCATATACACATCCTCAAGAAGATTCCCATTAAGGAATATGATTTTAACATCCATCTGCCAAGTCTCATAGTCACGATAAGCTGCAATAGCAAGCATGATCTTGATGGATTTAACCATCACTACTACATTTTTGGTCAATAACGTCGCTGTCGAAAGCGTCACTTTTACTAGAAAAACTGACCTAATTAAAAATTCGGGTACCAGTTGAGGTATAAGGTCAATTTTATCAAAAACCTGACCTAACAGGTTTCCCGTGGTGAAAATTGGCTCCAATTCGACTTCGCGCCTTGACAACATGTCGAGCTATAGGGTCGGTTTGTTCAAATAACCGACCTTGTAGGGTCGATTTTTTGGGTCGGTTTTTTATTATAACCGTCCTTGTATGTCTGTGCTGACACCAGTCTCTATTGGGTCAATTTTTTCCTTTTAACTGACCTTATAGGGGGGCTTGTTGCGTCGGTTTCGTGTAATAACCGATCGTAGAGTTCGGGCCTTAATAGAATGCACGCGTGTACCCAGGTTTCTTCTAGCTTCTCATTCTGTTTCTTCTTCTCATTCTATTTTATCATTCTGGAGATTTGTCCATTGCCACTGCTGCTGCTCATCATCACTGGAGGTGCCACCATCACTAGAGCTAGCCACCGCTGCCAGATCTTGGGCTACCATTGGAGCTTCTGCTTGGGTGAACAAAGCGCTAGAGACCAAAGCACCCATTCTCTATCATCATGTCTGAGGAGCCCTGATGTCGTACCCCTTCCAACGAGCCATCATTGTTGCACCTCTAGTCGTCGACTTTGAGATGCCCACGCTGCCGTGTTGTGGCCACCGCCAACTGAAGGTCAGTTACTTTTATTTGCCAATTTTGTAGCAAAACCCTTGGTAGTAGTTTTGCCCAAATTTTCATTCATCAACTTGTTTCTCTTAGATTTGAGATACGGTTTTCTTTTACTGCTTGTGTTTTTGCTTCAATTCTCCCATCAATGTCTCTGTGTGGTCAGTTTGAACTCACACAAATCTTGACAGGTTTCTATTTACATTAATTTTGTTTTTTCACCCTTCTGATGTCCTTTCTCTTTGTTATCCATGGGAAAACTGCTAGCAAGGGGTCCTGCTTGTCTTGCATCCCCTTCTTGGTGTCTTTGGGTCCATCAGAGGATCAGGGATTGGGTAAGAAGGGCCATTGGTTCTCTGCTAGATGAATCTTTGAGATGGATATATTCCATGTTTTGATGCCCAAAGTGGAGGTATAAGGTGTTCTTCAGGCTTCTCTAATGGAGGAGATGGTCATCTGTGATTGTACAAGTTTGCCCCACCATTATTTGATTTTATATCACGCTTCTAGAGATATTTCTATCCTTTTCATCACTAATGTGAGATGATATCACAGATTGTTTTGAGTGAATATTTTCCCGGGGGTGCCCTATCACACATCAAGTTGATGATGTGTGATGCATGGGTCTTTTAGTCTTTTACATCAGTAATTTTGAAATCAAATCTTGTTTTATTATTTAGTAAATAGTTATCTTATATAATTCATAACCAATGCAAGGCTTATCAAAAAATTAAGTAAAAATATGCTCTAGAATTAGAAAATAAACCCTATATGATGGTAAAGGTTTCACAACCTAAATCCAATGTAATAAGAAGTTGATATTTATAGGGTTTATAATACAACTATTAATTAGTTATTTATATCTAATATGTTAATAGGTGAATAAATAACATGTTTGGATCTAGGGTTTAAACCCTGACCCGCGATATGCATCATTGAGGTATCTTGCATCCCTCTAAGTCTATATCGAGCAATTGTTCTACTTTCTCTCTCTTTTGACCTAATTTGAAGGATATAAATAAAATCTCTCCTTTGATATTTATTCAAATTCTTTTAAGAGTTTGATATTGAAAATCAGTTATACGTTGACACATCTTTTTTGATATTGCATATTGGAATCTAGGATTTGTACTCTTGTTCATGCTATCTCTACTTGAATCCTAAATGGTGCAATTGCTTTGTATTGTGCTAGTTGTTCACTAAAACCCTAATTTTCTCATGATGCATTTTTATGATCTAATGTTTGACTTTTAGTTGGAAAATATTGTTTAATAACATGATTAAACTTTATTTTCCTCTGCATTGCATGCTTATTGATTCAATAGCACTATGGTTTTATAATATGCTTCAGTTTTTGAGGTTATGTGCCTTTATATTATTTTAGGATGGGGATTATGAGCCTCGTACCCAAGTTTTGTGCCCACTCACAACCTCATGAGCTTCTATAAAAAGTTAGAATAGTTCTATGATGCCAGGAGGAGTGTAGAACCCAGATCTTCCTCTGTGATTATTCTTGTTTATTGGATTTTGTTGTTACTTCATGGCATGATATGGTAGTGAAAACCTATCCTCAAGTATCTCTAATAAAACTTGATGCTTCAATTATTTTTATCTCTAGTTTTGTTCTTTCCTTTATTAATAGTTAAGTTAACTTGAATAGAAACAAACCTTTTTATAGCAGTATTCTATCCCACTGGGTTCTAATGAGCTTCATTCTGCCTTATTCTCATCTTCATCCAATAATACAAAAATATATCTCCCACATGATGAGCCACCATGAACACTTGTGTGTCTTTCATTTCCTTCTTTTTTCCCGCATGATGAGCCAAGACAACAACGATGAGGATCGACTGGGCCATAGTTATCTAGGAATTAGGATCATAAAACTTCACTTCTCCATCTCACCTAGTTCTCACAAGATCTACTTTTTTTGATAAGATTATTTCTCTATTCAAGACAACTCTTTGGCATGCCCTCTAGTTTATATTTGTCAAGAGCACCTAATTGATTTTCAATTCAGTACATATAATGCATGTTTATCTATGGAAGTACTCTTGGTTTGCCCAATATTATTCACGACAGTCATCCTTTTGCTTGTAGAAGCTCCAGTGCTCGGTGATCATCCTCTTGCTCTTTGGCACCTGCGCGCCTTCCACTACCCACAATCTTCTCTCATTTGCATCTCGGAGGCTCAGGTCAATTACATTGTTTTTCCATTTTTTATGAATAGTAACCCAACCAATAATAAAAACATGTATTTTTTCATATCTACATTTTATGATCAGTCACATATGTAATCATTGTATACATTCTAGAAATATGAGATAAGACATGTGCACTCCCATATTGACAGTTTAGGGTTTATAGATGAGATCATCAATGCATGATGTTTAACTTAATATATAAATATGAAAATAATACATTTATATATTAACTTAGAAACCCATTCAAAATTTACTCATTAGGAGTAAATTTTGGATAGTCCCATTGTTTTTGGATATTTAATATCACTTAGGATGTAAGTGTATTTGTATGTTTAGTTTTGAAGAAAATTTCAATAGGATTTCCTCATTTGTTCTCTGGGTACATATGTTAGTGGTTATTTGCCATTTACATCGGTGTACTTGGAGAACTTAGGGGAAACATTGCTGAAATTTTCTTCAAAACTAAACATACATTATACATTGTCTAGTGAGATTAAATATTCAAAATGGGATAGGTTGTACACTTTAGTATAAAAGTAATTAACTTCCTATCAATAAAAACTTACAACTTATAGTATCAATATTAAAAACTCAATTTTATAATTAATATTAATGTGATCTAGAAAATGGATCGAAGTTGGATGTCTATCAAGAACTGTTGCAGTCAAAAGTTTGCCAAAGGTTTTAATGAATTTATCAAATTTGCTGAGGAACATAGGAAACTACCTACAAATAGGTTCTATTGTCCATGTAGAAATTGTGGTAACAATTTGAAAGTTGATATTGTTGAGGAAATTAAGAATTATGTCATATGCAATGGGATCATATAAGGTTATAATGAATGGTATTGGCATGGAGGGAAATTTAATTATGGATCAAAAAAATTCGATACTAATAGTTGTGACATAGAAGATATAGATAATGATGATAATGTCAATGATGAACCGATTCAGGATGAACTGATTCTGTAACATCCCATGATTTGAGGCCTTGGATAAGACGTCTTAAAAGGAATGATTGAACTACCCATATAACCAAGGTGTACCTCCTTTTTTGGGAGCCCATCACTAAAGAACTCTATAGTTAAGCGTGCTCAGCTTGGAGTAGTACTAGGATGGGTGACCAGTCGAGAATTTGACCCTGGCTTGCGCGTAAGTGAGGATAAAGCATGTAGTTAAGGCTAGTGGTGGTCTGGGGGGCCAGTCAACATTCCTAAAACTCTACTAGAGCCTAGGGTAGTGGGCCCAGGCGTTACAAATGGTATCAAAGCCAATTCCCCTCCAGTAGTTGGGGCCCACATGGGCCTGTGGCTCGCTAGTCTTTGAGCCGTGTGGCCCACGGATGTTGGAAAAGGCTATCTAAGTTGATGGAGCCGCCCATGCGCTGGTAGTGTCCATGCATGTTGGAAAGGTCTATCCGAGTTGATGGAGCCACCCTTGTGTTAGTAGCCGTGATCGGGAGCTGGGTGTACATGGGACATTTAGATATACATTGAAATGGGGAAAGATTATGAGGCCATATAGTTGAGCCTTGACGAGGACGTCAAGAGTCTAAGTGGGGGAGATAGTAACGTCCCAGGATTTGAGGCCTTGGATAAGACGATCTTAAAAGGAATGATTGTACTACCCATATCACCAAGGTGCACCTCCTTTTTTGGGAGCCCATCACTAAAGAACTCCATAGTTAAGCATGCTCAGCTTGGAGTAGTACTAGGATGGGTGACCGGTCAGGAAGTTGACCCTGACTTATGTGTGAGTGAGGATAAAGCATGAAGTTAAGGCTAGTGGTGGTATGTGGGGCCAGTCGTCATTCCTAAAACTCTACTAGAGCCTAGGACTGTGGGCCTAGGTGTTACAGATTCAAGATGATATGGTTGATGAGATGCTACATAGTTGTCGGGACAATGTCATTGATCCACCTTCTTTATTTGCAAACATTGTCCATAATGTTGAAAGAATGTTATATAAGGGTTGTACTAAGTTCACAAGGTTGAGTGCTATGATGCGATTATATACTCTTAAAGCTCAAAACCGGTGGAGCGATAAGAGTTTCACTTCACTATTATCTTTGTTAAAGGAAATTCTTCCTGAAGGCAACAAGATTTCAATTTCAACATATCAAGCAAAGAAAATGATGTGGTCAATGGGTATGGAAGCTAAGAAGATCCATGCATGTCCAAATGATTGTCTGTTATTTCAGAAGGACTAGAGTAATTTAATAAATTGTCCAAAATGTGGTGCGTCAAGGTACAAGACCAGAAATTCATGTAAGGCTAAGAATGGCTCTCCTGCCAAGGTGATGTGGTATCTACCAATAATACCACGATCTCAACGCTTATTTGCTAATACTGAAGATGCAAAAAAATTTTCTTGGCATGGGGAGTTAAAGGCCAATGATGATGGCATCCTATGACACGCATCTGATTCACCACAATGGAAGAAAATTGATTTATTATACCCTCAATTTGGTAAAGAAATAAGGAACTTAAGACTTGGACTTTGTACAGATGGAATGAATCCTTATGGTACATTAAGAAGCCAACATAGCACTTGACCTATTATGATTGTTATATACAATATTCCTCCTTGGTTGTGTTTGAAAAATAAGTATGTCATGTTGTCGATATTGATATCAGGGCCCAAGCAACCTAGAAATGACATTGTTGTTTACCTTCAACCTCTAATTGATGATCTAATGAAACTATGGGAAGAAGGTGTTATGACATATGATGCTTCATGTGAAGATATCTTTAGTTTGCGTGCTATGTTGTTTTGCACGATTAATGACTTTCCAACTTATGAAAATTTGTCTGGATATAGCATAAAAGGATACAAAGCATGTCCTATTTGTGCGGAAAATACTGATTCAATCTGACTGAAACATATTGGTAAAATCATATATCTTGGTCATCGGAGATTTCTCCCACAAGTGCATCCTTATCGAAGGCAAAGCAAAACCTTTAATGGATCAATTGAGGAGCGGAGTGCTCCTAAGCCTATACCAGGAAATGTTATATATGACAGGGTGAAAGATATTGTCAATGAATTTGGAAAGAGATCAAGTAGTCGTACTCTTGCATGTGACAAATCTTTATACAAGACGAGGTCAATATTGTTGGATCTTCCTTATTGGGTATTCTTATCAATTAGACACTACATTGATGTCATGCATGTTGAAAAAAATGTTTGTGATCGTATCATTGGTACGCTATTGAATATACTTGGAAAGACTAAAGATGGCATCAAATCTAGAAAAGATTGTAGAATTAATGGGTAGAAGAAAAGAATTATCAGTGGAGATTAGGGGTCGCCACACATATTTACCACCAGCTTATTACACTTTGTCAAAATAGGAGAAAAAGACTTTCTGTGAGTGCTTGCATAATATTAAGGTTCCACAAAGATACTCTTCTAATATTCATAGATTGGTATCAAAGAAGGATATGGAGTTGATAGGTCTCAAATCTAATGATTGTGACACCTTAATGCAACAAATTTTACCTGTGGCTATTCGATCTATACTGCCAAAGCATGTAAGGTTTGCAATCACAAGTCTCTATTTCTTCTTCAATGAAATATGCAACAAAGTGATACATCCTGATACTCTCGATATATTACAAAAAGATGTAATTGTTACCATGTGTCAGCTTGAAATGTACTTTCCTCCTTCATTTTTTGATATCATGGTTCATCTTGTAGTACATATAACAAGGGAGGTGAAGATGTTGGGTCCAATTTTCTTACACTGGATGTATCCATTTGAACGCTACATGAGTGTTTTTAAAGGTGTTGTTCGGAATCGTTATCGTCCTGAAGGGAGTATTATTGAGGGTTATGTGGCTAGGGAGGTGATGGACTTTTGCTATGATTTTTTGAATTGCAATGAAACTTCTAGCGATCTAAAAAATTCCCATCACACTGAATCTTATTGTGGTAAAGGAACTCTAGGAGCATGAGTGAAAGGAATTAGTCGTGAGTTGTGGGATGAAGCACATTTGTATATTTTACACAACATCAATGAAGTTAGTAGCTACATCACAAAACACAATGATCTTATCAAGAGAAATCATCTAC
This sequence comes from Alisma plantago-aquatica, assembly GCA_963693085.1. Taxonomy (NCBI): domain Eukaryota; kingdom Viridiplantae; phylum Streptophyta; class Magnoliopsida; order Alismatales; family Alismataceae; genus Alisma; species Alisma plantago-aquatica. The sequence continues at coordinate 283,901,790 of OY856413.1, forward strand.
GATCCAGTTTAGTGTGGCTTGCAAGAGAGCATAATCGAACATTTATTAGGTTTTTTGAAGAGAAAATCTTTCATCAACTATTTGGATCACCAAATAATGTTGCCGAGAACATAAAATGGCTTGCCTTTAAGCCAAAAATGGATGTAATGTCATATGAAGGATACGACATAAACAAATTTTCATACTACACAAAGCGTCAAGATGAAAGTAGTGTAGTTCAAAATAGTGGGATCACTGTTCAAGCTTGTTCATTATTTTTTGCTAGTGCCAAAGATAAAAGACCACACAAAGTTGAGATGTTGTATTACGACGTCATCGAGGACAATTGGGAAATGGACTATACAAATTTTATGTGTTTCTATCTTTAGGTGTAATTGGGTTTATAACAACAAAGGAGTTTTAGTGGTTGAGTTGGGTTTCACATTGGTGAATTTTGAAAAGATTGGTGAAAAAGATGAGCCATTCATCATGGCAGACCAAGCAAAACAAGTATTCTATATTGATGACCCGAAAAATAAAAATTAGTCTGTCATTCTTCATGGAAAAAGATAGTTTACTGTAGATCCTATAAATGAAGAAGAATACTATGAAAAGTTGATGATTCCAGCCCATTCTCAGTTGGTTTGCCAAGTGTAAATGTTGAAGTTAACACCGATGAATACTATAAACGTCAAGACCATGTTGAAGTAATTTTACTTGACAAACAAATCAACCAATACTAGAGGCATGTATTCTTCGAATTATTTATTTTATTATCATTCAAGCATGTAATCTTTTAAATATACATCATATCACCACTTGTGCTTTCATTATCACTTATATTTCTTTTATCATGTATACTTACAGGTTGTTCTAAAATGGCAAGTGAAGATAAACATTCTGAGCATGAGCAACCTGAGGATGGTAGTGGTGATGCTAAGAAATGTAGAGGTCCCACACTGATGCATAGGCTACAGGAGCTCAAGGCCAAAGGGGAGAAATTGCCAATCCAATTTGATGTCACAGGAGCACCTATTGGGGAACATACTAGTGCTTTTAAGCATAATGTAGGGGTGACCGCACGCAGTAAGGTGTCAATAGAGATAGAAAATTGACATGATGTTTCTAATGCCTTAAAAGACCTCCTATGGAAAGATATATCTGTGAGTTGAAGTGATATTATTTTAATATGTTTTTTGTTTATTGATTCTAATTTAGTTTTCTTGGAAAGACATATCCTTGTTAAAATAACATTATTGCTTCTTTTGTATGTATAGGGTGTTTTTCATCTAAATGAAAAAGATCACAAGAAAAAAGTGCTACAATGTTGTGGTATACGATGGAGGGCTTTTAAGACATATCGCAAAAGGGAATTTATAAATAATCCTAATCAAAAGAAGAAAGAAACAAATCAATATATTTTTATAGATCCTGAGGTGTGGGAAATATTTGTTGCATCTAGGAAATTGGAAGACTTTCAGGGTTAAAGATTGTGATGTATTGTATAAATCTTTTTATTCAATTAAGGAGGTGAATCTTTTTACATATGTTTGCCAAGTTTAAATTGCAATATCCTCATTTTAAATGACCAGGCTATTCACGAGGCCCAAAAGGAAAGACGGGCAAAAAATGTGCATGACCATTGCTTGGGTCCCGATGGTTATGCCTTCCGCCACCAACTACAAGAGAAGCAACTCTCTTCTGGAGAAGAGTCTAGTAAAACTCAAGTTGAGTGTCCACCCCAACAGTTGTAGTGGATTGATGCTAGAAAAAAATCAAGCAGGTGAAATTGTCAACCCTACAAGTAAGGAGGTGGCCCAAAAGATGGTAAGTTCATCCCAACTAAGTAAAGAGTAACTCCCACAAACTTTGATTTATTTATATCTAATTGATTTGTGATTTTAATATTTTTATTAACTATGAATAGATTGATCTCCATGAGAAAAGGAAGGAAGGAAAGTTCATCCCAATCGGCCGCATGGATGAACTATCAGCTGCTCTTAGTACGAAGGAGCATCCTGGCCGTGTTAGGGGATTAGGAGGTGACATAGGATTCAAGTTTTATTTTGGTCCCTCACAATCTAAAAGAGATTGTACAATAGGTATTACACAAGAGGAAGTTGAAGTATTAGTAGCACAGAAAGTAAAAGAAATAATGTCTTCATTTCAGCCTAGTCAACCTTCTCAACCTATTCAAACTGTGTATCTCTCAGATGATGAGGTACAAGCCCATTCTCCAATTGTAGAAGATTGTGGGAGCACTCCCAATGACCCATCACAATAATCTGCAATAAGTTTGTTCTATATGTTGTGTTATTAGTATGATATATATATATATATATATATAGTTGTAGTAGGTATCGGGTTTACCGCTTCGTATATAACTTATATTATTTCAATTCTAGGTTGGTATGAACTGTAAACTTGTAGTGGAGGTTCCAAAATATAATGTTGTGATAGCGGGCAAGGTATACAACCTTGGTGGTACATTGCATTGCCAACCAATTACTGATGACATTTTTCAGGTGTCCATCCATATTGTATATAACGGAATGGGGGGAAAACCACTACCCATATATAATTTTGAATATTGTACAGTTGAAGAAGCAGAAGGTGCTATGATGGGTTGGCCTAGACACTTGGTTATCAATGACAAGGTATACCTGAATTCTACCATGTTTTACATATTTGACTATATATATGAACTCATGTAATATAAGTATGTAATTTAATTAACAAAGTAAAAATTCTACTAGTCATCATCCTATGCCCAAGCCATCTTTTATTCCAGAATCCACATTCGACGAGTTGGGAAGTAAATGTAAATGTTTGTGTTGATACTTAGCCAACCAAAGCTCGAGATCGCAAATGTTGGTCAATTTAACAGAAGATGCAACTGAGAGGGACTTTGGAAACTATATTTTTCTTGATGATATTATAGAGTTGTTCCAGTATGATTGGCTAAATATTTTGACATTAGAATTATGGATAAGGTAAGGATCTATCAATATAGAAAATTCCAATACACATTTTAAACTTATTTCTATATAATGAAATGATTACAAATGTTATACATCCACTTATATACCGAGGCCATAAACTTTGATATAAAGAATGTTAGATTCTTAGTTCCTTTAGTCGGTAGTCAGGTGGAGACACATATTGAGGATGTGAATGAGTACTTCTCTACTGCATTCAAATATTTTGCTAGTGCGGGAAAGGAAATTATTCTACTTCCTTTTAATGTCCAATAAGTATTATTATTTAATATACTTTTAATAATGAATAAATTTCTTTATTTTAATGTTTGTTTTATTCTTACTTAGATCTATACATTGGGAATTATTGGTGGTTGTACCAAAATTGATGACTCCTTATTATCTTGACCCAATGGAAAAAATAATAAGGGGCCACAAACTGAAATTTCCAACTATGGAGTAAGAGCATAAATTTAGTTATTTGTTATGCTTCAACATGATATTTCTATTTATAATTTCTATTTTACCAGCTATCATTTAATTGATAGGGGTATAAAGACTTTTCGTGAAAGTGGAGGACAAATACCCACAAAATTAAAGACATTGACTTTGAAAATGTCAAGGTAGCTACTTTGACAGCTTCTTAGTCTTATATGTATTAATTTCAGCTCTTATATGTCAACTCTTATAGTCTTATCTCAACTCTAATTATAGTAGTTTACTAACATTAAGTATTATTCATTATTTTTAGTGTCCTATACAAAATAATGGCTGGGCTTGTGGCTACTATGTAATGAAATGTATGCAAACTATTGTCAAAGAAGAATCACATGACATTCAGACTATAGATCAGGCAATAAAGAATAACATCATAAATTTACAAGTGAGTTGTAGTCATTTTATAAAATATTAGCATGTGCATTTTCTATTGTAAATCTTTACAACTCAGCCTTACACACATGAGGACTTAAATGAATTCCGAGAAGAGTGGTCAGATTCTTTTCTAAATGAAGTCAATATAGCATTGGATTTAATTGCATATGTCAGCTCCATTTATGTATGTGGTTTTGGAACTTTTTCAAATTTACTTGTGTACATGAATTTAATTTCATCTCAGACTTGCAATCTATCATTTTGTGAATGTTATGATGTGTTATGTGTATGAAATGTCTCAACTGAATATGAATTATTTTTGTTATGAATGTGTGTGGTTAGGAAATTATCCAATTCGAATAGGATTGGACTTAAAAGCTAGAAAATGTGGCTTTGGAATGAATTTATGGCTTGCATCATTGCATTTGCAAGTCTACTTTCTATTGCAAGTTTTGAACTTTGTAAAGCAGATTTCTGTTCTGCAGGTTTCTATTCTGAAGATTTCTGTTCTACAGAATTTTTCTTTAAAAAAATGTAAACTCTAGACCTACTGGGTCAATTTTATAAAATAACTGACCTAATAGCCTCAATGCAAATTTCTTCAGGTCTTTGTACCACTATTGGGTCGGTTTTCTTCATATAACTGACCTTGTAGACATCTAGGGTCGGGTTTTTAAAAATACCCGACCTTATTGGGTCTATTGGGTCGGTTTTTAGATGAGACCGACCTTAGAGACCTCTAGTGTTGGTTTTTTTACAATAACCATCCTTACATGTCCTTTCTAGGGTCAGCGTTTTACGAATAACCGACCTTATAGGGTCTGGGATCTAGACAGATCATTTTTTGTACTCTATTGGGTTGGTTTTTTGACAATAACCGTCCTTACAAGTCCTTTCTAGGGTTGGTTTTTTACGAATAACCAACCTTATAGGATTTGGGATCAAGCAGCTCATTTTTTGTACACTATTGGGTCAGTTTTTTTACAATAACTGACCTTATAGGACCTCTCTAGGGTCAATTTTTGTAGTAATAACCGACCTTATAGACAAAGGTGTAGTTTCTTTGTCACTTGGGTCAGTTTTTTATAGCCTCTTGGGTCGATTTTTACTATATAAGGTCAGTTTTCTTTGGTTAAAAAAACTGACCCTATAGAGCAAATTCTATAGTGATGGCCACTTAGGCGTCGGTTAAAAGGTGACACTATAGGCTTAAAAAATCGACGCAATAGACCATTACTGTAGTAGTGCATGGCCACTGGAGAAAATGTTTCGTCATAGTCAATACCTTAAACTTGTCTAAAACCCTTTACAAGCTATCTGTCCTTATAGGTTTGAAATTTTCCATCCATGTCGGTCTTCTTCTTAAAGACCCACTTGCACCCTATGGGTTTTACCCCTTCAGGGTGGATCCACCAAGTTCCGTACCTTGTTGATATATATGGATTCCATCTCAAATCTCATGATCTCAAGCCATTTCTCAGACTTTGGTCCCTCTATAACATCTTGATAGGTTATTGGCTCATCATCTATGACCAATTCACCACCTTTCTAAGTCATAGGATATCCAAATCTTTCAGGCTCAAGGTGTATCCTATTACATCTACAAGGTTCATGTGTTACTTGAGGAATTTGAGATTCCATGACACTTTGTGATTCTCTTGGTTTTTCTTGTTCATATATCAGTTCTATGTTCTCTTGTTGGTCTCAGACATCTTTGAGTTCCACGTTTCTCCCATTGATTCCTATGGAAATGAAGTCCATCTCAAGGAATGCTACATCCCTGGCAACAAACACTTTGTTGTCAGATTGGGAATAAAAGTAATATCCTTTTGTTTCTTTAGGATATCCAACAAAATAACATTTATCAGATTTAGGACCAAGCATATCAGAAAACATTCTTTAATTTAACATAAGCTTCACATCCCCAAATCCTCATAAAAGACACTTTGGGATGTTTCCCATGCCATATCTCATATGGTGTCTTTTGAACTGATTTAAATGGTACTCAATTTAGTGTATACACGCCGGTCTCTAGAGAATACCCCCAGAAGTAGTCAGAAGCTCAACTAAACTCATCATTGATCACACCATATATAGCAATGTGTGATTCCTTCTTTCTAACACACCATTATGATGAGGTGTTCTAGGTGAAGTCCATTGTGATACAATCTCATGGGCTTTAAGAAGGTTATCAAACTCTTGGTTTAAGTATTCTCCACCTCAATCAGAATGAAGTGTCTTAATACTTTTACCAAGTTGGTTATGTACTTCATTAATAAACTCCTTAAACTTTTCAAGAGTTTATGACTTATGTTTCATTAAATAAACATAGAATACCTACTGAAGTCATAGGTAAAGTTAATCAAGTACTGATACCCACCTCTAGCAATTGTTCTACAAGGTCTACACACATCAGTATGTATGAGCCCTAATAGATCACTAGCCCTCTCATTGTTACTAGTGAAAGGGGTTTTAGCCATCTTACTCAACAAACAAGATTCACATGTCTTTATTGATTCTAGATCAAAAGAGTCAAGATAACCACTTTAATGTAGTCTAGATATGCATTTCTCATTTATGTGCCCTATACGACAATGCCAAAGGTATGTTTTGTTTGAGTTGTTGAGTTGTAGTTTTTTGGTATTAAATTATAAATATCTCTCTTTAGATCTAACAAGTAAAGATCATAAGACATTGGGGTGCTAGCATAAAAGATCCCATCTTTTGAAATAGAACATCGATCATTTTTAATATGGAGTTCAAATGTATCCTTATCCATACAAGATACAGAAATAGTATTTCTATTTATAGTAGGTACATAATAGAATTTCTTTAACTCTATTACAAGTCCTGTGGGTAGAGATATACTATAGGTTCGAACTACGCTACATGCAACTCTTGCACCATTAGCAACTCGTAGATCCACCTCACCCTTTCCCAAAGGCCTACTTCCTTTCAAATCCTTCATATGGGAACATATGTAAGATCCACATCTGGTATGTAGTACCCATGATTAAGAAGTATATAAATTTATCTCAATAATGTATATACCTGAAGTGGAGATCACCATCCCCATCTTTTTCTTCCTAAATGCCTTTAAGTACAAAGGGTGAATTCCTCTTGTACTCTTCTCTCTCCTTATCTTGAGTGTTGAAGATTTGGATTTGGGCTTGACCTCAGAATTCTTCTTGGACTCAGATCTGCTGATCACCATCAAGGGCTTGTCCTTCTTCAATCTTGCTTCAACATGAATTAACATGAGAAACAAATCTCACAACGGTCTGGCCATATTGTTCATGTGATAGCACACAATAAAGTGGTTTTATGATTTCGGAAATATCTTAAGAATCATATTTGTGTCCAACTCTTGGCTCAAGTTTAATACCAGTTCTTCAAGATGATACGCATGTCCAATTATATTGAGCACATGTTCTTGTACTGAGGTTCCCTCTATCAGCTTAAACTCAAGTATCACCTTTATGACATTGTCCCTTTCTTGCTTTGTAAAGCCAAGGGTCACTTTCTTAAGATGTGTTAGCATATCAAAAACACTCATGTCCTTGCACTGCTCATGCAACTCATAGTTCATGCAACTAATCATAAGGTACTTCATCTCTAAGACATCATTGGGATGCTTCCAGTAAGCATCCACTTGTGCCCTAGGTGCATCAGGAGAAGGTGTTTCTAGCACTGGTTTTTCAAGGACGTAGAGCTTGCACTTTTCATTGAGAACCCTTCTCAAAGTCCAAAACCAGTCATGGAAATTTGTCCCGTCAAGTTTGTCCCTTTTAAAGACCGATCACAATACGAATTTGTTCGTCATTTGATTCTACAAGAGAAAATTTGTATTTGTCAATTTTTTTTGATTTGATTTGAAAATTTTAATGATATTAATTAAGTCTTTAATTATTATCACTCCCACTATTTTAATTCAAACTGATAGCCCTCTCATATCAATTTGGAATATTGCACTGCACAATATTCCAGTCGGCCAAATCCAAGATGATTTGACTCTGGCCTGACTAACACTGTAAAACACAACCAACTATCAAGGTAGGTAACTTTTACCAATTGCATCATATGCAATTCTAGATAGATGATATGCACAACTCCTTGCCATACTCATCTATATGCTTCTAGGCTTAGATGCTCTAAGAATCACCAGTTTAAGCCTGACCCAACAACCAACACGATAAATATAAACACTACAAAGGCAGAACCTGCATATCTACCAACACACTTTCACGAGATAGACGACACACCACGCGAAGGCATAACCTATGCTTGGTCGATCAAACTTTTCAAGTGGGTTGCTTTTAGAAAGCATCTAAGACATATATAATTTGTATTTGAGGGAGTTTGTATTTATAAATATATATACTCTATCCAATCACCACATATATAGTATGTATCATATACATGCTATATCCCACAACAAAAACATGCAATTAAAAAAAGTGATGGTTATGACCAGCCTAATGTAATTCTTTGGAGCCACAAGGGATTGCCACATCATAGGTCCATGTCACATGCAGAAACTTGTTGTTCATGAAGATCTATGCTTGCCAATTTGGGTTGATTGGTTCAACCCTTGAACCAGTCGGATCACCTCCTGGTCAATCATTTGGTCATCTCATCGATCATCTGGTTCTTCTATTCACTAACTGCTGGCTCCTCCAGCCGATCGATTGGGACCACCAACTGGTTGGTTCGTCTCATCCTTCTGGTCCTCCTCAATCCTCCAACCGGTTGGCTCATCTACAAGATGGTCAGTGGGCGTCGTCAAAACATCCTTCTTCTTTGTTATAACAAGAAATTAAACTATCCTACTTTTACATAATTATTGAGAAACCTTGAGTTACATTCTAGGGGAGAAACTGTAGGAAAAAATTAACTTTACATCGTAAAAATAAGATAGAGGCTCGGTACATGGACTGAGATAAAAGGATAAATCAACCACACAATCATGCACAGATAATACGGGTTATTGGCCATAACCGTTCTACACATTCACCATCAAAATCACTTTTAGGACGACACATGCAAACTACACATATATATTAGTTTGGGATTATCATGGTATTTGATTGGATACTAAATTATTCACATCATATGAAAAAATGAAACGATAAAACTAAAATACAATCATATCATTTATCCCATAATATAGTAAATTGACATGGCTCTAATATCACTGTAGGGAAGTATGATTACAGAGTAGACAGTGGGAAAAAAATATCTACCATATTCCCATAACCAGCAGATCACGTCAATAACTATAAGATGAAAAGGATGGTTTTGAGGATATACCTGGTCCTGGAGCAAGTCCAATGACATCTCCTCATCATTGTAGATGTGCAACTATTGACTAGTTGCTCTTGGATGGTGTATGTGCAACTCCTGATCTTTACTATGGATAGCCGGCGGGACAACTTTTACATGAACTTTTGCAATTTCACCACACACTGCGAGTTAATGTTGCCCTCCAAGCAGTAGCCAAATGACTCCTACCTTTAGAGAAGTTCACACGGATCACTTAAAACTACTGTCATCATTCTAGAATAGACAGTAAGGAGTTGTCCCTCTTATTGGCATACTAATCACCAACTTTCTCTCCCACAACAATGATCCTTAGTTATTCTCTCCCTTGCTATCCCTCCCTAGTCAGGTAGGACTTGCTTGGACTCTCTTGGTTACCACAACCAAAGAGGACAATAATTATCCGAACAACTCTTTCTTAATTGTCTGTGTTGTGCTCTGGGAAGCCCCCAATACCCCTCTATTTTAGGCGGGGATTGAGTCAGGGTTCCCAGTCTATGAGGGAGTGGAAGGGACTAGAAGATCTTGAATTTTTGCAACCTGTAAACACCCAAACAATTCTTTGGAAACCCAGACAGTCATCTGGCATGTGAGGTGGTCGTCTCGTACTGCGAGATAGTTGTCTGGCAGTTTCCCAATCACACATAAAATTGGCAATTTTGAATCCAATTAATGCACAACATGATGTCAACACTAATTTCTTTATGCAATCAAATTTTCTACAAACTAAGCAATCCTGCTCACACGAGATGGTATTCTCGCTCACCCTAACAGTCGTCTGGTGAGCCAAACCGAGCCAATTGGTTCAACATAATGTACCGGTCGGTTCACACCTCAGTTTGAGTAGAACTTAGCCAATTTAGTTCCAATCATTCTGATATTCGAAATGGTCATCGCAACACTTGAGCCATTTGTTTGGCACACCAAACGACTATCTCATAGTGTGATCCGATCATCTGGTAGTGTAGCCAGCTGATGTGTTGCATGAATTGAATACTTAAACACTTTAGTAATCAATTCGATCATCATTCAAGATCAAACTCCTCTTCTAGGTAAAGACATATGTGTGTGACCCTATAGGTCCCATATTATGTTGACAGTGAATGTTCATAACAACTTATGACATCACAAGCAATGAGTGGCGCCTACTCACACATCATTGCTACCCAAGTAAATTGAAAGTTGAGGAACAAATTCAACCTACAATATGTGCTTGGTGTTATAATGTTTGTATAATTCCTTTGTCTCTGATATCCTGATTGAACTCGAGGCATGGAATAGTCACTCTCTTCAACATTAAATCTTATTTCTTGAACTAGAGTAGACTATTTGAGATATATGTAAGGTCAATATCACACATTGACTCACATGTACACGACCATGCATTTCTCAATCTCTCTAATCAAGAGGCCTTGGATATCATACTCCCTTAGGAGGGAAAAATCCAATCTTAATCACTCACATTCAGTCCCCATGTGTCACAGTCACCCAATCATCATATTTATAACAACCCATGTTTCAGAATTGCACTTGATGATGTCAAAGCATACCGAACGACATGTGATGAGTGTAGTGATTTCAGGTCTAAGAACCACAAACATCACCATCACTATGAGAGATGACTATGACTACCATAGTAATGGTTGCCATGTGTCAATCTCATGATGGGCCTGTCTGATACATTATTCTCCAACATGTATCTGTGTGCTTGGTTTGATATAGCCATACCATGGCTAATTAGATTCTGTCATCAACCAACTCACACTCTAATCTTGGGTGTCATTATTGTCTATCAACCTTTCACAATAACAACCGATCAGGGAGATAATGAGAATATATCTGTACTCTTAACATTCGTACGATCTCATTTCTCCAAGTCACATACTTGAAGACATACATCATTGATTAATATTATTCTCTATACATTTATAATGTTACATCATTATCTCATAACTGAATTATATTATATGTATTGGAAGTTTGCCTTTATTGATTAATCAAATCAATTACAAATTATGCCATTACAATCATCATATGATTGGCTCCCTGGGCATACATGCCAATAGCATCTTCACAATATGTCTCTTCCCCTCAAATGCCCCAAACTATTTCCCCTTTCGAGGTTTGGTACTTGTCATATATTTTACGAAAATCCTAGAGCGACACATGAGCCCCTTGACGAGGGGCTGACACACATAACTGGATGGTATTTTGATTAGCTGGAGTGGTTTTCCCCTGCTTAGGATCTAGTCATGTGGCATGTGGTGGAGCAAAAGACACAAAAAAGAAAATATGAGAGAGAAATTTATTTTATTTATAACGTTTGATCTGTAATAAACTTTCTAATGAAATAAAAATCATTAGATTCATTAAAAAATACAATCCCACAAGATTAATGTTGATATACTTTGAGAAAAATGATATACAATATATAAATGAGTATATAATAATAAAAAATAAGAGATAGAAATTTAGTTTTCTTAATTGTTAATCCATGATGTATCTACACTAACAAGTAGGCAAATTAACCCCATTTTAGGCGCTTTAGCCCACTTTTAGGCGCTTTAACCCAATTTTTGGGCGCATTGGCCTATAAATTAGGCACATAGTGGTAAATTAGGTTCCATTGCGGCATTTAACGTGTGTCTATAATACAAAATTAGGCGCACTACATCAAATGCAATGCACTTTACATTAATTTAGACAAATTTACAATAAGTTTGGCACCATAACACCTGTTTTGGGCACTTTAGCCAATAAAGTAGGCACATACAATGGATGTTTTAGCACAAAAAATATGCTCATATCTAAATATATTATGGATGCTTTAGAAAAATCCTATTTTGGGCGCTTTAACCCCAATTTTAGGCGCATTGACCTATAAATTAGGTACATAATATCATGTTGGCCTCAATCACGACACTATATATGTGTCCATTAATACAAAATGTGACGCATTACATCAAATAATAAGTGTTGTAACACCACTGTTGGGCGCATTAGCAGCATAATTGAACACTTTAGTATAAATATTGGGTGCATTATATTAAATTTTTGTGTTTATCCATTATTATGTCTGAACCTTGAGAACATATTGCATTACCACCAAATTTGAGCGCATTACCACCGTAATTGGACATTTTACTACAAACATTAGGCGCACCTACTTTTCTCTCTCCCCATTACTTCCCTCCTCACTTCATTTTTTTATTACTTCTTTCCTATTCTGTCATTACTTTCCTTCTCTCCTTTCAGTCCCTCCTTACTTCACTCCTTTATTTTATTCTTCTAAACAATATGTACAAATAGTAATCAATTTTTATTTCATATATTTATATCGATAATTGGTTTGTTCATAATTATTTTATAAATAATCTAATGATTTTTATTTCTTCAAAAAATTTATTACAGATTAAAAGTTATACACAAAATAAATATTCATTTATTACTTTCCTCCTCTTTTATTTAAAAAAAAATAAAAAGAATAAATAAATAAATAAGTATGTACCGGGCCGCACCGCCAGGGTTGGTTTTCAAAGCGTCAAGCGCATCTAAAAAATTAAGTCATTTCTTTTAGTAACCTTGTTATATGTAGTTCTTAGCCGTGTAGACGTATTACTCATAAACAAGTTAAAGATAGAATGCGAATGTTATAAGTGTTGGTATTACATGAATGGTTGGGACTAGGGTATCGCATGACGTTCAGTGCGTAGCTCGATTCACTAACCTGTACGGATATTTGCGCAATTATAAACTGGTACTGTTGAGCCGGAAGGAGCACAGACCTTTAGATAATCACCAATCAATGCAGCATACTTTTGACATCGTCGTCAGCTCAACTTAATCTTAGAGCTACGCCACACACAGTCACTTCTATACCCGGCCGCCCACTCGTATATCGGGAATAACAAAAAATGTAGTCTCAGCTGACTTTTAATACACGCCAATTAACTTCATGCAACATACTTTTAATACGAAATAACTTCACGCCAATTAACTCCATGCAACCGGCTTTTATTGTCCATCAATTAACTCTCTCCACTCCTTTCTCTAACCCTCATTTTTACTAATTTGTTTTCTATCTTGCAACTCCTCCTTCCGGCTCTATTTCAACCCACCAACATTTGCACGTTAGTACAGTACGTCTGTTCTCCAGTTCTCATCAATCTTTCTACTTCGATCGTACATTACATCATGTAAAGGTTGCGATGGTCACAGAGTTGAAGCACAAGTACAATACTTGCCCAACACTGTTTATGAGTATATCCAAAACAAGTACAATACTTGCCCAACACTAGTTATGAGTATGTACTCATGATGTGTAGTATAATACATCATGTAAAGGATGCGATGGTCAGAGAGTTGAAGCACAAGTACAGTACTTGTCCAACACAAGTTTACTCATATCAATATTTTTGAATCTCATATATAGCAGCAAATCTCTTCATACATCTCTCTCCCTGTTCATTTCCGTCAAGTACAATACTCATTCTCTTACTCTTGATTTAACTTTGTCAAAATGATAGTACATTACCTACCAAATTATTTCCATCAAGTACAGTACTCACTCCCTCTCCCTATTCATTTACGCCAAGTACAGTACTCACTCCCAAATCATTTCAATAAGTACAATACAATACCTATCAAATCATTTCAGTAAGTACAATACCCCATTATAATTTTCATTTATGTAAGAAGCAAAAGTACAATACCCAACAAACCATTAATCACTTTTACAAAAGTACAGTACCAAATTATTATTCTCATTTCAGTAACAAACCTAATTCGTATGTACTATATTTGTATCAAAGGGACGGAACTAGTTCAACATGAACAAATAGTATGTACAATACTTACTCAGTGTTGGGCGGAACTTGTTCAACATGAACAAATGGTACGTACAGTACTTACTCAGTTCTGGACGGAAATGAATAGGGAGGAGGATGATTCATTTTTTGCAGAGATTCGAAATAAAATGGAGGGAATCATTAGAGGATATAGCTTTTGCATGTAGAGATAATCATCTCTTGTATGGTAGATTCATTTTTTGTGGAGAGATAATCATCTCTTGCATGACTTTTGCATGTAGAGATATGCAGAATAAGGTGACCGCAGATATGGCTTTAAATGGTAGTGGGGTACAACAGTTATTCCCGAAGTCCGGGTAAATGGCCGGGTGTGTGGCCGGTTATTTGTAGAATTTTTCTTCAATTTATGGATCGTTTCAGCTCTTCCATTTTGAGGTATAATGACTCCACATTTTTTTGAACCTACAGATAATGTCCTAATGGATTGGGGTAGGAATCAGGCTGAGACAGTCTGGCCCCTTGGCCGCCGGTTGAGATGTTGAACCATCGGCAGGCAAGTAGGCCACGGCGTAATGCTGCGATCGTCGAATTGAAGGTGTAGCAACCCCGAAAGGCCGAAATTCATTCCTCACAGCGAGTGGCGTGTTTGTCCATGTTATGCTAATGTTTAATACTTCACACGTTTTGTGCTTGAAATACATCCAGCCAGACAAACCACTGAATAACGGAGTGCAGCGCCAGATTGTGCAAGAAGTTCCTTTCTGGCGTGTGGCTGAGCGAAATCTGTTTTGAGATGTCGGAGACGGTGGACAGGCACCTACTTAGCCTATTCAAAACTGGGTCCAGAAAGAAGAAGACGACCTAAATAATGCACTACCAAAAACCACAATTTCGTTGGGGTTATCATCCATGTATAACAGTAAGCTGTCAGAGTGATAACTCTTGCACACCAAAAACCTTACACAAAGAGTTTTATCTAAGAGGTTGTTGTCTAATTCTTTTTGTTTGAATTATTAGTAATTCAATTTATTATGTGAGTGGGCTTAAATGATTTGGTCCAAATGAATTTTCTTGAATCCAAAGTATATGACATACATGTTACAATAGCATCATTAATATGATATATATATATATATATATATATATATATATATATATATATATATATATATATATATATATATATAGTCAGGCTAGAATACACTCGAGTGTACGGATCGCACGAATACACTCAAGTGTGTTTGCATATCAAGACTATTTTTTGTAAAATGTAAACCGTTGATCTTCACCGTCATACTATAACTAGGCTACATACAAATTTTGAACACATTTGGATGAGTGTAAATCACTCATCCAAGGGTAACAAAATCAACGCGCGAAACTAATTTGAAATGCATAATTTTTGCGGTCTTCATAACATGAGCTATACATATCCAAATGTGCTCAAATTTTGTGTATGAGTTGTTCACGAGATGTTTAAGAAGATCAACAGATTAGATTTTCAAAAAGAATATTGCATCATGGAAAACTACTTGAGTGTATTCCGCTCCGGATACACTCGAGTGTATTCTAGCCTGACTCTCTCTCTCTCTCTCTCTCTCTCTATATATATATATATATATATATATATATATATATATATATATATAGAGAGAGAGAGAGAGAGAGAGAGAGAGAAAGAGAGAGAGAGAGAGAGAGAGAGAGAGAGAGAGTGTCAGGCTAGAATGCACTCGAGTGTACAGATCGCACGAATACACTCAAGTGTGTTTGCATATCAAGACTATTTTTTGTAAAATGTAAACCATTGATCTTCACCATCTACTATAACTAGGCTACACACAAATTTTGAGCCCACTTGGATGAGTGTAAGTCACTCATCCAAGGACAACAAAATCAACGCGCGAAACTAATTTGAAATGCATAATTTTTGTGGGCTTTATAACATGACCTATAAATGTCCAAATATGCTCAAATTTTACATATGAGCTATTCACAAGATGTTTAAGAAGATCAACCGATTAGATTTTTGAAAAAAATATTACATCATGAAAACTACTTGAGTGTATTCTACTATGAATACACTCGAATGTATTCTAGACTGACACTATATATATATATATATATATATATATATATATATATATATATATATGTGTGTGTGTGTGTGTGTGTGTGTGTGTGTGTGTGTATGTGTTAGAGTTATATCCCGAACACAAAAAAGTCCATAATCTTACTCACTACCTTGGAATATAGTATCTAATAAATATCACCATTAGCAGAACTATTAACCAAGCATATATGAATTACATTTGAATGAAGTACAACATCTTATATTCATTTATAGAAAAGGAAACATGTATAAACTTCATCTTTTATTGATGTAATGAAATATTTGGTTATACAGATAAGGACATGTCACCTCGCCCTATGAAAAATGCAACAAAATGTTAACATAAAGAGATACATTTTACGTGGTTTGCAATGTCTCATTAATCCAACCATCCTGGATTGACTCCACAACTATTCTCTGTTACACATGAAACTTACACCTAAAAACAACTACTTGACTAAACTACTGCGAAACATACGTCTTCATCTCTCAGTTTCATTAAGGTTTCGCCATGCCAAGATAAAAAAGCTACATGCTAATATTGATAATAGGTCTCTGATGCCTACACTATTCATTACATTAGCAATCTATAAACGGGGTTCATTGAATTAGAAATAGATATAATGAGTTGTCCTTTGGTATAAAAAAGTAAAAAGATGGAATCAAGTGAAAGTGAAGTTATATTATGAATAGAATTTTGCCCCCTTCGTGTTACCCTAAGCATTTTAGCGGGGTTCCACGTATGAATGTCTCTATCTCTCCCCCCTCATGGCATATCTCTTGCAGGTTCATGGTGAAGCTTTTCTTACCGCTCCTTTCACCAAGAATGATAGTGGAGATGGTGGACAAGTGCATGGTGCTATAGTTGACATAGGAAGAAGAGAAGTTGATTGTGTTGTAGAATGATTATAGAACAACAAATGAAGATGATGTACGGCTAGCTCTAGTGGTATGGCTTCATACATAGTGATCCTACAATTTCTAGGCGACTAAGAGAACCTTCTTTCAAGCATAAGCAATAAGGTCCACTATAAGCATATAGAAGTCGTCAATATCATCATCTAGTTCTTTCATTGGAAGGAAAAATGGAAGGTAGTTGAAATAGCACTATGTGTCTTTGAGAAAGAAAATTGTTGTTTAAGGAAGTGGAAGAAGATGAGAAACCTAAGAATATTGTATTTAACCTAATCCCTTTCTAGGAAAGCATCTACGATTTACTAATGGTGTACATGTTTCAAACAAAAGTTGTTGCAATTCTTAAAAGATTAGTAGAAATAATCCGACAAAACAAAGGTGGATTGGCCTGGAGATCATCCACAAGAGTCTGATCCCACTCAACATTAGAAAACCTCTTTAAAGAGTTCTAAGGGAAAGAACAACAACATAACATGACTAGAGGTTAAGTATGAGATATTATCAAACTTTTTCTATCCTTGTGACACATTAGGCCATGTAGACAAGGATTTCTCAATAGACAAGGATGATGAAGATCACAAAAGAAGATGGGGGCCTGGTTAAAAGAATTGCCAAGGAGAGAAAGAACTACGGTTAGTGAAGAAGTCTATGGAGAAGGTGCTACCAAGAGGAAATTGGTCTTCAATAATAGACCACAATGCACGCCAACAAAAGAATCAAAAGGGAAACTAAAGAACACACCCTAGTATAAGGAGATAAGTGATCTAGTAGAAAGAAAAGAGAACGATTCAAACATGAATTTTCTAAAGATTAGATCTATAGAGATAAATTACAATAAATCTTAAGTAGATTTTAATGTGGTGGAAGTAAGATGAAGGATAAAAAAATAAAATATCTACCATGTGAAGTTGGACGTTTGTAAGAGACATGGTGCAGTTGTTGCGTGTGAGAAACCAAAAGTGGAAATCAAATGAGGAGCTTATGAACTAGGAAGGAAATAAATCTAGGAAATAGGTGATGGCAGATAATATACCTCTAAGGGAACACAGAAAGGGCACTATTAAGCACAACATCTATGGCCTTTTATCAATGGGTTGGAAATCAAGTAATAACATACAAGCATCATAGGAAGAAGATATTGAGGATGATACACCAACAAACTACATAGATGATCTGGCATATGATAGTTTTAGAAAGGGTGTAACACGAGAATACCATGTTGAGACAAAATGAGGGGCTTACTGTGAAGACAAATAAGTAAGGAAGATAGAAACTTGAGCAAAGAGAAAGAGGGACTTTACATAAAAAAGTTAAAAGGGAAAAAAAGCAGGTAACCAATCAAAGAAGGAAAGATCAATGTGGATCTAAAGGATGAGTTGAGTAGCCACACTAGATATTCAGGAGGTAGAGGTGGCATGGGAGAAGGTTGCATGGAGACACAATAGGGAGATGGACCCCTATGTGATCAACCTTGATGAGTATTTGAATAAAAAATCCCAACATGTTCTATAAGTGGAAAATCTAGTATATGATTCTCAAGTAGAGAGAATGTCAGAAGAAGCCAACCTCACAAAGCTCAATGAAAATATTGAATTGGAACTATCAAGGCATGGGCCATCCTAGAACCATAAAGGATCAGATCTTAGTGTTTGAGATAGAGCCAAAATCTAGTTTTTGTAATGGAAATCATGATGTATGCTACGTATCTAGAAGATTTAAAAATGAACTATGGTTTCATTGATGAATCCATGTGTTAAGTTTAGACAACGAATGAGGTATTTATTTTTGTAAAGGAATGCAAATGTGGAAATTTTAAATTATTAACAACACATGTTTATTGTAGGATTACAAGGGTAGGTCTTAGAATGCAATGGAAAGCTTTTAGAATTCTTGGATAGGCAAACCAATAACACACGCAAAAAACATGGGATTTGATGGGAGGCCAAAAGTGAGAAACACATTCCTACCATTCAATTTGGAGATTTCAATGAGATAATGTCAAATTGTAGAAAAAGGGATCCCATAAAACTCAATAGGATTCCCTAAGATTTTCAAAGTGCTATTGATTTCTATGAATTAGTCAATCTGGTTTTTTAGGAGATGAATGCACGTGGAACATAGGGAAGACTCTAGAAACCTATAAAAAAGAGATACTTGACTTTGTGTTGACATGTTTGGAACACCAAGTTCACTTATTGCAAAGTAATTTTTACTTTTCTATTTATAGAGACAAAGAGAGATCAAGAAGAGTAGGAAAAAGTATTTTGCTTTTTGGTTCTATGTGGGTGACTGAAGAACAATTCTCTAAAACTATCAAAAAGGCATGGGAGCAGACATGGGGAGTTAGTATTCCTAACAAGCTCAACTACTATGAACCCCCCACTCCAAATAGGTGCCACTATTGTTTTTTGGGATATGAAGATAAAAATCAAAGATTAGATGACTCTCTGGGTGAATATTAGTGTCAACCTCTTAATTATATTGATTTTAAATTATGTGAAAAATTGTAAAAGAAATACAATATTACCTCATGCAGGATGAGGATTATCGGTGTAAGCACTTGTGTGGAAGATATGAGAGATGAGGACTGTAACACATTCTATTTTCACCATAAAACATCTAAATATTTACAAAAAAACAAATTGATGAACTAAAGGATGATAGTGAATATGGAGAATTGAGGAAAATTGATTGAGAAAATGATTCTTGATTTATTTTAGGAACTCTTCAAGACTATCAACACCTCTAGTTTTTGAGAGGCTACTGATAACCTCCCATTTTGTGATGTTATCTTACTAGTTTTTCTTAATTATCCATACTCTTTCTTAGATAAATTAGATATAATCCTTAACTTTCTACGTTATTATGAATTCACCATTAAACTAACATTTATCTTTTTCTTCTTACAAAAAAACCCAATTTTTTTTGAAAAAGCCTCAAACGGTCCTGAGACTGAATGAACTCAAATAGTCCCAAGACCGAATAAAGGAAAACGGTCCCAAGACCAAATAAAGGAAAATGGTCTGGAGACCGAATGAAGTCCAAACGGTCCCAAGACTGAATGAACTCAAACGATCCTGAGACCGAATAAAGGCAAACGGTCCCAAGACCGAATGAAGTCCAAACGGTCCCAAGACCGACTGAACTCAAATGGTCCCAAGACCAAATAAAGGCAAACGGTTTGGAAACTGAATGAAGGCAAATAGTCTCAAGACCGTATGAACTCAAACGGTCCCAAGACCGAATAAAAGCAAACGGTCTGGAAACTGTATGAAGCCAAATGGTCCCAAGACCATTCGAAGCCAAACGGTCCCGAGACTGCGTGATGCCAAACGGTCCCCAAATCGTTAAAGACCTAAACGGTCCCAAGACCGTTTGGGACTCCTTGGAAGACTATAAATAGAACTGAAGGAGTTCTCATTAGGCATCAATTTCTTGTATGCCCAAAGGCTGCCCCAACCATTCCAGAGCTGTTTCATCTTCCATCCTCTGCCATAAGGCTTCCGGTCCAAGATCCACACTTCATTCTCAAGCTACTTTCTTTCTCATTGACATAGAAGGTGGTAAGTGAATAAGTCTTCATCAAGTCAACCAAGTGGTGTGAAGATAGTTGCTCTCTACTCCAAGGGGTCGACCTTCCTCCCTCCTATGTGGAGAAGATGCTTTCTTTCTCTCTTCCTGCCTCCTTCTTTGTTCTTGCCATGAGCGAGTAGTCCCATACACTAGGGTGCGGGGAGTAGCCCCACTACCCATGTTTTCATCTCATACATTGTAATTCATGGGTTTGCAATAGAAAAATACTATCTTTTCAGTTCAACATCAATTGTTTAATGAATTCTAGTTGCTTGATCACTAACTTGTGTTATCTATTATCTGTTAGTGTAAATTATCTATGTGTGTACTTCTAGATTCAAATATCGACTGCTTGTTGGTCCTAGATGTATGTAGTCACCATACATTTGGTTTGGTATCTAGGAGCATTTCTCGAGGAGTGGGGTAAACTCACCTCCATCGTTGTACTTTCATGCTATGAAATGGAATCAGTTGACGTATGAAAGTACAACCTTGACAAGTGGAGGAACACACTTTGTGAGGGAAGTGATGTAAAGTAAGTGACCATTCGTTTGGGGATGATTGGCATTGCAACGCTACCACGTTTCCCGTAGTTAATTATCCGAAAGGAAGCTAAGTCTACAGAGATACTAACAATTTAGACCCTTTTTTTCAAGCCATGTTATTATGATGTATGTTTTGATCCATGCGTAGTGGTGGTGAAACTCGATCACATCCTAGTGGTTTTTAAATATCATTTACAACTTTAAGTTTACTTTCTTGTTATTTACTTTCTCCGCACATTAGTTTAATCATCAAACCAACTCTTTGATCTAAATATCAACTTTTAAGAGGATAAGTAGTATTATTATGTTTTCCATCTTGTTAAACTCTTAACAAGACCATTGTCTTGTGGATTCAACCCTTAACTATACTACGATAAGACTTCCACGTATCTTAGCATACGTGGGTGGAGATCTTATTATAGCATACACAAGGATAAACTTAGAGACTTACTATCTCTAGGATTTTTAGTGGTGCATGCAACTCCACGTAAGTGGGGGCTCCATCAGCTACCAAAGGAATAAAGAATATGATTGACCTAGTCATTCAAGTTTCTCTCAAAAAAGATTTTAGTAATGATGAGATCTGGGAAGCAATTAAATAATGCATCTAAACAAGGCACCGGGACTGCAGGGTATGAAGGCTATGTTCTACCAAAAATATTACAATATTCTTGGGAAGTATGTGCTTGATAATATCAAAATCTAGTAGAAAAAGGATAGGAGTATGGTAGAAGTGAATTGAAATCTTGCGGTCATGGTTCCAAAGACACAAAAACCTAAGCAAATGTCATAATTCATACACATAAGCCTCTACAATGTCATATACAAAATGGTTTTCAAAGTTATTACCAATACATCAAAGTCACTTATTATATAATATCACTATAGAATCTTCATCACTAAAAGAATGATAACTGATACTGCCCTCATTGCTAACTAGCTATTCAAATATAGCTCTAAAACTTGATACTTTAAAAGCCTATATAGAGTTAAATGAGAGTTTCTTATCCGTGTGCAACACAATATGGGGTTTAGAGTGGAGTGAAGGATAAAGATCTATGATTGTATTTTAACTGTCAACTATTCCTATGTTGTCAACAAAGATCGAACTAGGAATATCAAGCCAACCTACGACCTAAGACTAGAAGATCTTTTTCACCTTACTTTTTCATTCTTTGTGATGAAGTGTTATCCAATTCTCAAAATCTTAATAATTAATTTCACAAGATATGAGTAACAAAAATTATCCCACATATTTCTCACTTATTTTTACAAGTAACAATATAGTTTTTGCAACAGTTACGAATAGGGAATGCTTGAACATATCTGAAATCATTATCCAATATGAACAAGAATCTGAATTTTTTTTAATGCAAGATAAGATGTATTTTAGCAAAGGAGTAAACTTCTTTTTGAAAGAACAACTAAATGGATCCTACAAGTGAGTGAGGTGGACCACCAAGCCAAGTACCTAAAGTAATTAACAATTGTTCATAGGTAAAAGAACAAAGTGCATGGATAAATTTACCATCTAGAATAAAGGACAAGGATGGAAGAAAAACTATTATCAAAGCAGGAAAAGGAGGTCCTTGTCAAATCTATTTTCCACATAATTTCCTCTTATGTAATGAGTGTCTTTCAATTACTTGTACTATAGACTCTATTCATGGTTCCATTACAAGATTCTAGTGGGGGGCTAAAGTCACAGAGGATAAACTCTCAGATCACTTGAAAAATATGTACAAGTCAAAGCAACAATGCAGACTTGGCTTCCATAATTTACTTATTTTTTCCTAGGCTCCAGGGTCAAAGCAGATTTGGAGACTATATACCAGACCGGATATACTAGTCCATCAAGTACTAAAATCCATATATTTCCCACATACATCAATTCTTGAAGCATGCTGAGGATGCAACCCAAGTTTAAGATAGGGAAGCATTTGGAACTTGAAGGTGATTCTATTAGAGGGAGTGAGATGGAGTAGTGTTCTAAAAATAGGTTTGTATAGCCGCATATACTTTCATTTATGCCTATGCAATCTCTTGCCGCACTATATCACTAATCTGTCCACTAAGTAGTCATGAGCCTCAACCACACATGCTTGTATGCACACTTAGAGCGTCCAAGTAAACCCCAATTTCCATAAAGTCCATTACATACATAAACATGCATATGCACATACATATATATGCATTTTATTATATATTTAAATATATAACCTTATATTTATAACTACAAAATTTGATATATATATATAGCACATTAGAATCTAATTTTTATTGACTAATATGTATATATTTTGATATATTTATGTATGCATGAATTTATAATTTACCTACATATACACACACCTTTCACAAAAATTGATGTACAATTTTGCATATATTTAGATTTTCTTCACATAAGCTCACACTCTATGCATATACTAGTACTTTATATGTATAAATTTATAATTTTGTACATATATTTCGTACACATAACAAATATATACATAGAAGTTCACACATATAAAGATACCACACATGTATATTAGAATATTTAACTTTAGATATATAAATAACATCACATTCTGCATTCTTATTGTATACTTTTATAATTTGAAAATATCTTTTTGAGAGGGAAAAAGATCAAATTAGACCTGTCAAATGGGTGGGTGGGTTGGGTTTGGGTTGGGTCGTTGCGGGTTTGGGTCTCGCGGGTGCGGGTCAAAAAGACCCAGTTCTAAACGGGTGGAAGAAAGATAAATCCAAACCCGACCCAGCGGGTTGCGGGTTGCCCACGGATGCCCATATAAAATAAAAAAAAATTACCATACTAATGTTTGTTTACATAAGATATGACACAAAACAATCACATTGACATGTTAACCTTTTTCATTTGTCCAAATTTTTTCTATAAGAAGAGCATCAAACAACAATAGACCCATGGGCAGAGATGCTACATGCTAGTAAAGAAAAACCTTCGAATGGCTGAATTAATTACTAGTATTGTATAGATGCTAGAATAGCAAATATAATACAGATTTTAGAAGCTTAACTCAAAAGCATACATGTTTTAAATAGTGAGGACTACCTATACCAAACAACTAAACATTAATTGAACAATGTATATTATGAAGGAGACATCCAAATGAGATGGGTTATAAATCGGAGAACAGAAAAAAGACTAAAACTTTGGCATGTTCCAAACAGCAACTCCACATTCTTTTATTATGTAGTATGAAGATGAAAATCAATAACTCGACGCCCTTTTTAATTTTCAATATGAAGATGATACAACCAAAAAATCCACACCCTTTTAATTTGTAGTATGACGATGACACAACCTTATGTATGCCTCCCATTCTCACAAAATAATACAAAAGAATAAATTTTACAAACTATTTAATGAGTAAAAAATATTATAAACCGATCTATGTATTTTGTTAACTTGGTTGTGGTTTAAAATTTGAGATAAGAGTACAAGACATATTTAATATTACCTATTACTAGACTTCAGAAAATATATATATTACCTATTACTACCAAGTGGTAGTGGCTTGGACACAAACACAAGCAAGTGACAAGTTTCATATATGCAACATGTGCATATTTTTTTACTGATAACTAAATCTTATATAATTATTTTTATTAATAAAATTAGTGTAATAAAGTGGGTCACCCGCGGGTGCCCGCAGATTGCCCATGAAACCCGCTAGTTAAACGGGTGGGTATGGGTCTGGGTGTTTTCCAGCGGGTGGTAAATTATAGGACCCAAACCCAACTTAAACGGGTCGACCCATGGGCACCCACGGATTTTGACCCAGTTTGACAGGTCTAGATCAAATTCATTACTCATTAGACACACAACATCTATAAGGATAGAATATCACTATATCAAAACATATAATGACCAAGAACATAAACTAAGTGTAGGGAAATACGTCATCATATAGGCAACAGAAACAAAAAATTTACTGACATATTTCCCATTAAACAGTAGATCACGTCAATAACTATGCAATCGGAAGGATGGTTTCACGAAGATATACCTGGTCCTGGAGCAAGTCCAACAACAATCCTCGTCGATGTAGATGTGCACTCTATCTTGGACGGTGGCTGTGTAGCTCTTGGATGCACTTAGACTCATCTAACTGCACCTCTACAGGCATCAGACTCAGTCAACTACTACAGTGGCTCCTTAGATCTTGCCCTGGACTGCTAGTTGACTTTTCCCTCCTAGTAGCAGCCAAAGGACTCCTTCCTCTAGAGTAGTCCACACTGACCAACTAGAACTCCTGTCATTTTGTAGGAATGAACATGAAAGATTTGTCCCTCCCATTGGTGTATTAGTCGCCAACATACTTTCCCACAATAATGATACTAAGTTATTTCTCTCCTGTGGCTATCCCTCCCTAGTTGGGTAGGACTTTCGCGGGCTCTCGTGGTTACCACAACTAGAGAGGAGAATAATTATTAGAGCAATAGGTTCTCAAATGTCTATGTAGTAGTTGTCTTCTGGGAAGCCCCCAGTACCCCTCTATATATAGGAGGGGTTAGGGTTAGGGTTCCTAGTCCCCAACCAATGTTGGACTAAAGCGGGAGTGGAAAGGGCAAGAATATCTTGAATTTTCATAACTTTTCTGGAAGTTTCACAACCTACATGTGACTAAATGGTCATTTTGTCTAGCGAGATGGTCGTCTTGCATGCAAGACACGCGATTGTTTCATACTTTCCAATTCTGCACATATGTTGGCAATTCAATTCCAATTAGTACTCAACTTGATGTCAGCACCAATCATTTGTGCAATCAAATCACACCCCTAAAATGAGCATTTGGTGCAACTGAGATGGGCGTCTCGCACCAGGACCGACAACTATTTGGTGCAACTGAGATGGGTGTCTCGCACTAGGCCAGACGGCCATTTTGCACAAGTGAGATGGGCATCTCACAGCCCAGGTTAGATAGAATTCCAACCAAAGTACAATACAATCAGACTGACACTCCAAACGGCTGTCTCAACACTTGAACCGATCATTTGGCAGTCTAGTCAGCTGATCCGTTTTGTGAATTGAAATACCTAAACACTTTATTAATCAATTTAATCATCATTCAAGATCAAACTCCTCTTCTATATGAGTTCCTATGTGTGTGACCCTATAGGTCCCATATCACGTTGGCAGTGAATGCCCATAACTAGCTTATTACATCACAAGAAAAGAGTGGTGTCTAGTCACACATCATTATTACACAAGTGAATGGAAAGTTGGGGAGCAACTTCAACCTACAATCTTTGTATGGTGTTATAGTATTTGTATAGTTCCTTTGTCACTGATATCTAGATTAAACTAGAGGCATGGAGTAGCCATCCTCATTATTATTCAATCTTGTTCCTTGAACTAAAGTAGACTACATGAGATATATATACTCTCAATATCACATATTGACTCCCATGTGTATGTCCATACTTTTCTCAGTCTCGCAAATCAAGAGGCCTTAGATATCATACTCCTTCCGGAGGGACAAATCCCATATCTATCACTCAGAGTAAGTCCCCATGTGTCAAAGTCGCCCAATGATCACCGTTATAACAACCCATGTTTCAGGATGGTATTTGATGATGTCAAAGTGTACCCAATGACATGTAATGAGTGTAGTAATTTTAGGTCTAAGAACCACAACCACCACCATCATTGTGAGACTTGACTATGACTTCCATGAAGATGTGTTCCATGTGTCATTCTCACGGTGGGTCTGTCTGATACACTATTCTCTAACATGTATCTATGTGCTTGGTCTAATATTACCATATCATAACTAATGACATTTAGTCATCGACCAACTCACACTCTGATATTATGTGTCATTATTGTCTATCAACCTTCCACAATAAGAACTGATCAGGGACATAATGAGAATATGTATATGTACTCTTTAACATCTGTATGATCTTATCCACAAGGATAGTAACTTGAATACATACATCATTGAGTAATATAATTATCTAGACATTTATGATGTAATTCATTATCTCATAACTGAATATACAAAATAAATTGGAAGCTTTCTTTATTATTATTATCAAATTAGGTATTTAATGCCATATCACAATCATCATATGATTGAATCTCTGGACAAACATACCAACAGAATCCCACTTGCAATTAGAGCCAATCACCCACGGATCTCATCCCGAGTGGCCTAACATGACTATCATGCTTCTGCTGCGTAAGTTCTTTTATAGTGTGTTTAACAGTGTTTGCTCTAAGTTGGTATTTTGCAATTTTCACATCTCTTTGATGTGTGACTACTCATATGAGATGGAAGTGCCATAGTATGCTATTCGAGATTTCCAGCCAAACTAGTAGCTCCATTGTTGTCATCAGTATTTTGATTGTGTCATCAATGGTTTGAAACCTCACACAAGTTCATCCATATGAACTTCTTGATCCATACAATTTCCTCTTCAGTCCTCATAAC
Source organism: Alisma plantago-aquatica (assembly GCA_963693085.1). Taxonomy (NCBI): domain Eukaryota; kingdom Viridiplantae; phylum Streptophyta; class Magnoliopsida; order Alismatales; family Alismataceae; genus Alisma; species Alisma plantago-aquatica. The sequence continues at coordinate 283,929,351 of OY856413.1, forward strand.
ACAGAGATAGTTGGATTCTTTTGAAGATTCGAACAACTATCATTAGCTTAGAACTCTTTCTAGCTTACAGTTCTCATTTGTCATCAAACACAAATTCAGATTGGGATTATTTTGTCAACTTGGAAGCTTGCATGGGTGTAACTTTTTACATCCAACTCTTCCCTATTCCCATAACTAAGGAACCAATCCTTTAAGTGCTTCACAAATGCGTAAGGATGTTCATTATGGTAGTCCAGTGACTCTCACTGATATCTAACATATACCCTCTCGTTATGTCAAATACATACGAGATTGCTAGGTAGGTATATATATGTCCTCTCATCATGTCAAATACATATGATATGATTATATATCCTCTCATCATGTCCAATACATACAAGATAATAGGATAAGTACATAACATTGCATTCAAGATAGATCCAATGGCATCTATCCATGTGTTCTTGTTCTTTATAGAACTGGAATACTAGGCTCTTGAAAGACTAACTCCATAGAACATGGACAAGTTTTCTCTCATTGAGTCTTGCATGTTGAACCCTTCAACATCTTGCCAATGTATGTGCTCTTACTTAGGTCAAGAATCTTTCTAGATCTATCTCTATAGACCTTGATTCCTATCACATAGGATGCTTTGCCTAAACCCTTCAGAGAAGGTACTTTTCTTGCCAGGTTTTAACATTTGTAGGATAAGGACATTATTCCCCATCATTATGTGGAATATTAAATATGCTCCCACAAAATCTTTTGTAATCACAAATTCCATGTTTATTCTGATTCAAGTCAAACCTTTTGACTCTCTTGTCAAATACAAGATTCCAACTCTAAGATGTTTGCTTCAATCCCAAAATTGACCTTTGTAGCTTATTGAATTTATTTGCACTAATGGAATTATAATGCCATTAGGTTGTGTCACATACACATCCCATTAATTATTACAATTAAGGAATGTGGTTTTGACATCCATATGACAAATCTTACAGTCATACTAAATTGCAATAGCAAGCATGATCCTACTGGACTTAACCATGGTAATTGTTGAAAGACTTCATCTTGTTTAACACCTTGAACTTGTTTGAATCTATTTGCAACCAATCTACCCTTCCATGTTGGTCTTCTTTATATAGACCCAAATGCACCCAATGGGTTTTACCCCTTCAGGTGGATCCACCAAGATCATACCTTGTTGGTTTACATGGAGTTCATCATTGATCTCATGGACTAAAACCATTTCTCATATTTTGGTCCTTCAATAGTTTCTAGGTAGGTTTTTGAATCATCTCTATGATCAATGTACCTCCATGTTGACTTATAAGATGTCATGATCTTTCAAATTCAAGGCGTTCTCTACTAGAACTATGAGTTCTGTGTTTACATAAGGAACTTGAGATTCCACAACAACTTATGATTCTACTTGTACCTCTTTAGGTTCTATGTTTTCTTATTTATCTCAAACACTTAGAGTTCTACTTTTACTCCCACACATTCCTTTGGAACTAATTTCCATTTAGGAATTCATCCAACACTTCATCGTCATTTGGAATATAAGTAGTATTCAACAAGATAACATTCATGTGATTTGTGGATAAAGCCTTTTAAGAAACGATTTTCTTATATAAGCCTTCAATCCTAATCACTATAAAAGAAACATTGGGACTCCTCCCATGCCATATCTCATATGGTGTCTTTTGAACCATTTTAGAAGGTATATTGTTTTAGTGTAAAGCATGTGCCCAAATAAAATTGTACAATTAGCTAGATTTTATATATAATCTCACCATCACTTAACATGGTGTGATACCTTCTTTCTAACATATCAGTATGTTTCAGGTGGAGTTCATTATGATACACTATCATGATCTCCTAGAAGGTCTTCAAACTCTTAGTTTACATATTTCAACATCGATCATATCAAGGTATCTTAATACTTTTACCAATTTAGTTACATACTTCATTTATGATCTCCATGAACACTTCAAGAGATCCAAACTTGTATTTCATTAAATACAAATTTCAATATCAACTGATCGTATCAATAAATATAATGAGGTACTTGTAACTACCTTTAGCATTCATTCAAAAAGGTCTATGTGCATCAGTATGTACTAGTCCTAATGGAATAGTCGATCTCCCACTACATCTAGTGACGATGCTTTTTTTCATATTACATAACAAATAAGACATGCATGTCTCTATTGGTTCAATAACCAAAAGAGTCTAGATAACCATCATATGGATTCTAGAAATGTATTTCTTTTTTATGCGCTCTAGATGACAATGCTATATGTATTCTATTTGTTTGAGTTATCAAGTCATTCGGTATATGTGACATACACATTTGTCTTTACAACTGTCAAGTATAGTTTATGAGACATAGGGCATCACCATAAAATATCATAATGTTCTTGTCATACAAAACATATGATGTTTGGAAAGAACACAATAGCAATTCCCTAATTCTATTATGTGCCCATGAATGAAAACCTTTAAATATAGTGGCAACAACTTTTGCCCCATATAGTTGTAGCTTACTTCTTCTCAGGTCCTGAAGTAGAGATCTCTATCTCTATCTTGTTCTTGAGATCCTCTATGAAGAGGATAATTCCTTTCCAATGTCCAAACAAGTGATAGTGGTGGCACTTTGTTTTCTTTATCCTTTAAGTGAAAAGGACAGATTCCATTTACACTTACCCTTCTCCATATATTGAGTGCAGAAGACTTGGGCTTCAGTTTAGCATAAAAAAACTTCTTGGCCTTTATTTTGCCCTAGGAATCACTTCCGTTGATCATCATCACATATTTGTCCTTCTTCTTCCTTGATTTGGTATAAACAAGCCAAATATTTGATAAACTGACTATATATGATTCATGCAACACTTGCATAATCATATTCACGGTCAACTCTTGACCTGAGAGAAGTCCCAGTCATTCCACATGTCCAATCACATTGAGCACATTGGGTTCTACTGAATCTCCCTTTGTCAGTTTACACTTAATTAGCACTTTGAAGACATTATACCTTCTTTACTTTACATGATTTTAAGATGTGTTACCATCTCGCTAATGTGCATGTTGTCATACAACTCATAGTTTATACAACTAAGCATTAGGTATTTAAATGTCTATGGCATCATTGGCATGCTTCCAATAAGAATCCATTTAGCCTTAGGAGCATTTGGGGAGGGTTCCTCTAAAATTGGTCTATCAAGGACATAGTGTTTTCACTTATTTATGAGAACATTTCTCAAAGTCCTTAACCACTTGTGGAACTTTATCTCATTTTGTCCTTCTTAAGGACTGATCACAATTTGAATGTGTTTCTATTTGACATTTTATTCTACAAAGAAATATTGCAAACTTTTTCAAAATATTTTTGATTTGGTTTGAGTTGATAAATTTGATGATATTAATTAGGTTTTTTTAGTGAATATTAATTAGGTCTTTTAATTAACTAATGCTCCCACTATTTTTATTTGAAATGATAGCCCTCAATATCAATTCAGAATACTACAGCGTACAATATTCTAGTAGGCCAAGATCCATATTTCATTAAGTCATGAGTCAGCTTTTGTCGATCGCCCACAACCTAACTATTTAGGTAGGCCATCATGCTAATTGCATCACATGCAACTCTTGGATAAATGATATGCACAACTCTTTTCCATTCTCATCTGCATGCCTCTGGGCTTTGGCTCTCCAAGTCACCTGTTATGTCACACCCGCATCCCACGATTACCACTAATCATGAGATTAGGGCATGAGTTTGAGGATTATACTTAATACAAAGTTCACTCCCAACTTTTTTTTTCAAACTCATTGTTTTCTCGCATTGAATCACATAAACAAACATTACAAGAGAATTAAACCTTGATTACTCTAATTTGATCTCAACATTAATGATACACATCCATACATTCATTATGTTTCTCACACTTCCATGTACATACGACATGATAATCAAATGCATTCTCTCTTATTAAGGAAACAAAGATACAAACATCATTTACAACTCTCTCACATCTATACAAGGACCTAGAGTGATAGGGACTGATTGAACTTAACTAATCTCATACTTAACTCATGTGGCAGATCTACTCTGATGCTTTGACCATCTTCAAGTCCATGTAGTTTCCCTAAAAAATGAGAGTAGAGGGGTGAGCCTACTCGCTCAGTGAATGAGTACTTCAAAGAAATAGTCTAAAGCATTGATATAATTACATATATACTTTTGAGCAACTGATATCAATTATAATAGTAGTAAGATTTAAAGAGTCTAATCATTGACAATCATAAATATGGCAGAATACTCTAGATATCTACAAGAGTGAATCAATATATGAAATGCTTGATTGATCATAAAGAGAACTAATAATTCAGAAACATAAAATGAATAATTGAATAATTACATACACTTGTTTAACCTCTCATTCATCTTATTATGCCCTAAACCCACATGAGGTGTACCACAACATGTGGAAGAATCACAGTAAGCTACGATCTCACTATACAAGGCTTAGAAGCATGCCCGGGTTCCTAAGCCTATATCCTAAGTATGACCCCGTCTGTAGTGGGCGTCGACATGTCTGCCTCTCGGTGGCTCATGTGAGCGGCCAGATATCTCAGACTCCACCTCTCAACCTGGTACTCAGGTAGTGAGTCAAGCCATATATTGGCTTCAGTCAAGCCACCTATTGGCTTTTCTGTACTCTAGTGCCACCAGGATCTCTGGTTGATGTTGGACACTACATACTATATTTTTAAGGAGACTTCCACTAGGGCTTCATCACCCTTACCACCTGTTAGTACGTTCCGACCCCCATATATTGGACACTGCCAGGGTTAGGTTGTTTCATCCCTACAGCACAAACCTCTCATAGGGAATCTATGGTGTTCAGGGCATCTACATGTCTAATTCACTCTTTACATTCACAATTCAATCATCACATTACATATTACAGTTTCGCTCTATAAACCATTCATTTCATAGACCATCTGATAACATTTACCACAACTGAATTGTTAAACATCACACATCTCATACTGAAAACATTGATATCACAATACTTGATTCATTGAACACCCTATCCTTAGGGTTTCATTTACCTCATTCACTTATTACATGGCTCTCATAAGGATTTCATGCGACATAAACATTCACTGAATAAAGACTACTATCAATAAATCATATAAAATCAATATATGTATGAAACCTTGGAACTGAGCTGAATTTGGATTTCCATGCCATTCACTGAGATAACATGCATCAATAATAAAATTGAATAAATAAATTGTATCATGTCAAGGAAATTCGTTCAAATGGATTTCACAATATCTATTCGCAAATATCCAACTTTCCTCACATCTAGGGTTTCACCCTCTTTACTGAGATATCAAACAAACACTATTCACCTTAAATGAAATCCAAGATAGTATCTGACATATATGTACTATGAAATCAGATAAACAATCATTCATAACCAAGGGGATCCAGATATACAAATTTCTCTATTTAATTATACAACAATTTCAGTCATAGACAAATTCCCTATATTTCAGTTTACTCGTATAACCTCTGTGAATACTTAGGGAATTCTCATTAGGATGTATTGTATATATTTCTAATATGAATTTATCATCTAAAATTCATCCAAACAGAGGAAGAATCCATTTCATATCATTTTGCAACAACTTAGATCAAACAAACAATTCAGGGCTTGTAGTCACATACTAAGAAATTAAAGATTATGGATGATTTAACCAATTTTCGTGCAATATACTATTTAAAGGAAGTTCCCACTCTCCATAAGGTGCGAAAACACCTTAAAAACACATATCATCCCTGAAATCTCAATCTCATATCAAATCCCTAGCAATTCACCTGATTCTTCTTCCTTTCAACTCTGAAACCCTAAAAATGAGGGAGTATGAAGAAAGAGTGAGAAATGGGGAAGTTTTGATACCATTTCGGATCAAATCATAGGAGGGACGGAATCTTGACATGTGAGAGAAGATTCACCATGAAAGGATATGCAAAGAAGCTAAACTTACTTGATTTCATCATATCTCGGATAGAGAAACCCTAGATCAGCAATTCCACCACTTTCTCCTCTCAAACCCTAACTCTCCCTTTCTCTCTAAGATTTCATTTCTATGGAATGAATCACAAATTATGAGAGCTACTAGTGTGTTAGGTTGACCATATAGAGCAATTGAACTTCTTGGGTGAATTGCACATTGACCCCTCACTAAACTTGTTCTTATTTCAGCAGATTTTTCTGTCATAATAAAGTTACTGTAATGCATATATTTCAGAGGTCAAACCTTCTCCAAAAATTATAAAAATTTATAGAGTTGTTTTTAATTGAGTTATAAAGATTCAGTTAAAATTTTAGATCATTCAAAGCTACCATTAAATAATTAAAAATAGAATAGTGCACTACTATCTAGAAATCTACAGAACAGTCGGTTGAAGAGAAAATGCTCCAGAACGACCATGCTAGCTACCATGGCCGTGCTAAGATGGACCCAGAACGGCCATGCTACATACCATGGCTGTGGTGCATTGATTTCATCAGATTTTAGTATAAAAGTTGGTCAATAGTTCAATTCTCTTAAAATGGTTGTATGGCCTAGAATGCTCGTGCCACTAACGACCCACCACGGCCATGCTATCCAATCCTTCAACTACCATTTTCCTTCTCCTTTTCATACCTATCTCATTCTCCCCAACATGAGACTATTTGGTGAAAACCCTAATTTCAGCTGACCAGGGTTTATATTTTCTCAAACCCTAATTATACAAAGAGATAGCATACTTGGGGTTCTCATTAGGTTTAACATATCATGATTGAGATATCATCATTAATCATGTTTAAGTAATTATCAATTTAGAATAGCATGTAATCATCCACATAAACCCTAACTTACTAATTAAGCTCAGATACGGTCATAACATGTTAAGCCTGACCCAATAGTATATGATAGATATGCACCATGCTTTGTGCAAATTTACATATCTACCGTTACACTTCCACGAGATAGATGATTCACCATGCTTTGTGCAAATATACGCTTGGTCAATCAAGATTTTCATGTGCATTGCTAATGAAAGGTATCTTAGACTTAATATTTAAGCTAAGGGAGTTTGTTTGTATAAATATATATGATTTATCCAATCACCACATATATAGTATGTATCATATACATGCTATAATCACAAATGAGAGCATGCAAAAAATAAAACACACAAGTGATGGTTATGGCCATACTAATGTATTTCCTTGGAGCCATAAGGAATTACTACCACCTATGGCTCACATCATATGCAACCTATTGTTGACGAAGATCTGTGATCGAACCAATCCGGGTTGATTAGTTCAACTCTTGAAACGGTCGGCTCACCTCCTAGTTGCTTAGTTGCGCTCTTTTCAAGCAGTCATCTGGTTCTTAGTTCCAAGTAGTGTCTGGACACCTCCAATCGGTCGGTTGGGCCACCAGTTGATCGGTTCATCCTCCTATCATCTGGCCTCTTGTTGATTGGGTCATCTCACGAGCCTGTCATTTTGCCTTGTGAAGATCGTCATCTCATGTTGAAACATAAATTAAAACTATCATATTTCTTATTACATTGTATACGGGGAAAATATCATGTTACATTCAAGGGGAAATAGGAAGAAGAGTATTAATTTACATTTGGAAAAACGAGAGAGGCTCGGTATGCAGACCCAATAACAACAGGAATAAATAACCACAACCATGTACACACAAATTTGGGGTTTTGGCGATAACCATGCTTCACATCCACCATCAAAACTGATTTTATGGTGACATGTGTAAATTGCATTTATATCATATATATATATATATATATATATATATATATATATATATATATATATATATATATATATATATATATATATATATATATATATATATATGTGTGTGTGTGTGTGTGTGTGTGTGTGTGTTTGGGTTATTATGTGGTGATTAGATAGATGTGCACATCAACTCGTTCAAATATTCACATCGCATGCAATAAATAAATATGATAAAACCAAAAATCCAATCATATCAATTATCCCAAAACATAATTAATTAACGTGGCTCTGATACCACTGTAAGAAAACACGACATCATATTTAGTCTGTTTTGATATCTGAGAAATAATAAATTGATTCATCATATTGTTTATCGTGAGCTAGTTGGACAAATTCTAGATGTTTTCTATTTGAGAAAGTTCTTCTTATATTATTTCTTGGAATTATTTTTGATTGATTTTTCTAGATGCTCTATCTGAACAATGTATCTATGTAGTGTCCCTTTTCTTGGCATATAAAATATGTACATTCTTTTGGGTTTTTGACATATTTATTGAACTTTTTTTTCTTATGTAATACTTATATTTTGATTTTGTTTTGAACTCATATATTTTCTTATTTTTTAATTTAAATTTATTTATATTATTATATGTTCTTGCTTCACATATATTAGTACAAGGCGTGTTAATGTTGAGTTGTAAAGCCCTTATCTTACTATATTTATTTTTCCGCTTAGTGTTTGTTTGTGACACCATTCTCCTAATTTATTATTAAAACTTATATTCTTCCTATGAGTGTATCTGCTCTTTGTCCTATATGTTGGAGGTATAATTGTACAGTTTTGAATCCCTAAGGATCCGATATTTTTTCACAAAATAGATTTAACAGGCTTTTGTTTATTACATATTCTCTATCAGTTCTGTCAAATATCTTATAAAAGTATTCTTGAAATGTACATAAGTTACCATAAATAAGGCATATATCAAATAATTTAGGTTATAAATTTAAAAGGTAAATATTTCTTTTTCTTTTCCTTTTTATACATCTTTATTTGTATACCAAGTTTCTCCTAGATATTTCCTGTGTAGTTCATTTTCATAGTTATTTACTATTTTGGGCTAAAGTATATGTAATTCCTTTTACTGCTTTTATATCATTGTTTGTAAATCCTTTCCACCAACCTACTACTATTCATTGGAAGGTTAAATGACAAAATCTAATTATTGTATCTATATAATAATTATGTGTTATTATTGATAGATTTGTGGCTTTTTCCCATCTTTTTATCGCTTCGTATATATTTTTTGCACAATTTAGATTGAAATAAGTTCCATTCGAACTAATATACCCTTTACCCATAAAATCTATTGGGCTTTCTAGACAAATATTTCTTGGTCTTCTATATGAATCCCAATAGTTCCTTCGTAATCAGTTTCCATCAATAGGTTTGCTTCAAAACTTTATTATGACCAATAACTAGCTCCATGTTGATATTTGTTGGCTTAGGTTTTGTTACTTGATAGGTAGAATCTTATCCTTATATTGATTTTAAATTTATCATTATGGCTTTCTTGTGATTCTAACTATATCCTGACTTAGATTATCTAATTCTTTTTCTTTAGATTCTAAATATTTATTTTCTAATTGTTTAATTTTGAAATTGTCGATTTCTTCAATCTGATGGAGGCATAAACTTATTTCACTTCCACTTTTTTGGAATAGGTTTATTTTTTATTCTCTTGACATATTTTCATTATTTTGTTTTCATATAGGTATTTCGTTATTTTCTGTAAATTTACTATCAATTGTTCAACTCTTTGAAATTTTTTTAGTTATTTTTATGGACTTGTACTTCTGATTTTTTGTACATGTTACTCTCTATTTACTTAGAATTCAAGGTCTAAACCTTCATATAGATTATTATCTGGTTCTAATTTTTCTTTATCGATATTAGTATAATTGGTGTAGTATCTTTTTGTGAGTGTTAGTATTATCTTGAGGTCAAAAGATGGCTCTAATGCCATTTTGTATGAATGAAATACCATTTTGGATGAATGAAAATAAAAAGAAGTTAAATTATAGAATTATTTTGTCTAAATTTTTTGTTTGTTTGTATTATTTTGTACACACACAACAAACTTCCCTTATGGATTTTGCATGTTTTCTTAGTTTTAATGTTTTTTCTTTATAATTTTCATGTATTTTATTAAAGATTTTAAATGTATTTATTCTTGGTGGTCTCATTTCACGTAGAAAACTAAATTCTTAGCTACTAGAGAATTGTATTTTGGGTACTATAACAAGGAAAAAAAGTTTGTATGCCTTGTATTACCCAATTTGCTTCTACTTTCCTTCACCATTCGTCGATCTTCTAGTAACAATATCTACTAGAAGCTATCCTTGGACTTCTATGTTCTGGATCTTGAACTCCTCATTTATCATGTAGCCTGGTCGTCATGTCATCCTTACGCATTTTCTACTATGTGGACCTTCTTAGATAGAATGGCCTCTAAGATAGAACAAGGAAGATTGGATCATGACCACTAAAGTTATAATGGAATAGGGGGTGTAATAAATAACACACTTATATTCTTTATTATAGTAGTACAAACAAATTTGTCTTTGCTAAGGATAGCTTCATGGGAGAAGAGGTTTTGTAAGATATCAGATATTGGACCCTACCCTAGAGCTTTGACCTTTTGGACTTAGCCAAACAAGGTTGAGGTTAGACCTAAAAGACGTTTAGAATAACCCTAATGAACTAATGCATGTATAAACCACCACAATGTAACCTAATATTTTCACATTAGGCTTAGGCCAATAATGGATACATATAATATGTCACATGTTATAAATGAAGAATTCATAATAATTTGTGCACAATAATGATATATAATTCTTTTGGTTGTAACATAAAGATATGCGACAAAAATTGGATGAATGATAATGATGTTGAAATAATATTATCATAAATATAATGATAATATGCCAAAAATGTTATAATTAATAAACACATATTCCAAAAGAGAACTCTAATATGAAATTTGTGTTCCTTCGATCCCAATTAACTTGGGAGTCAAGTTTCACATTTTTTCACTATAATAACCACCCTAATTTCTTTTAGGAAAGAAAATATGAGTTTTTCTTAAAAATATGAGATAAAATACTTAATGACTCCAAAATGGAAAATAATCTTAAATTTGTAATCTACACATATAAATATGCCTTTGGGTGAATTTTCACTCAATTTGGAGAATATTTGATTAAAAGATGAAATCAGGAGAGAGAAAGTGTGTAGAATCTTCAATATATTAAATAAAGGCACAAACAACTCCAACAATTAATGGCAAATTCGTATCCAACACATTAAATATGACTTGTGGGTGAAGTTTCATAAAATTTGGAGAATCCTAAAGCCATTAATGTATGAGGAAAGAGAAAACAAGATTTGGCTTATTTAACACATCAAAAGTTCTCAAAAGGAAAATCTAATTTCATAATCGGGGTCTACATGTCTTAATTAGCCTCAGTGCAAAATGTTAGGTAATTTGGATAATGTTTAAACCCCCTATTAAAAGAAAAGCAAAAAGCAAATAATGTGAATATCCACTTTAATCAAATTTGGTTATTTCCCTGTCACACTCAATTTCTCAGATAACCTAAAGTTGGGCTATGCCTGCTGTCACGTGATTTTGGTTGGGTTCAGATTTAATGATGTCCATCAAATTTCCTTTTGTATGGCTCAGATTTTCTCTCCTATCTTCCGCCTTATGCTTTCCCTTTCCTTTTCTCACGCTCACTCCCTGCTCCTTCTCTGACCCCGATCTCCCTCTCTCCCTTCTTCCTTTTCCTCTGATTTTTTCTCCTCCATCTTCCTCGCTTCATCCCAAATCTGAAGACCCTATAAATGCTAGGTTTCATAGCATAAATGCAAAATTTTGTTGGGCGCCACTCATCTCCCCTTATGTTCTTCTATTTTCCCCTTCTCTTCTTTCTTCTTGTCAAATGAGGCTTTCGGACCTCCAGTAAAACCCAATCAGGCCTTCACCGTAGCATAGTGATTCATTCCCTGGTGTTACTTTGGTCCACTTTGGCTCCAAGCTAACCATCCCTAAACCCACCTCATCGACCGACGAATCCAGGTTCACCATACCACCACCGACCATCGCTAGCCGAGTCGCAGATTGGGGAGTTTTATTATTAACCTGTGAAGCCTCTTCCTCTATTAATTAAACCTCAGAGGTATTTATCAGGACCTTTCCCTTCTTATCTGCCTCATTGTTGATCTCGACCATGGCAATGAGTCTTTTTTTAAGCCCAGCACCCTAGGTTCTATTGGAAGGGATCCTTGAGATCAGGTACTTGTTGGTTTTCTATTGGTGGTGTTTTCCGATAGGCTGGGTGATGGGGTCATGAGTATGATCCCTAACTCCGATCTACTCCCTCGCCCATCTGTTTTACTTGTTCTCCATGTCTGAGAAGATGATTCCTTACTATTTCTATATTTTTCCCACGATCTGTTTCTTCTCCATGTTTTCTCGCCTAGGGGAAGTATTGTACTTATGCCCCCGATTTATATTTTTCCGCATTAATGTGTTGGCACCTCTGTGGCAGTGGGCCTGGCCGGTTGGCTGCCCACGATTGGGCCAACTCAATGTGAGCATCTCTCTCTTTCTCCTTCACAGGTGTTTTGCTGACGTGGCAAATTCTGATTGGTGAATTTACAAAATTCATATCTAATTATCTAAAGATCAGAAAAATGAATTCAAATACATTTTGAAATCAAAAAAATATGAGCTTTCTCATGGTACTAGTTTTGTTACCAAAATCTAATGTCAAAAATATGTGATTGATTTTCCCTTAATAAGTAATAACTTGCAAAATTCATAGCTAATAATCTATAATTTAGAAAAATATAATAAAATATGTTTTGAACTCATAAAAAATAATCTAAAATGTGGCATGGTTTTGAAAACCTAATTCACTAATATTAAAAAGGTGGTTTTTAGGGTTTATGCAATTAATATAAACCAGCCCTAATTTTACACACATGATTAATAGGTTCTTTGGAGACCTAGACTTGGATTAAGAACTAACTTGGACTTGTATAGACCCTGAAGTGAGGTATGTTTGCATCATCGATTATTCTTATTGAGCAATTATCCTACTTTCTTCATTCTCTTGGCCCTATGGACAATAGCCTACACAATATTCTTTCTTTAAAAATTATGGTTCATGTGAAGTATCTTATTTATTATTGATCTTGTGATCATATTATTAGATTTGACATTCTCTTGGAATCTTTATTATGATTTGTTCACGGTGGAACTTTATATGATGACATGTGATGTCTTTTTCCCACTTGTAAGGTGGATGTATATGTTGGTGACTTATGAGGTGACTACTTTGGTATAATCTGACTATACTTTCTACTTGCCTCTACATTAAAAATGCTATGTGATTCAGTAGCACTAGAGTGTTGTAATTTCATTGGTTTTTGAGTTATGTGCCCTTATTATTTTTGGGATGGAGGTTATGTGCCCCATACCCGAATTTCAAATTTATGAGGTTTGGCCCACTTCATATATATTTGGGAGTTTGGTTATATGCCATTCTCTATCAAGTTTCAAAATTATGAGGCTTGGCCGCCATTATCTTTATATTGTTCTAGGGCTATGCTTATCTCACATGCATGCAGGTTGATGATGAAGATATGGGTTCTGTGCCCAAATTCTTTATATTTCCAAGTATGGCACAAATTTAATTGCTTTAATGGCAAGTATTATTTTGTTATCATTAGTTTGCAATTCCATTCTCTTGATGCCCACTTTGGTAGTCCTTTTCTCTTTCATGGGAAGCCTTTTATATTTGTTGTCCTTTTATTCCATATATTGCTCAATTTCCTTTTTAGTATGCATATTCCAGCCTTTTCTGATGTATTCTATTTTTCTCTTTTTGCTGGGGTATGCTTCCAACCCTAGGTGAAGGACCAGGAAGACATGGCATAAAGATATGGACCTAGCTTAAGGAGTTAAAGCTTGGAGACAAAGTTGTTATGGTTTAGATTTTCCTCTACTTAGATCCTTATGTTGAACCTTTTATGTAAACCTTTTGTGGGAGATTATGATGTTCTTTTATAACCTTATGAGAAATTGAATATAGTCAATGCTTTATATTTCTCTACTATTCTTTGGTTGTTTTGATTACCATTAATTAAGATTTGAAAATTTTACACCCACTCCAACATATCTTTTAGGTGTGTTTGGACTGGAGGTTTTATTCTTCAAATTTTTAGTAGGGAGTGGTTTCCCTCTGGGATCCCACTCTTTACATCATGGTATCAGAGCCCATGGTAGTCAAAATCTGACTATTTCAATTTTGTCTCCCTTATTAGAACCCTTGACTTGGATAGTGACCTGTAGGTAAGATGTTTTCCCTAGATCTTGCCTAAGTTTTTCATGAGGCAATCTTACCCTGCCATATAGGTTAATGATGACATCTATAAAGTTAAATAGGTCTTTGCTTGAGGAAGGAGTCATGTTTTGAGGATGAGGTACTAGTAGGATGAAGAGATCTTATTATGGAAAATATGACTTGGTTTATCGCATTGATTTTGGTACCATCTTTGTTTTACCTCTAATGTTTCTTATCGACAAAAATTGTTTTCATTATACTACTATATGTAAAAGAAAAGTCTCTGATTTTTTGGTGTTTTCTCAAACTAAGTCAAAATGAAGATTTTCTAGATGTATGGATAGTGAAACCCTATAATTAGTTGTAATAGGATATTAACCCTAGTTTTTGCTATGCAGAAGTGACTAGGGATGTGTGGAATAATATAAAGGTGTAGTGGACCTACCCTTTGTACCCTATGACTTTTGGTTGTTTATGTAGGGTTGTTAGGTTAGAGACACAAGGATCTAAATCTCAACCCAAGATGGTTCTAACTTGTTAGTTGGATACATGAACAATATAAATCTCTAAAACGTTCACAACTAAAAGAGATGTGGGTAACTCTAAATGATGTTTAGTTTTACTGGATAGGTAAAACCTTTTAAGGAGTGAAGAGTAGTAGGTTGTTGATATTTGATTTCTAGGATGAAATCCTTTTAAGGGGTGGAGTGTTGTAACATACCGGATCTTGGACCCTACCCTACATCTTTGACCTTTTAGACTTAGCCAAACAAGGTTGAGGTTAGACCTAAAAGATGTTTAGTATAACCTTAATGAACTAATGCATGTATAAACCAACCCAATGTAACCTAATGTTTTCACATTAGGCTTAGGCTAATAATGGAAACATAAAATATGTCACATGTTATAAATGAAGAATTCATAATAATTTGTGCACAATAATCATATATAATTCTTTTGGTTGTAACATAAAGATATGCAGAAAAAATTGGATGAATTATAATGATGATGAAATAATATTATCATAAATATAATGAATTAATAAAAACATATCTAAAAGATAACTCTAATGTAAAATTCATGTTCCTTGGATCCCAATTAACTCGGGAGTCAAGTTTTGCATTATTTGCACTATAATACCACCCTAATTTCTTTCAGGAAAGAAAATATGAGTTTTTTTTTAAATATGAGATAAAACACTTAAATACTCCAAAAGTGGAAAATAATCTTAAATTTGTAATCTAAAAATATAAATATGCCTTTGGGAGAATTTTCACTCAAATTTGGAGAAAGTTTGATTAAAAGATGAAATCAGGAGAGAGAAAGTGTGTAGAACCTTCAATATATTAAATACAGGAACAAACAACTCCAACATGTAAAATTAATGGCAAATTCGTATCCAACACATTAAATATGACTTGTGGGTGAAGTTTCATAAAATTTGGAGAATCCTAAAGCCATTAATGCACGAGGAAAGAGAAAATAAGATTTCATCTATTTAACACATCAAAAGTTCTCAAAAGGCAAATTTAATTTCATAATCAGAATCTACATGCTTTAATTAGCCTCTGTTCAAAATTTTAGGTAATTTGGATAATGTTTGAACCCCCTATTAAAAGAGAAGAGAAAAGGAAATAATGTGAATATCCACTTTAATCAAATTTGGTTATTTCCCTGTCACACTCAATTTCTCGGATTTCCTAAAGTTGGGCTATGCCTGCTATCACACAATTTTTTCTGGGTTCATATTTTATGATGTCTGTCGGATTTCCTTTTGTACGGCTCAATTTTTTTCTCCTAGCATCTGCCTTTTGCTTTCCCTTTCCTTTTCTCACGCCCACTCCCTTCTCCTTCTCTGACCCTGATCTCTCTCTCTCCCTTCTTCCATTTCCTCTGATTTCTTCTTCTCTATCTTCCTCGCCTCATCCCAAATCCGAAGACCCTATAAATGATGGGGTTTATAGCATCAATGCCTAATTTTTTTGGGTGTCGTTCATCTCCTCGGTTGTTCCTCTATTTTCCCCTTCTCTTCCTTCTCCTGGCCAACTGAGGTATTCGAACCTCTAGGAAAACCCAACTAGGCCTTCACCGCAACATAGGGATTCATTCCCTACTGTTACTTTGGCCCCGTCTGGCTCCAAGCTAACCATTCCTAAACCCACCTTCAGCGACCGACGAATCCAGGTTCACCATAGCACCACCAGCCATCGCAAGCCAAGTCACAGATTGGGGAGTTTCATTATCGACCTATGAGGCCTCTTCCTCTATTAATTCAGCCTCGGAGGTACTGCTCTGGACCTTTCCCTCTTATGTGCCTCGTTGTTCGATCTCGACCATGGCAACGAGTCCTTTTTTTAGGCCCTAGCACCCTGGGTTCTGTTGGAAGGGATCCTTGAGATCGAGTACCTGTCGGTTTTCTATTGGTGGTGTTTTCTGATGGGTTGGGTGAAGGGGTCGTGAGTATGATCCTCAACTCTAATCTACTCCCTCACCCAACTGTGTGGCTTTTCTCCTTGTCTGAGAAGATGATTCCTTGCGATTTCTCTATTTTGCCCGCGATCTGTTTCTTCTCTGTGTTTTCTTGCCTAGGGGCAATATTGTACTTATGCCCCTGGTTTTTATTTTTCCACCTCGATGTTTTGGCATTTTTGTGACAGTCACGATTGGGCCAACTCAATGTGAGTGCCTCTCTCTCTCTCTTTCTCCCTCGCAGGTGTTTTGCTGACGTGGAAAATTCTGATTTTTTTAATTTTATAAAATTCATATCTAATTATTTAAAGATCAGAAAAATAAAGTAAACTATGTTTTGAAATAAAAAAAATATGAGCTTTCTCATGGTACTAGTTTTGTTACCAAAATCTAATGTCAAAAATATGTGATTTTTAATGGATTTTTCCTTGATAAGTAATAACTTGAAAATTTCATAACTAATCATCTATAATTCAGAAAAATATAATAAAACATGTTTTGAACTCATAAAAAGATAATCTAAAATGTGGCATGGTTTTGATAACCTAATTCACTAATATTAAAAAGGAAATTTTAGGGTTTATACAATTAATATAAACCTAACCCTAATTTCACATACATGATTAATAGGTTCTTTGGAGACCTAGACTTGTATCAAGATCTAACTTGAACTTGTATACACCCTGATGTGAGGTATTTTTGCATCCTTGATTATTCTTATTGAGCAATTATCCAACTTTCTTCATTCTCTTGGTCCTACAGACAATAGCCTACACAATATTCTTTGTTTTAAAAATTATGGTTCATGTGAAGTATCTGATTTGTTACTGATTTTGTGATCATATTATTAAATTTGACATTCTCTTAGAATATTTATTATACTTTGTTCACGATAGAACTTTATATGATGACATGTGATGTCTTTTTCCCACTTGTTATGTGGTGACTACTTTAGTATGATATGACTATACTTTCTACTTGCCACTACATTAAACATGCTATGTGATTCAGTAGCACTAGATTAGTGTAATTGCATTAGTTTTTGGGTTATGTACCCTTATTATTTTTGGGATGGAGGTTGTGTGCTCCATACCCAGGTTTCAAATTTATGAGGTTTGGCCCACTTTGCATATATTTGGGAGTTTGGTTATGTGCCATTCCCTATCAAGTTTCAATTTTATGAGGCTTGGCCTCCATTGTCTTTATATTTTTCTAGGGCAATGCTTATCTCACATGCATGTAGGTTGATGATGAAGATATGGGTTGTGTGCCCAAATTCTTTATATTTTCTAGTATGGACCAATTTTAATTGCTTTAATGGCAAGTATTCTTTTGTTATCATTATTTTGCAATTCAACTCCCTTGATACCCACTTGGGTAGTCCTTTTCTCTTTCATGGGAAGCCTTTTATATTTGTTGTCCTTTTATTCTATATATTGTTCACTTTCCTTTTTAGTATGCACATACCAACCTCTGCTGATGTCTTCTATTTTTCTCTTTTTGTTGGGGTATGCTTCCAACCCTACATGAAGGACTATGAGGACATGGCATAAAGATATGGACCTAGCTTAAGGAGTTAAATCTTGGAGACAAAGTTGTTATGTTTTAGATTTCCCTCTACTTAGATCCTTATGTTAAACCTTTTATGTAAACCCTTTGTGGGAGATTATGATGTTCTTTTGTAACCTTATGAGAAATTGAATATAGTCAATGTTTTATATTTTACTATTGTTGTTTGGTTGTTCTGATTACCATAATTAAGATTGGAAAATTTTATACCCACTCCAACATATCTTTTAGGTGTGTTTGGACTGGAGGTTTTATTATTCAAATTTTTAGTAGGGATTGGTTCCCCTCTGGGATCCCACTCCTTACAGGTTTAGTGTGAGCATGGGATTGGTATCTATCTGGAGAAAACTTGAGCTATTGCTATTTTATTTCATGTGGCTCTAGAACAAGTGAAGGAAGATGATGGACATTATACTCGTTTACCAGGCTATACAGGCTCTGCCTTATTATAGACTCTCCAAGGGTTTATATAGGCATCCTTTAATACATGATTGGAGTTTTAAAATGCCTGCATAATTGATGTGGAGATTCCTCTTACATTTCTATCGAACACTTGGCATCCTAAGGAAGCTTCACATTATTGACGCTCTTTGTCATCATGTCTTACGTCTTTAGTATGCTATTATTTCTTATTGCCATTGTTGACATCTTGGTACATTATAATTTTTAGGCAACTATTTCTTCTTGCATTTTTAGCAATTCTTATTGTTGTTGATGTCTCATTCCATATTATTTTGGCATGTGTGGCATATGTTTCCTTCATGCTTTCTGAGTAGGCAGAATAGTTGTAGGCATCTATAGATTGCTTTTATCTTCCTAGTTTTTATTTTATTTAAGAATCTTTCTTAGTTAATTTTTGCTTTTGTATTAGATCTTATGGTCATGGAAATTATGATAATATTGTCCAAAGCTTTATGCAACCAACTTTGATTATCATTAAATAATTTTTTAATGACCTGGCACAAGACTCACAATACTAGATCTCTTCTGACATCGACAAATTCTTTATAGATTTTCTCTCTCTCAAAGTCTTTGCAAATGATTCCTTTTATCTCAGAAGATAGAACTCTCATTTGAATGCAATGAACTAAATTGAATTTTTTCATTTTCTCCCAGTCTTTAGTGGATGAGAACACTTTAGTGTAAATCTCACTGGTGGGTTTCACCTATGGACTGTTATTCTTAAATTCTTTAATTTCTTTAATGAATTCTTAAGGAAATCCTTGAATTTGTTTGAGATCATGGCTTAGATATTTAAATCTTCAGCTCTAATTCTGAAGCAGTCTCTAATAGTTATGGGATCTGCTTCTTTACCAAAGTAGATCCTAGGGTAAATTTTTATGTGATTTAGAACATAGATTTTTTTTGTTTGGAGATTGTAAATAATATTGAGTAGATATCTTTAATTAATTTCACATTTTGTTGAGAATGTTGTGAGGTTTATATGCAAGTCATGTTCCTTCTCAATCTAAGATACCCTAAATTTAAAATTCTTTTTAGGTAACAATTTTATATTGTCCACTATAGAATAAGAATCTTTCTCTGAATAGATAATATTTTCTGTTGTGAGGTGGAAATTGTTCTTTGAAGAGATAATCTCTTCAATTGTTAGTCTAGGTTTTGTAGTTTGAAAGCTACTTATGTCTGTTAGGCTTTCATCTTTCTACAAAGAGATAGTATTTCCCACTACGAAGATGGTTATTGTAATTTTAAAATTACTCTCTCTTGTCATTGGTCTAGTATTATCAGTAGTCTTTAGGCTATCGATTGAGTCAAACAATTGGAGATCTATGTTAATGGGTCATTTACCTACCACCTTATCCATCCATATTGATTCCAATGCATTTTGTTATATTTCCAATCTGAATGAGTTCATATCTGCAATGATATTTGAAATATCATGTTGGTTTTCTTCCACACTAATTAATAAGTCTGTCATATTTTTGGATTAATTCAATCAAATCTATATACATGTCATGTAATATGTTACAACTATGTAGTAATCGGGCTTCAAGTTTTACAAGTTTCTTTTCAGCTTACTCCATTATTTTCTCTTGAAAGAGAATCTGCAAAAGAATTAGTTTTGTCTTTAATGACTTCAATGTCAAGAATGTACATCTGAAAAAAAAACCATCTACTTAATATTTTATTGAGGGGTAGATGGTCGGTGGTTCTAAACAAATGCTTTAACTTGAGTATTATCTGCTAAAATTTTTAGGTAATAAAGAAATAAGAGAAATTTGAACTCCCTTTTTAGTGCTAAGAATTCTTTTTCATATGAATAATATCATTATTTGGTGTTTGTAAAGGTTCCTGAGGTGTATCTACACACCTTCTTTAATTGGCTATATTTTCCCTTTAAAACTACTCTTTATATATATATATATATATATATATATATATATATATGCATATATACTTATATACATATACATATACATATATATGTATACATATACATACCTACACACATAGATACATATATACACATATATATAACAACAAACTGTATCTTTCCCTAGGGTTAGTGTTGGTGACATGCCAGGCAAGGACACTAACATTTGCATCCTTTGAACCCGAAGTCCACCAAACTACAACCATCCCCCACCCTAAACCCACCAGCGTCAACCCTACACCCCACCACCAAGCGACAGAGGGTTGGAATGCTAATATGGTGAAGGATGGAGAAGTTTTGGTGTTGCTTTCCGCTAGAAATACCTAGACCCCAGTGATGAAGAAACACGTCGATCGCAAGGACCAGGAGGTTTCTTTCCTACATCTGACCATAAAAGATGGGGATATCCATGTGGAACTCAAAGAGGAGGTGTTTCAAAGGATGCACGATGTTTGGGAATACACCATCATGGTGTATGTCCTAGGCAAGAGGCCTTACTTCCCGCACCTAGAGGCATGGATTCGTCATACATGGAGACCAAAGGGATCCTTCAAGATCCTATCATGATAGAAAGGGATCTTGTTAGTCTGATTCTCCAATGCAACTGAAAAGAATATGACACTTGAGATGGGCCCTAGATGGTTCCGTTTGCAATTGGTGGTAGTCAGGGATTACACCTATTGCGATGAACTAAAGTGGGACCTCTTTGCGACTCTTCCAGCGTGGATTACAATTAACTCTTTTAGTCATGCCTGGACAAAGAGGGTCATGGGAACCACTTTGGCTGGCATAGGAAAGCTATTTTGCATTGATGATCGATCACTAGAGAATGAGGAGGCCAGGTTACTAGTGGAGTTGGACGTTGAGAGCTTGATCCCGACGACGATCTGGTTGAACATTTGAGGAAGTGAGGCAATTCTGGTGAGAATCAAATATGACCACATCCTTGTGAGATGCTATAGTTTCTTGGATTTAATTTGGTCATGCAGATGGGAGATGCAATGATGAGGCACCGGGCAATGGTAGTTCTAAAGAGATCAAGAGAAAGATGACATGGAGAGAAATGAACTAAGGATAGAGAAGAAGGATCAGCAAGCTGATTCCAATTCAAGGGTGACACCACAGTAACCTAGGTCTGGAAGAAGCACCCAACGAGCGAAGGTTGAAATACCACTTCTTGATGGGAGCAATTAAGAGAAATCCAGGGTACAAAATGACACAACATTGAATAATGCTAGAGGCACACATGCTGACAACAGCAAGAGGAGAAGTGCAGATATAGAACAAGTGGGAACTGGGAAGATCACTCCAAGGGGTAAAAGAAGAAAGCATGAAGAAGGAGAATTTTTTTCCACCACTAGGAGGAAAGGGTTTAAGAATATAGATATTCCAAAAAAATCTAGGAGTAAGTACTATCCTTGACACGAGAAATAGTTTTGAAAATATTTTTGATTCTAATAAAGAAGAGGGAGGTACAAATAGGAAAAAGGATAAGGAGGATAGGAAGAAGGATATCCATATGAGTCGGTCAGACGCACTAGGTCAAACAAAAATCATTTATATGTCCATGCTTATATGGAATATCAAGGGGGTGTGAGAGGAATAAGAAGAAATAAATTTGGGTGGTCACTCTTTGGTTGCTTTGGTGGAAAACAAAATAAAGGATCAAAATAAAAATAGCATGAGATATTTATTTCCACGGGGATGGGAATATGTATCTAACCTAGAGTATTTTGATTTGTCTGGAGTATGTGTTGAATGGAAACCGAATGCATGGTATGTGTCAATGATAAAGATGTCAGACCAGGAAATTACCGTTGACTGCACGAAACGTGAGGGTTGTGTATGTGGTTGACAGTCATATATGCCCACAATGATGCAAAGTAGAGATAGTGTTTATGGAAGGAACTGGTTGGCCTCTCAAGACAAATCACTCTTCCATGGTTGGTGATTATGGACTTCAATAATGTTCAATTATGAGAAGAGAGTAGGAAGACCAGCCTTGAATACAGTGATAACTGCTTTTAATCATGCTATAGATAAAGTTGGGTTGTTTGAGCTACCAATGGTTGGAGATGATATCTTCACATGGAACAATGAAAGGAAATTGGAGGACAGAATAGTGAGCAAACTGGATAGAGTTTTAGTGAATGATGAATGGCTTCAAATTTTTCCCAATGTATATGTGAAAATAGGTCAGTCTGATATGAGTGATTGTGCCCCTATCTCGATCCAGATTACAAAGAAGAAACTGAAAAGAAAACCTTTCATATTCCTAAACTACTGGGATGATTGGAAAGGTTTCAAAGAGGTCATCAAGGAGAGATGTAGTATATAGGTCACAGGGAACCTGATGAACATCTTTACAAAGAAGTTGGAAAATACAAAAAGTGCATTAAAAAAGTCAGCCAAAGATGAAGTGAGCATACCCAATCTACTGGAAGAAACCAAAAGAGCGTGCAAAGAGGTGAGAGAAAAGTTGTTATCAGACCCACTAAATGAAGAGTTGATAAAGAAGGATGAAGAGCTAAAAAGGATGTTGGAGGACCTAATGAAAGAAGAGGAAAGATTATATTGACATAGAAGTAAGGAGAAGTAGATGGAGGATGGGGACAAAAACATCAAACTCTATCACAAAACATTCAAATGGAGAGAGGCTGAAAACATTATTTTTGATCTTATTGATACAAAGGGAAACATGGTCAATAGGAAGTAGGAGTTAGAGAAAGAAGCCATAGAGTTTTATTCCTCTCTTTACAACAAGGAATTTGGGGTTGTACTAGAAGAGGAGAAGATGGAATGGAAGTTCAAACTCACAAGTACTCATAATAGCATGCTCACAAGGAAGACAAATGAATAAGAAGTCAATGAAGCCATGTAGAACATTGGAAGCAATAAGTCATGGTGATCTGATGGGTTTTTTTCTACAAAATGACCCGAGACATCATCAAGGAGGATATGGTTGCATATGTTAGCCGATTCTTAGAGGGAGGTAACATGGTTAGAAAGGTCAATCATTCCTTTTTGGTCCTCATTTATAAGTAGAAAGTAACAATCTATCTTGCTTCTTTTAGACCTATTGTTTGTTGTTATGTGCATTATAAAATCATTGCAAAGATTTTGGGTTCTAGACTGAAGATAGTACTTCCCTACCTTATATCTGCAAACCATGGAGTCTTTATTTTGAGAAGGAGTATTAGCAATTGTGTCCTCTTGGCATGAGAGTTTTTATTGGACTACAATATTATGAGAGGAAGTAGGAAAGCATGTCTAAATCTAGATGTGTCTAAAATAACAGTGTCAGATGGGAGAAGCTCTGTTGGATCATGAAGCAAATGGGATACAATGACCAGTGGATTGGATGGATGCAGTAGTGTGTTGGTATTACAAGCTTCTCTAATTTGGTTAATGGTACTTCATCTGGAATGTTCAGAGGAAACAAGTTACACTAAGGAGACCCGGTGTCCCCTCTTCTCTTTGTGATTTTTATGGAGTACTTCACACAAAAGATGCACAGAGCAGAGAGAAGAAAGGAGATCAAGCCCTATAAGATACATGGTACAAAAGTGTTGACCCACTTGATTTTTTGCAGATGATGTGCTTGTTTTGTGTCAAGCCAAAAAGAATGCAATGGGGATGTTGCAACTCCTTCTTTGGGAGTTTGGCAAACAGACGTGGATGTGTGTGAGTGTAAACAAAACACATCTTTTCCTATCCAAAAAATTGTTATTAGATGGAGGACATGTTAAAGGATGCAATGGGAGTAGAGATGGGAAAGTTCCCTACAAAATATATTGGGATTCCCATAGATGGAGGTAATCTACAAATCAAAGATTTTGTTGATTGCATTGATAGACTGGATGAAATGGTCAACATATGGCCAACATAGAAGACATCTATGGTGGGGTGCACTACTTTGATAAAGTCTATCATAGAGGGGCTTCTTATTTTCTGGGTGCATTAAGAAGAGATCCTCAAACTAGTCTTTGTAGAATGGAGATCAAGATGGAAAAATTCTTATGGACAAGCGAGTACCACATGATGAGATACACAAGGATGGCTCTACCAAAAGATGAAGGCGGGTCGAATTTGAAAACCCTAAGGGACATGCCAAAGTGGGGGATTTTGAGGAGAATTATTATATATCAAGAAGGTACCACAACATGGGGATGTGGATGAGGAAGAGATACCCAAGATGCCTGGACTTCAAGCCAAAGACAAGAGAGGGATATTCACACACCATCAATGTTATGACAGAATTATGATAACAAGTCAAACACTTGGTTGATCCGCATGAACTAGGAGGATGGAGACTCAAAGACACAAATATCAACCTATGGGAAGTGATAAGGTCAAGAGCTAAAAAAGATAATCATATGGGGCAGGTGTGGGCTGCTATACATGTACCAAAATGGAGAATGTGCATCTACAAAAATATGCATGGTGCATTGGCCACCCTTGACAAGATACATAGTTGGAATCACGATGTTTCTGCTGTTTTCATGCTATGCAAAGAGGAGGATGGATCACACACCCATCTGGTAGGTTTCTATAAATTTACTAAAGAAGTTTGGAAGATTATATGCAGTCATTTCATATTGCAACTAAAGTTGGAAGGGGAACCAATAAGAATGTTGTCTATATATGGGAAAGATGACACAAATAGATTATTGTTTTGTTCTCTATGCTACCATATTTGGGAAGAAAGGAATGCTATAAGACATGGTGGTACAACCACTAATGCAAGGATTATATTTGTAAAAAATTGTAAACGTGTTAAATGTAGGTTACACATTCGATAGAAGAGTGTTTTGTTTTCTATGTTGATGTTTAGCAGTGGACTACATGTAACTCTTGTCTTCCTATATTTATAAGAGTGGTCGAAATATATTTACAAGATTTTGATATATATATATTATTTATTTATTTATATATATATATATTGTTACATACAAAATAATTGATACTAAGTATAAATATTAATAAATAATAAGGAGAATAAATCAAATAGTTGTAAAACTAAATCCCTAAAAAAGATATAAAGATATTTTGGAAAATTCAATACCATTGATTAGTCACTTAGACCTAATTGGGCATAGTCTTACCAAAATAGAATTCAAGGAAGGAAGTTATTGCTTTAAATGTTTAACATTGGGTATGACTACACATTTTGAAATATAAAGAGAATTCATTTAGAATCATGTTTATGTTTCCCATAATAGTGAATACTCTAATGAACGTACTATAAAAAAGTGAATACCCTAATGATTTGGATGAATGAGTGAATCTATGAATAACATTAGTATAGCCATTAAGAAACTCATGTGGAGAAATATAATAGGAAGATAATGTAGAATAGGAGTATGGCTTATTAAAGATAAAGTAAACCCTACAAATGAATGGTGTTGAATAAAGTAACCATCAGAATAACACGTAAAATCTAACCCACATATGTGTTAGTCCATTAATAAATAAGCGATATTTTGCACGAGTCTATAATTCATGAAAAAGTGATGTACCATACCTTAGGATAAATACACACATAGATATACATATACATTTATACATATAAAGGTTCATATGTTTAGTTAATGAAATTGGAAACCCTAGGTAATAGGTTAATGGAAAATATGGAATCGTAATCTATTAATATACATGCTTTATGCTTTTATGTTTTATTGTGTACTTTAGACTTTTCTTTTCTTTAGCTTTTCCTTTATACAATGTTTCCTAATTCTAAGTTACACTTACTCTCTTACCGTATTAAAGAGAGTCCATTGTATTTGTTTTGAAAACATCAAATAAAGGTTCTTTTATTCTATATGATATCATATATGCTCGGCCCCCCTTAATTCTACATTGTTGTTCCCCACCCCCTACTCCATCAACTATCCCATCAACCTTCATAGCCCCATCATCCTCTACCAACTATTAGACCTTCACCAACCATCCACCTCCAACACCCCATTGACCTTATATCACCTCTTCAACTTTTACCACCCCCATAGACCTCCCATCACCTCTTCCACTTACAACACCCCATCGACCTTCCATCACCCATCAACCTCCAACCCCATCAACCAGCACCCCATCAACCTCTCATAACCTCTTCAACTTCCACCACCATATTAACCTCCAATCACCTCTTCAACTACCACCACCCCATCGACCTTCCATCTCCCATCAAACTCCAACCCCATCAGCCAACACCCCATCGACCTCCCATTACCTCTTCAACTTCCACCATCCCATAAACCCTCCATAACCCATCAACCTCCAATCACATCGACCAACACCCCATCAACCTCACATCCCCTCTTCAACTTCCACCACCCCATCGATCAAACTCCAACCCCATTGACCTCCACCCCATCGATCTCCAACACCATCAACCTCTACCACCTCATCAACTTCCAACACCCCATTGATCTCCACCCCTCATCGACCTTCAACCCATCAACCTCTCTTCCTTTTGATATCTTCCAAATAATTCTAAAATAGCAAGTTGAAGACTTAAAAGTATCATCTTTTCCTTTCGGTCTACACCACACGGTGGAGTAGATCTCAAATCTTTATGACATAGGTCTTTCCTTCTGCTCTATACTACCCCTATGTGAGTTTCTTAGATCTGCTGATATAGATATGCTACTTCTCTCTACTTCCTCTATGCGGATTTCTCAAATCTATTGATATCGATCTACTACTTCTATTTACTACCCTTATGTAGATTTTTAGATATGTTGATCCAGATTTTCTACTTCTGCTACTGCTACTTCTTCTCTATACACGTCCTCACTCTATCTTCTATGGAAACTACTGATCCACCTCAGTGTTTGTGTGTTATGACCATGAAACTTGATGGATCTAACTATCATCTTTCGTCAGCATCTTTTGAACTATATGTCAAAGTCTAGGGGTGCTTTTTCCATATCTCTATTGATGATAAGATCTGAATGGTCCAAAGACAATTAATGAGTTATGACATGGATGGCGAATAGTTCTTAACTGAAGATCAGTCAGTCTCCCCTTCACCTTAAAAATCCCAAAGCCATGTGGGATCATCTATCCCATGTGTACTCTAATCAATAGAATCCAAAGAAGATCTTGAGTATGCAACTGATGGATCTGTCAAATACTTTTGCAACCAATTCTTGACACTCTAGGATGAATATGAAGTGCATTATCCTCTTTCTTTTGACATCAAAGAAGTTCAATGGCAACACAAAGAACTTCATTTGGTTTAGTTCTTGGTTGGACTCCCTCCATATTTCTCTAGTGTTGTTGACCAAAACTTATCTAGCGATCTATTACCCACAATGTGGGATGTTCTCAAGAGCATTCAATGCCTTCCATCCATATCTTCCCTACCTGCTACATAATCGTATCACTTAGTTGTTACGGTTTGAGCTCATGAATCTGGTCATGAACGATGACATCGTTGTGGTTCCGGTCAAGGTGGTCATTCTTTTAGTACTCCTAGATGTGATCCTCTTCCTACCCCTAGATGAGGCAACCTCAACCTCCTACTACTAACTACTCTGCAACTTCTATGGGAACCCGAACCAAAATGAAGATCGTTATTGGGAGAAATATGGTGTATCTTCTTAGACAAACCAGGTCTCCTATGATGCTTGTGAAGATTCAACTACTACTGTCTCAATTTCTACTCAGCCCACGATTGAGTGGATTCATTCAGAGTTTAAAAAACTCCTTCATATTCATCTATCCAAACAAACACCTACTCAAGAAAGAGGTTCTTTTTCTTTAATTGCATATCCTTCTACTTATGTTAAAACTAAATGGGTCACTGAATTAGGATCGTCAACTCATATTTCTAGATGTTTTGAAATTTTTACTGTCTTATCTAATAGTACTCTAGTCCCTCTTGTGATAGTAGATGACGGAACTTAGTCTGAGGTAAATGGTATTGGTAGTATATCTCTATCTAAAAATGTTCCTTTAAAATATGTCTTACATGTGCCAAGATTTCCACTTAATCTATTATCTTCTAGTAAAATAGTAAAGAGCCTTTAGTGATCAATCACTTTTGATCCTGAGGGTTGTATGTTTTAGGATCCTCGAACGAGGATGAGGATTGGTTTGAGAAATGAAGGACCAAGAAGACTATACTACCTATATGTTTTGCAATCTACTATTGCTCCATTATCTTATTTTGTGAGTGGTATGTAGTGGCACAACCGTCTTAGACATCCATCTCCAACAAAACTATGATGCCTAGTTCTTGAAATTTTTGATAAACAATTTTTGTATGAATCTTGTCAATTTAGTAGACAAACTCGAGCTATTTTGCATAAGAAGAAATATATTGGTTCTAAAAATCTTTTTGATATTGTCCATTTCGATATCTCTGGGGCTTGTTGTGTTACTAGCTTGTCTGGCTTTTGCTATTTTATGACTTCTATTGATGACTATTTTAGAGAAATTTGGTTGTTTCTCTTAAAGGATCAGAGTAATATTTTGAATACTATCACCAACTTTTTCAATGAGATCTAAGCCCAACTTTATACAAAGTGATCACACATGTATTAATTCTACTCATAGTTCATAGGAAAACTTTACATAAATGTCTTAATAGAAGCACGAGCAACAAATTGCACTGTCAATCCTTTTTTAATGGAGAAACCTATGAATCTTAAAACAAAATTACTGGACGGAGATGGAGAAACCATAAGACTCCTATTTAGTATATTATGAACACTTTACAAAGTTAAAATCATCCATGTATCAATTCTACACATAATTCACAGGAACACTTAATAGAAATGCCTTAATAGAAGAATGGGAAACAAATTGCACCGCCAATCCTTCCTGACTGGCAAAACCTATGGATCTAAAAACAAAATTATTGAACACTTTACAAAGTTAAGATAATGCAAACTGATAATGTCTTAGAATTTATGCAAACAGTGGGTCTTTTTTGTATTTATAGGGGTACCATTCACCAAATTCATTCTCTTACATGCCACAACAATGGTGTGATAGAGAGGAAGAATCTCCATCTTCTTGAAGTAGCACGCACCATTCTCCTTCATTATCATGTTCCTAAACATTTATGGCCTAAAGTTGTTTCTACAATGTGCTACCTAATTAACCGTATGCCTTATTATGTGTTGTATAATCAAGTCATATTTTGTCATATGTATCCATATGTGCTTTTGTTTTTAGTACCTCCTCGCATCTTTGGAAACATGTTCTTTGTTAAGGTTCTCTACCTCGAGATATCTAAACTTGACCCTCGCTCTACTAGATGTGTTAATCTGGGATATTCACAAACTCAAAAAGGATATCAGTTTAATGATCCTATCAAACAACAATTTTCTATTAGTGTAGATGTTGTCTTTTCTAAATATGTGATGCATAACTCTAACAAGGGATCTTTCTTATTGAGTGATATGTTGGATCCTACTCCTCTATCTGAGCTGGTAGAATGTGATCACACTGATGTAATTGGAGAGGTATACATGAGAAGACCTAAGGTTACAGTCCCCTCTCTGGCCCTTCAACAACCAATTCCCTCCTTATAGGTAGATCATAACACCTCCTAGGTATTCTCTAACCTACATATCCCTATTAGTTAATGGAAAGGTCTTCGTTCTTGCACTAATCATTAGATTAGTAATTTTGGCTCTACCACAAATCTTGGTGCTAGATTTTCTTATTTTACTACTTCTCTCTCTGTTGTTTCTACACTAAAGACTGCTACACAAGCTCTTTAGTCATCCTACCTGGTATCAAGGTATAGAAACTAAAAAGGCTACCCTTCATGATCGCAAGACGTGGGATCTTGTTGATCGTCCTAAAAACTATCCAATTCTTAGTGGTAGGTGGATTTTAATGGTTGGTAGCAAAAGGGTATAGCTATACCTATGGAGTTGACTATTTTAAGCCTTTTCCCATGTTTCCAGACTTAATTATGCATGCATGATCATTTCTATTGTTGTAGACCAAGGTTGGCCTCTTTTTCAACTTGATGTTAAAAATGCCTTCATGTATGGTGTCTTGCATGAGGAAGTCTACATGGAGCAACCACCTAGTTTTATGACTCTGGAGGGATGTTCCAAAGTCTACATACTCAAGAAGGTGATCTATGGCCTAAAACAAAGCCCACAAGCATAGTTTGATAAGTTTAGCCAGATTGTTCAAAAGTTTCAATTTAGGAACTCACATTCAAATCACTTTATCTTTATTAAAAATACTAGTCTTGTTATTCATATTCTTTATGTGAATAATATCACTTTGTCTGATAGAGGTTTTTACGATATCATAGCTATGACAAGATATCTAAAAAAATGCTTTGTCACTAAAGATCTTGGAAAACTTGGGTACTTCTTAGGAACTAAAGTTTCAAAATCTTCATTGCACCTATCTTTCAAAATGCAAATATGTTCTATATCTCCAAACTGAAACGGGCATGATTGGAACTAAATTTGCTAGCACCCCTTTGGATCCCAATACTAATTGGGATGATGAATCTTCACCTCCCTATCTTGATAACCACCAATACAGACAATTAGTTCATAAGCTTGTATATCTTACTGTGATTAGAGACGATTTAACTACTTTTGTTGGACTTGTCAGTGGGTATCTATAAAAGTCTTGGAAATTTCATTGGGATGTTATCTGTCATATCCTTAAACATATGAAAAATTCTCCAGGGAAAGGATTATTGTATCATAGACATGGGCACACCACAAACTCACTACATATTCTGATTCTAATTATACTAGTAGTAGATGTGAAAGAAAATCTGCATCGGGCTATGGTACTTTTGTTGGAGGGAATCTAGTTACATGGTGTAGTAAGAAGTTGATTATGGTTGCTCGGTCTAAAGCTAAAGTAGAATACAGAGCTATGTCTTATATTGCTTGTGAACTAATGTGGGTCCAATGACTTCTCAAGGAAATTGATGTTTCTAATTCTACTCCTATTCCAATGCATTGTACAACAAAGACTCCATTTTTATTTATAGAAATCCCACCTTTCATGAGTGAACCAAGCATATTGAGGTAGACTTCCACTTTTCTTACAAATTTGTTCTCTCTGGACGTATCTACACTCCTTATATTTGGACCAAAGATTAGGTTGTTGACATCTTCACCAAGATACATCCCAAGACCAACTTTTCTACATTGGTGGACAAGCTGGGCATGTTTGACATCTATGATCTAGCTTGAGAGGGATTATTAGTATATATGCTATATGTTTTATTTTTTATTTTCTTCCATAGAATTGTCTTGTCTTTAGATTTTCTTTTATCCCTAATTCTCACTTACTCTTATCCTATGAAAGATAGTCCATTGTATTTTTTAAAACACATTAATAAATGTTTTATTATTCTATAAATCATATATTAGAAAACCTAAACTTAAATAAGTCAAATAAAACAACATTTGATTCCAAGACAAATAGTAGCATCTTGTTATACCATATAGATATCTCTTCATAATACCTTGGATCCACTCAAGTTGTTGTTGTGCAATAGGCACCAAATTCTCTATTCCATTCTTTAAGTATTTAGTTCCCTTTTGAAATTTCATGCATGGAATGTTTTGAAGCGGTGAACCCATTTATTTTCTAGCATAATTTTTCTTCTTAAAGGTCACTACAACTCTTTTGAATCTTGAACTTTGTTGAATGTTGAATATTAAATATCGATATTGAAACTGGAATTTATATATTGGAGTTTTGACTCCATGTGGTCTTTGGTTTCATTTTGCTTTGACCCCATTTAGGGATTTGGCTCACTTGTGTGGGCCAAGTGCCCACACCACTTCACAGTGGATAGGGATTAGTTGTCCCCAGTATACTAGTGTAAGGAGTGGGATCCTAGAGGGGAACCACTCCCTACTAGAAATAAAAAGGCAACATCCCTTGAACCAAATGCCACAAAAAAAATCACCAAAGGGATGATAACTGATTCATTCAACATGTATGTTTCATAACACAAAAAGTAGTAGCAAAATATAAAAGTTATAACTATTACAAAGCTTGATAATATAATACATCTCTTAACCACACATGGGAGTCCAAAAAGAAAATCTAGTAAACCAAACAAAGATCCAGTTGAGGGTCATCTAACCACCTCTTTCAAAGTCTCCCAAAAGCTCAGCTACAAAGGTTGAAATCCAAGTTCACCTTGCTTATCCTCTCCTTGATCTAAACTTGGGGATGGAAGCATAACCCACAAAAAGGAGAAGAAAAGGAAACATCAACAAAAGCTGGTATGTGCATACTAAAAAGATAATTGAGCAATATATAGAGTTGAGGACAACAAATATAAAGGCTTCCCATAAAAGAGAAAAGTACTACCCAAAGGGCATAAAAGGAAAGAACAACAATAAAAGAGATAAGTAAGACAAAAGTAAAGCATAAAGCATCCATGTGTTTCACCTATGACAATACTAGACAATATAAACATGTAGGTAGGAAATAACACATCTACAAAAAATATGAGCTGAGCTGGAACTGTATACATCCGCTCTAAATATGGAGTGGGTAGGAATTGTATACATCTGCCTTGAGTAGGAAATACACATCCACTCAAAGTATTTTTGTATGCAAGAATTTTTAAAATCTAAATTATTATGTGGGAATGTTCACATCCACATAAAATAACATGTAACATTATACTAGTAGTCACTACATGATGCATAACAAAAGAATAAGCAAGTATAAACAAATAAGGATGATGAGAATATCCATCAAGTATAAAGTGGGATCATATGATCCTAATCAACATCCACCTTAAAAGTGGGCAAAAGAGAATATATCACTAAAGAATGTTCCACCATGAGTGAAGTATAAGGAAGAGTCCAAGACAATGTCCAAATAGGATAATATGATCACAAGATTAGTTACAAATAAAGTAATTCACATGAACCATAATTTTCAAAGAGAAAAAGATAATGTGTAGGATAGTGTCCACAAGATGAAAATAGGTTGATTTCTCAAAGGACTAATAGGATATGCAAACATACCTCTCAATAGAGTCAAACAGTGCAAGATCACTTCTAGATCCAAATCTAGGTCTCCAAAGCACCTATTATCATGTATGTGAAATTAGGGTTAGAATTACATTGATTTCACAAACCCTAAAAGTCAACTTTTCTTAATGTGAGATGTTATAAAAACTATGCCATATTTTATTTTATATTTATTGGAGTCCAAAACATATTTTATTATATTTTTCTGACTTATAGAAATTTAATTATGAATTTTACAAGTTATTAACTATTTAGGTAAATTTCTTAAAATCACATATTTTCAAGATTAGATTTGAGTCACAAAACTGGTACCCTTAGATAGCTCTTATTTTTTTTATTTCAAAACATATTTTATTTCATTTTTCTGAGTTACGAATAAATTACTACATATTTTGAAAACCAACCAATCACAAAATTCCACGTCAGCGAAACCCTATGAAAGAGGGAGAGAGAGAGGGAGAGCAGGCCCGGCCCTACTGACTTGGTCCAATCAGAGGCCACCTTGTCAATAGGTCAAAGCTCAGTCAATGGTTTGTGATCAAGTAAACAAAAAGAATGGGAAAAGATGATTATGCCCCTGACGAAAAATGAAAATGAACAAGGAAGCGAGGGATAGAACTGGGAAATCACAGAGGAATTTCATCCCCTTCCTCAGCTAAGTCATGAACAATAAGCAATAGGCTTCTATTCATGCATGGATTGGGTGAATCCATGTTCGTTAATGACTCGAGAAACTAGAACCGTAGAAAGGAAGAGAAGAATATGTCAAACTTACTACTAGGTGGAATTGAGCCGAGGAGACGAGAAGAAGAAGCATTGCTCATCGTAAACCCAATCCTAAATCTCGATCACTGACGACAATACATGTGATGTGAAAAGAATTTGAGATGAGAGGAGAGTTGTTGAGGAGTTGAGGAAGGTTGGGGTAGAGCTATTTATAGGTAGGGGTTCGATTTAGGGTTCATAGGTGGGGAGGTTCGAGAAGCATCAGATGAAATTTGGCCAAATCCTCAATTGGAAACAGTAAGTCACGAGTAAGGTATAGTTAGGTGCGGAATCTGATAAGGAATGTATAGGAGAAGAAATTTCGATCAGAGATGAAGAAGAGAGTGAGAAAATCCAAATTTACCAACTATCCCAAAAGCAGCTGGTTTCCTTTCTGGGCTCAGCTACGAGATGACTCCTTAGCCATATGATCAAGGGGTGAGTGAATCTTGACCATGCAATTGTGTAGGAAAAGGAAAATAAAAGAAAAATAGTGCATGACAACTTAAATCGGGAAAACATAGTTCAAATTGAACTCAAATAAAGTGAATATTGACAAATCATTTCCTTTTTCTCTTTCTTTATTTAAGGGTTCAAACCTTACCCAAATTAAGTGAAAATTTTCATATAGGCCAATTAAGGCATGTAGATTACAATTATGCAATTAGATTTTCCTTTTGAAGCCTTCTGATGCATTATTTAATCAAATCTTAGTTTCTCTTTTCTCATGCATTTAATGGTATTAGAATTATCCAAATTTGGTAAAACTTCATCCACAAGTTATCGTTGTTTTGTTGAATATGAATTTACTTTTATTTCCATCTTTTGAAATTATTTACCTTTATTATTCCACTTATATGGATTTTTCACATTTTCTCTCTCCTAAACTCACTTATATAGACAAAGTTGTCCAAATTAGATGAAAATTGACACATAGGCTATTTTTAGGATGTAGATTACAAATTTGAAGTTTATTTTCACTTTTGTGGATCCTTTTTATGTGATATGTCATATTTGATATTTATGGCCCCTTTATTACATTAGTAGTCCCATATATCATTATTATTACTTTTATTCCTTCAATTATGTTCCAAAACTTCATATTACTCTCCTAAGAGTTATGTGTGGTTATTTTGCAAGAATAATTAGGATATATCCATTTATCACATGTGACATATTGTATGTATTTATTATTGGGCCTAAGACTAATGTGAGAACATTAGGTTACATTAGGGTGATTTATACATGCATTATCTCATTATGGTCATAAAAACATCTTCTAGATCTATTCTCAACCTTGTTTGGCTAAGTCCAAAAGGTCAAAGTTCTAGGGTAGGGTTCGAGATCTAGTATGTTAGATCACACCATCCCTTAAAGGGATTTTGTCCTTGAAATCAAAACATTCATATATAAGAAAACAAGTTATTAACCACCCCTTGAGGGTTCATCTTATTAAGTCAAAACTATACTTTAGGTAAAAAGGGTTCCATTATACTTCCTTACATCCATCCATGCAAAAAGGAAACGTTAACTTATAAAGCCTATCTATGGATCACCTTGTTCATGTTCCTCTTCACAAACTTCTTCACCATGTAAAGCAAAAACTCTTCCAGCTCTTCTTTCCACTTGTCTTCTACCATTATTATTTCCATTATTCTGATGAGGTACTTGAGATGCTTGATGTTGACCTAGTACTTTCCCATTATGAAGCTTGGGGCACTTAGGTCAGATGTGTCCAGGTTCATTATAGTACTGACATATCGGTAATCTATCCTTTCCTTGAGCAACAGAATCCTCAGATCGACGATCACCTTCAGGGTGCTTCCTTTTATGATTGTTCTCCTTGTGTGATTGGAAACCAGGATATGATTCCACAGCTAAGGCCTTATCCACCATTTGTTGAAAGGCCAACGGTAGTTGTGGAATAAGGACACAATCCATGTTGTAGTTAAGTCCTTGAAGGAATAGGTTAGTCCTACATTCTTCACTCAAACCAACTACATAATGTTTCAACAGAAAAAACTTTTCTAACAAAATAGAAATGGATAGGGAAATTTGCTTCAAACTATAGAACTCAGCTTCCTTCTTCTTTAGAGTAGTAGTGGAGATGTACTTTCCATAGAAAAGCACCAAAACTGCTCTCAGGTCAAGGTTGAGATGTCATGAGTCCTTGCAATTCCATTCCACCAAACTCTAGCTGGTCAATCAAGAACATAGGTAGCAAATTTGACCTTCTGGTGTGGAGGACATGCCATACCATCAAAAGTCCTCTCTAGAGTTAACACCCAATCATCTACTTTATCCACCATCTCTAGCTCTCATTCACCCTTGAAGTAGGGTGGTTACATCTTCATGAACTCCATGATTGAGTAATCCTTAGGTTTGTCAGACACATGTGGGTTGTTTAACTTCCCTGCCATGGTTATGGAGACGAGATGCCTCAACATGATCAACCCTTGTTTAGGAGTGATGGAAATTCTAGAATTAGCAGCAACAAAGGCTAGGGTTTCTTGTCCTACTGATGGTCCACTATTTGTTGGAGGAGTTCCTTGAGTCACTGGATTGGTAAAGGGTGGATCCATCCTTAGCATCCCAAACCTAGGGTTCTGGGGTATCTCATAACCATACTTGTTGTCAACAGTTGAGTTATCTCCCACCATGAGTTTTTGCCTGCACAAGGCAAGGGTACTAGGTATAAGCAACCTAATATAAAGGTAAACATCCTAAGGGAGATAAGATTGAAATAGTTAGATAACTGACTTCTAGTGGCTCTGATACCATGATGTAAGGAGTGTGATCCCAGAGGGGAACCACTACCTACTAGAAATAAAAAGGCAACATCCCTTGAACCAAATGCCACAAAAAACAATTCACCAAAGGGATGATAATTGGTTCATTCAACATGTATGTATCATAACACAAAAGGTAGTAGCGGAATATAAAAGTTCTAACTATTACAAAGCTTTATAACATAATACATCTCTTCACCACACATGGGTGTCCAAAAAAGAAATCTAGTAAACCAAACAAGGATCCAACTAAGGGTCATCTAACCACCTCTTTCAAAGTCTTCAAAAATCTTAGATACAAAGGTGGAAATCCATGTTCACCTTGCCTATCCTATCCTTGATCTAAACATGGGGATGGAATCATACCCCACAAAAAGGAGAAGAAAAGGAAACATCAGCAAAATATGGTATGTGCATACTAAAAAGATAATTGAGCAATATATGGAGTTGAGGACAACAAATATAAAGGCTTCCCATAAAAGAAAAAAGTACTACCCAAAGGGGATAAAAGGAAAGAACAACAATAAAAGAGATAAGTAAGACAAAAGTAAAGCATAAAGCATCCATGTGTTTCACCTGTGACAATACTAGGCAATATAAACATGTAGGTAGGAAATAACACATCTAC
Organism: Alisma plantago-aquatica; assembly: GCA_963693085.1. NCBI lineage: Eukaryota > Viridiplantae > Streptophyta > Magnoliopsida > Alismatales > Alismataceae > Alisma > Alisma plantago-aquatica. Next base: position 283,967,201 of record OY856413.1, read on the forward strand.
CAAAAATATGAGGTGAGCGGGAATTGTATACACCCACTCTAAATATGGAGTGGGCAGGAACTATATACATCCACCCTGAGCGGGAAAATACACATCTACTCAAAGTATTTTTATATGCAAGAATTTTTAACATCTGCATTATTATGTGGGAATATTCACATCAGCATAAAATAACATGTAACATTATACTAGCAATCACCACATGATGCATAACAAAAGAATAAGCAAGTATAAAAAAAATAAGGATGATGAGAACATCCATCAAGTATAAAGTGGGATCAGACGATCCTAATCAATATCCACCTTAAAAGTGGGCAAAAGAGAATATATCACTAAATAATGTTCCAAAAGAATGTCCAAACATGATAATATGATCACAAGATCAATAACAAATAAAGTAATTCACATGAACCATAATTTTCAAAGAGAAAGAGATAATGTGTAGGCTAGTGTTCATAAGATGAAAATATGTTGATTGCTCAAAGGACTAATAGAAGATGAAAACATGCTTCTCAACTGAGTCTAACAGTCCAAGTTCACATCTTGATCCAAATATAGGTCTCCAATGCACCTATTATCATGTATGTGAAATTAAGTTGGAATTACATTGATTCCACAGACCCTAAAAGTCACTTTTTTCTTAATGTGTGAATTAGGTTATGAAAACTACGCCATATTTTAGTTTATATTATTCAGAGTCCAAAACATATTTTATTATATATTTATAAATTATAGATATTTAATTATGAATTTTACAAGTTATTAACTATTTAGGTAAATTCCCTAAAATCACATATTTCCAAGATTAGATCTGAGTCACAAAACTGGTACCATTAGATAGCCCTTATTTTTTTATTTCAAGACATATGTTATTTCATTTTTCTGAGTTATGAATAAATTAATATGATTTTTTGAAAACCAACCAATCGCAAAATTCCATGTCAGTGAAACCCTACAAGAGAGGAAGAGAGAGAGAGAGGGAGAGCAGACTCGGCCCTACTGACTTGGTCCAATCAGAGGCCTCTGTGTTAGTAGGTCAAAGCTTGGTCAATGGATCATGATCAAGTAAACAAAAAATGGCCAAAGATGATTATGCCCCTAGAGAAAAAGGAAAATGAATAAGGAAACGAGGGACAAAACTGGGAAAGCACAGAGGAATGTCATCCCCTTCCTTTGCCAAGACATGAAGAGTGAGCAACAGGCTTCTATTCACGCATGGATTTGGGTGAATCTATGTTCGTTGATGACTCGAGAAACTAGAAGCGTAGAAAGGAAGAGAAGAAGATGGGAAACTTACTACTAGGTGGAATTGAGCCAAGGAGACGAGAAGAAGAAGCACTTCTCACCAAAAACCCAATCCTAAATCTCAATCACCGACAGCAACACATGCAATTGGCAAAGAAATTGAGACGAGAGGAGATTTGTTGAGGAGTCAAGGAAGGATGGGGTATAGCTATTTATAGGCGGGGGTTCGATTTAGGGCTCATAGGCGGGGAGGTTCGAGAAGCTTCAAATGAAATTTGGACAAATCCTCAATTGTCAGTAGTAAGTCACGAGTAAGGTATAGTTAGGTGTGGAATCTGATAAGGAATGTATAGGAGAAGGAATTCGATCGAAGGTGAAGAAGAGAGTGAGAAAATCTGGATTTACCAGTTGTCTCGAAAGTAGCGGATTTCCTTTCTCAGCTCGGCTAGGAGACAACTCCTTAGCCATATGATTATGGGGTGAATGAATCTTGACCGTACAATCATATGAAAAAAGGAAAATAAAAGAAAAATTGTGCATGATACCTTAAATCGGGAAAACCTTGCTCAAATCAAACTCGAATAAAGTGGATATTGACAAATTATTTCCTTTTTCTCTTTCTTTATTTAAGGGTTCAAACCTTACCTAAATTTAGTGAAATTTTGCACATAGGCCAATTGAGGCATGTAGATTTTGATTATGAAATTAGATTTTTCTTTTGAATTCTTTCGATGCATTATTTAATCAAATCTTAGTTTCTCTTTTCTCATGCATTTAATGGCATTAGAATAATCCAAATTTTGTGAAACTTCATCCACAAGTTATCTTTGTTGTATCGAATACAAATTTACTCTTATTTCCATATTTTGGAGTTATTTACCTTTATTATTCCACTTATATGGCTTTTTCACATTTTCTGTCTCCAAAACTCACTTATATATACAAGGTTGTCCAAATTAGATGAAAGTTGACACATAGGCCATTTTTAGGATGTAGATTACGGATTTGAAGTTTATTCACTTTTATGGATCATTTTTATGTGATATGTCATATTTGATATTTATGGCCCCTTTATTACATTAGTAGTCTCATATATCCTTATTATTACTTTTATTCCTTCAATTATGTTCCAAAACTTCATATTATTCTCCTAAGAGTTATGTCTGGTTATTTTGTAGGAATTATTAGGATATATCCATTTATCACATGTGACATATTTTATGTGTTTATTATTGGGACTAAGACTAATGTGAGAACATTAGGTTACATTAGGGTGACTTATACATGAATTATCTCATTAAGGTTATACTAAACATCTTCTAGATCTATCCTCAACCTTATTTGGCTAAGTCCAAAAGGTCAAAGTTCGAGGGTAGGGTTCGAGATCTAGTATGTTACAACTAGTAATAGCTACTATGACACTATGGTTGTTCTCTCCTGGATTGTGATAACACAAGGCACTTCGCCCTTTAAGAGATATGATATGAAGATTCCAAATTTGAAGTGTTTTATATTAAAAAATCTCTTAAAATCTTTATATTTTTCTAATAATACTACAGGGATATTTGATATCTTGTGAAAAATATGGAATATTTTGTAAAACCTTATGTATTGTTATCTTTAAACTAGAAACTTTGAGCAACTTGATTTTTGTAGTACTTAACTACCCAAGCAAACAAAATAGTCTACACTCAATTTATAAATGCATCGAATCATCTCTTGTGCATATTGTAGTAGCTCATAATAAAGGTTTAGTAACAACAATTGTTGACCTATGTTCCTCTTTGGTCCATGTGTCAATTTATTCCATATGGCAATTCATGGACATGTGGTACAAAAAAGACCTAGAAGAGACATACAAGAGATGTTTTATGATGGTTGAAGAGTGGGTAGGAATCATGTATATTGTATATTCTATTTATTATGTATAGGCTTCTGTGAAACTCTATAAAGTAGCAATTTAAGAAGATTTGTTTATATGTTCTAATTTATGTCATGTAGAAGAAAATAAATTGGTCATAAAGAATAGTCTTTTACATTATGTTTATCAACTACCTACTTGTTCCTAGTCATGATTTCCTTACATGATCCTTTATTATTGTATGATTGTACAATTAATAAATAGTTCCTCCACCTTGATTGTAATTTTCCAAAAAGTAGACCTACACCATGGATCCCATACAATATCTTCCAATGAGAAGAGTTATGCCCTATATTGCAATATTCTAGGAACCTCTTCAACGTGGATTCCTTCCAGAAGAAGTAATGTAACTCCACAAATAATAGTATCAAAGAAATATTGTTTGAACTAGAGGTAAGTTGGAAATTAAATTTGACATTGCATGTAGATCTTGTGTAAGCTGAAGGGGTGAAGTATACCTAGTTGATGCATAAGAATGGCACTATATTACTTATTTGGTACATTATTTGTATTAGCATTAATGTTGTTGTCAATTATAATAGAAGGAAGAAGATCAAAATGTTTTTATTTCGATGAACGCACCCAAAAAAACTTTGAATGCATAAAAAATATATGTGGAATCCTTAGTTGATTTCAACCAGAGCTTCTTCTTTATGATCACATATTTCTTGTATCATCCTTTCATATTGTCTTTTTATACATGTACAAGGATATGGTCATAATGAATATCTTCATAGACCGCTGAAATGGATCCTCATAATCTAGGGGAAAGACATAAAGTAAGAGAGATTACATATGAAAGAAGACTTGGTCACAAAAAATTCGATCAAGGATACTCACACAGACCTGATGGATAGACGCACACTGGAGGAAGACAAGAGTAGAGAACAAATGATGCAGTAGTTTGAAAATATTCCAAGCAACCTTCATTGGTGGTGTGATATATCATCTAGAAAGACTAGATAGTGGACAGTGGAAAAGGCATTTAGTTGAGAAAATTTGCATTATTAAAAAAGGTGTGGCCCAAGATCTCATCTACAAAGTTATGAAATTTTTTCATTAATGTACAATTACTCAGGAGCATTGTGTCTCAATCACATAAGTGACATCTTAGAAACTTTTCTTATCAAAGAGACAAGCATATAAGTAAATCAAAAACATATTCAATAAGATCTAGGAACTATTGATATAAAGATAAGAGCCAAGATTAGGATCGATTAAGATCATATTGTCCAAAAAAATATAAGGTTGTCGTCAAAAGACTTGTTTCATAATGTGACTAATGATGTATAGAAATAGTGACCAAAGTTCATTTGAAATACTTCTTTGGTGATAAATCCTTCATTCAAGATTATGTAACATGTTAGAGTCAAACATATATAAATCCAATAAGTTTTTAATTCAATGAAGGAATTTCCTACACAAAATAATAACTATAAACACCACTAATTTGTATTCTTTTTTCACACAAAAATAAGGAGGTTGGTTAGTGTCATATATGATAGCAAACATCAAACCCCATCCAGTTAGAAATGACATGATATACTATTAACAATGGGTCTATCACCTTGTCAAATATTTAGTTGATGTATTCAAAATCAAGTTTGATTTTTTCTTCAAGTGGTGATCATAGGCATCAAGAGAGAAACCAGTTGTAGTTATGGGATTAGTGATCAATTTTTGAGTTGGCTTCTTGAGTAGTGGGATGAGAGTTTTTGGTGTGGTCATGGACACACCATTGTTGGTGTGGCCCCTACCACATGATTGGAGATAGTTATGCATTTATTGAAGAGTATACGACCATTAAGTTGGCCAGGATAGCTTCAAACATTATTTTGAACAAAATGTCAAAGAGGTAGAAGGAACCATGTTCTTTTGGGATCGCTTGTTATATTGGGGACCACAACTGCAAGAATGGACTAGTAGATCTCGACATTAGCATTTCCAGTTTCCATCTAGACTATGCTAGAGATTGGGATTCACTGACTTACTAGCAACAACCATGACAATATAGCTTGCACATTCTTAAATGACTACACCAATGGGAATAGTTTAAGACATCTTAATCCATGTGGGTGGATATTCATACATGCCATGCAGATTCCTCATTATGAATATCGAGTAGGATTTTATATATCCTCTTGTCTTCATCCATCCTTACCAAGATAACATAGGTTCCCTCATTGATGTGGAGTCAATATACCATTGCTAAGGTCAGGGAAGCAGACACTTGAATTAAGGGTGTTTGACAGCTTGAAAGGGCCCATTATTCATTAAGAGGTCTTTTGCTAGATTGTATTGGGAAAAATACATCAACTCAAACAAGATAGCCTAATGTCGATGATCATCTACAAACATTCTTGATGGATCTAGAAACCTCAGGGATAGCAAATGCATAGGTGGAATAATGTTGGCTTCACCTAGAAACCTTTGAGGAGGAATTAAATGTTGATTTCGAAGACCTCAAAGCCATTTCTATTCTTGAAGAAGAGCACCAGAGCCTAATTCACTGCATATGAAACCCTACATAAGGGGTTTAATCACATTTTTATAGATGAGCAACAAGTTTGCTCAGTTATTATCAGTTTTAAGATCAACACAATATAGGAAGATAGATTGTTGAGTGAACTGAGGAAGAGAAGGACAGCCTTGGATACAAGATGGCAGACCTTATAGGTGTGAGTTAGGCCATTTTCTTGAACAAGATCCCCATGGTGGAGGACCACAAGACATACCATGACCATCAGTGCAAATTGAATCATGACATGAAGGAGGTGGTCCGACCAGAGGTCGTCAAACTACTAGTCTCTGGAATTATTGATGGCTTGCCTTGGTTGAGCCTTGTTTAGGTGGCACCAAAGAAGGGAGGCACTAATGATGAGAATGAGTTGATTCCCACTCGCACTATCATGGGATTGACAATGTTCATATATTACCAGAAGTTGAACAAAACTACAAGGAAGGATCACATTCCTCATCCCTTTCTCGATTAGGTCCTAGAGTGTGTGGCACACCAAGTAACAATTTTTCTACCTTGATGGGTATTTCAATTTTATCAAACCAACTCACCAAGATGACCATGAATACCATGTTCATATAGCCATTTGGTATTATGCATTTTGGAGAATGTTGATTGGGCTTATCAATGCCCCTACTACCTTCCAGCATTGCATGATAACCATCTTCTCGAGGTTGATAGAGATAAATATGGAGGTATTCATGGATGGTTTCTTCATCCATGGAGATTCATTTTATTCATGCATGAATCATCTCTCATTCATCATAGACAAATGTCAAGATGCACACCTAGTACTAAATTTGGGAGAAATGCCACTCCATGGTGAAGGAGGTCATAGCTCTATAATATAAAGTGAGCAGCAAAAGGATTAGGTATACATGGCTAAAATTTAATTTATTGAAAAGTTTGCACCACCATCTACATTCAAAGATGTCAGAGCATGGTTAGGACATGCCAAATTTTATTGAATATTAATGAAGGATTGCTTAAAGATTACAAAGCCTCTCACCAACTTACTTTTGGAGGATGTCACATTCACATTTTATTCAATTTGAATGAACAGCTTAAATATTATAAAATATGGTCTCATTTTTACACCCATCATGTGGGCACTGGATTAGACTCAACCTTTTGAGATCATGTGTGATACAAGCAACTACATAGTGAGAGCAACTTTGGGGCAGTAGATAATAAACCATCTGATCTACTTTGCCTCCAAGACTTTGGATGAAGCATAGCACATCTACAACATAAGTGAAAAGGAGTTTCTCACCATTGTGTATGCTTCTGATGAGTGTAGGTTTTATATTGCGGGTTTGTATGTGACTGTTTACACTAACCGTGTAGTTATGCATAATTTTCTGACCAAGAAGGATTTCAAGCCTAATTTGATCATGTGGATCTTGCTACTATAGGAGTTTGATCTAAATATATGAGATAAGAAGGTCAGTGAGAACATTATGGATGATCATCTAATCCAAATTCACTTCACTAAAGATGATGTTGTTCCTATCAATGATTATTTTCCATACAATCATTTGATGAAAGTATCTTCAACCATTTTGTAGTTTGCATACTATGTTAATTACCTTGTTGCAATCATATTACATCTTGAGTAAAAATGAAATTCTAAAGACAAGTTCGTGCATGATGTTAGGAGTTACTATCGGGACAAGCAATCTTTGTTTCGTCTTTATGTGTGTAGTATTTACCGCAAGTGTATGAAAAGGAAGGAAGGCAGTCTTATTCTTGTCTAGTGCCACTCGGGTCCTATAGGTTGACACACGAGCATGAAGAAGATAGCAATAGAGGTTCTACATGGTGGATTCTATTGTCCTAAACTCTTTAAAGATGCATACAACTTCATCTTATCTTGTGATCAATGTTAAATAGTGGAGAACATTTCAAAGAGGAATGCGATGCCCTTGACCTTGTGGCTAGAAGTGGAGATCTTTGATGTGTGGAGAGTGGATGACATGGGTGTATTTCCTTCTTCTTGTGGATATCCATACATTCTTATAGTTATGAAATATGTCTCTAATGGGTTGAAGCAATCCCCACCATCTCCAATGACCCCAAACTGATCTTTACCCTATTCAAGTAGATCATGTTTCCTAGGTTTGGGATATTGTGAACTATGATATCCAATGGAGGCCCACATTTATTGGAAAATAAGTTTCGATCCTTTGTAAAAAATATGGGTGATGAATGCATATTCAACATAGATTCAACTACATTTTTAGAAAGTTTTGCATCAATTTCCATCATTTCACTTAGGAATTATCTTAAATTTAGGTTTTCTAAAGTTTTATGTTAATTTATAATATTTTCACTGATTTCCCTCATTTCCATGGCAAGCTTGAACTTCAATGCATGGTAGGATTGTAGGATATTGTGGTCCCACTAACCGACTAGTGGGCCCAAGAAAATTTTGATAAAATGTACTAAGTTTTTTATGACCGAAGCCTTTGTCGGGCTACATTGTCAACCAACATTTTGTCAATTAGAAGTCTCATCAACACTGGCCCAAAGACCCACATAAATACCCACCAGGTGGGCTTACTTCTTCCAAAAAAACCGTTGACTGTCAGAACACCTACCCGACTGGATTTCAAGACTGGTCGGCCATCCAAGACCCGTTTAACACCAAAGTACCAAAAATTTTAAATACTAAGCCCTTGACGGCTGGGTAGACTCATTGGTCAGTGAGTTTCCTGCCTAACATCATTCATGCACCTCACACTGATGACTATATTAATGGGGCATGAGACCCTATGTCTACCTCGAGCCGCCAACCCCTCATGTCCATGTAAATTATACAAGAGGAGAGGAAAGGGTTCTAAGACTAAGACCCTGACTATAGATAGAATACTAGGCCATCATGAACATAATTTGTGACCACACTGCTAGGCTATCATTTTCACTCCATAGAACCTTCCTCCATACTTTGTTGACCCCTTCATCATCTATATTTATTGACCTACTGGAAGATGGGACACCTACCTCACCAAAGCTCCTAAGTTCTGATCTTGAAGGAAGTCATAATGGAGTACACCTCTACCATTAATACATCATCGATCTGCTTCATTCCATAGTAGCAAATTGATTCCTCATGAAAAGAGAGACCAACATTTCAACATCCTATCTCCAAGAAAGGTCCAGGAGGTTTTCTTGTTGTTCATTGGATACTATTGTTCCAAATTTTGAAGAGTCATTCCCTCATACCACGTATGTGATTTCCCTTCCTTCGATGATTATAGCTTGTTCTCTCTTCTTCCTTATTTATTTGTAATTGTTGCCATAAGTGAGTAGTCCTCTTTATTGGGTGGGGGGTAACCCCATTGCCCTATTTTTCTTTCTTTGTTGCATGTACTACTAAATGAACTAATATATGTTTTGAATCTATCATTTTTATGCTTATATTCTTGCATGATCATCAAGTTTATATGTAAATCAGATCATGGGTGTAGTGAACTTAGAACCTAGGATCTAGGATACTGACTGATTCATGTAAAACCCTTTATGAGAATTTCATATATGTGTTTTTTGGGGCGATATATGTATGATTTCTAGATAACATGATAGCAATCTTAGATTGATATATGTCTAGTATTTAATCCTAATTTTTAAAGGAAGCTTTTCCTAGTATCAACATATGTAATTTCATGCTTAATGAGATGCAGTGAGAGAGTGAATTATAGGTAGCAATGGGCAAACCCATTCCTCCTTATTGTTCCCATCCATTGATTAATCACCCTTTAATCAAGATTTTTGTTATTTGCAATCTTAATGTAGCCAAAAAATCAACAATCTTGAGTTAAATACTAATTTTTGTGAGGTTACTCTAATCATATTTATTCTTTAAAATGTTGTCCTTTGGGTTCAAACCTGAACTAAACTACAATAAGATTCGTCTGCTTGTGGGTGGTGATTATTGTACATTGGTGAAGGTAAACTCTAGGGATCCCACCACTAGTGAATTTTCCCATGCAGTAAAAGTCACATCAATGGGATTCATCACTGATTAGCATCCCCATATCATTTGCAGACCATGGGGATAGTGGAAATCTCGAATAGGAAAATCAAGGCCATCTTAGAGAATATAGTCAAACTACAAAGAAATGTTTGGAGGCCATTTCATTCAATATAATCTATTGGAAGTCATGTCACCTCTATATTGAGTTGGAGCACAATACTAGGAGGCCAGTCAAGCTTGTTAATTTTGACGTCCTTTGCTGGAAAGAAGCATTTCCTTCAATTGCAATAGTTGGAGGAGCTCCAATAAACCACGTGTGAGAACGCACACATTTACAAGAAGTGCATTAATATGTGACATGAATACCACCTACAAAGAAAAGGCATTCAAGTTGGTGATCAAGTTTTGCTCTACAATTTGACACTTTAATAGTTTCTAATGAAGTGGTACTTCATGTTGGTATAGGTCTTATTAGGTGAAACACATATTCCCCGATGGAGCCTTCATCTTATGGGATAAAGTAAGGGAGACTTCATGGAAAATTTATAATGCTTGAAGAGATACTACACCATAGAGGATGTAGAAATGAGGGGAGTAGCTCCACTTCCATTAACTGACCCCAAATCCAATTGATACATAGCGTTGAGACAATAAACATAAAACAAAGTGATGGATGAGAGGCAACCTGATGGTTGTCTTTTCATTTAGTGTATTGACTTTTCTATATTAAGGTTGTTCAATTTTGCATTTAGTTCATCTATAATTAAATTTCTTTGCATGTACTACATGGTTAACACTATGTTTATTCAAAAGTTCCACTTACCTTGGTTGTAGGAGGAGAAAAATATATCAAAAGAGCATGTTGACCCTCGAGTTGAGCAACTGGGTACCCCATTCAGCCGATTAAGGAAGGCTCTAATTAGATACTTACATCACCATGTGAGTCCAGTGACTGGGCATCCCAGTCAGGCGACCGACCTCAACATTTCACTTCATACAAGGCACCATTCACCTGATCCTTCAAGCCAGTCGATTGGATTTCATTACTGTGCTAGTCAGGTGACTCATTAGCAAGTTGGGTGACCTAAAACTGAAGAATAATATGCTTCTCCATGTTAATCTATTGACCCATTATGTCAATTAGTTGGCTTAAATTCACACCAAATTCATAGGGATACCCCGAGTCCACCCAGTCGGGCTACTCATTAATGAGTCCAATGACATGTGCCAAGACACACTTTCAAGGAACTTAGTTAACCATTTCACATCTATGAGTCAGACAAATAGGATTTCATAGTCTATAAATACATCCTAGGGGCAAGAGGGATCGATGTAAAAAATCATTCTCCCCTTTTTCCCTAATGAGCTTATGCTTTTGCCTCCTCACTGAGTGATCAACACCATTCTCACTCAATCAAATGATTCACCCTCTGTGTCTATGCCTTAACTTTCTTCTGTAATCATGAGTCACCTAATTGGTGTGCATCCACCAACAAACTTGCCTTCCTCTCCAACCTGGAACCTTGAGAAAACCATCTTTTCCAACATGGAACCTTGAGAAAATCATCATGTCCAACCTGGAACCTTGAGAAAACCATCCCTTTCCCCACCCCTTTCTCCTTGCTAACACAACAACGAATTACTGGACTTGCCTCCACTGATCATACGACCCAAGGCCAAATTCAAACACTCCTTCATCAGCCACTAACCTAGTTGGTGCCTCTCCAGTCACTCAACACATCTTCCAACATCATCCCTACTATTCTTGACCCATCATATAAATCAACCAATTCATCCACCATAGTGTCATTGTTGATGCACTAGTCGGATGACACATGCCTTCATCTGCTCGACTCAAGTTCCTAGTCAGATGATTCATCTTCAACAGGAAGTTAGAATGCCTAAGTTGAAAGGAGGTATTCAAGATTGATCATCTGATAATTTTGTTTGTGGCCTCCTCCAAAATATAAAACCCTTCGAATCTAAGAAGAGCAAGGGGAAGGAAATATAGAAGAAGTCTTCCTTCACCCTTTCCAGGTCCCAATATGTCTTCCTGGTTATGATGGGATCCGATTGAGAGAGAGGTGAGACAAGGATGACATGGACATGTTACACACATTTGGGGATATGAATCCCTACCTGATGATGTTGCAATTGTAGACGCTAAGGTAATGTAGTAGATGATATAGGATATTAATGTACCTATGATAGAAATTGTTCTTTGTGGTGGGGTATCCTCCTCATAGTACATGTATCCACCACAATAATATTATGGCACTCCCAATGAAACATTGTGGTCAAGCTCACCTAATCACCCATCTCACATTTCCCCCCATCCAAACAAGTGCAAGTCGACAGTCACCCTTGAGCTAAATAAGAGGTACAAGATATTGGAGACTATTGTGTAAAATTTTTGAGGTTTGAATTCCCTACAAGTCTTCAAAATATTAGGATCCATCCTGTTATGAAGTAGATTCTTCACAACTCCCATAGTTCCTTATTTCCTTTTAGAGTGCACCCGCATCACAAGGAGCTCACCATCAAGGTCCTTGCTACTTACATGAAGCATTGCACCTCAATTAATGAGTACAATGTATTCTTCTGGTTGCCTAAAGAGTAGAAGCCTTTGTAAGATATGGATTTCATTACACTTACTCTAGATGTAGATAGGCAACGTCTCAAAAACATGACAGCAACAACCACAATGAGAACTTCAACATTGGAAAGTTTTAAGTGAAGATCATTAGACTGCTTCCTTCTTTCCCAAGTAGGGAGAAGGAGTCCTACATACACTGCCATTTTGTTCAATCTTTAGTAGGTTGTTCCTAGGGTGTTTTAACATATATTCATCTTCAATGTTGTTGGAGCATCCATAATGAAGAGCCATCCAACTGGGTAATCACACTGATAGAAAATCTTCACATGGTGGTTACTGGTGATATGAGCCCCCAAATTACATAAGGTGGGCTATTCACTACTATTTCCTCTTATATGGGTTGCACTCATAAACCATATAAGGAAGTGAATCGATTGACAATCCATTTTATTGGCATCATGTATCTACAGGCTTCAACGATCATTCATACATCCCTACACCAAGGGATTTAATTCTTATGGTTTTGATACCTCCCAACACAACTTGACCTTCCTACTCATGCTTACTTTGCATTGGAAAACCTCGTCTATGTGCTCTTTGACATGTGTGCACATATCCAGTGATACATGTGGGAGAACCCTCCTATAAAAGGTGAGATACATGAGTCATTTTCTGGTCTTTGCAGTGCCTCCATGGAGGCTAATTAGGAGGAGACTGGTCCTACCCCACCACATACCCAACGTCACACCAAGTGACATATTTCAGACAACATAGCACATGATGGCCCCTTCGGCTTCAATGACTTTCATACAACTAGAACAGATCGAGGCCTCTTAGACCCACATCAAATGGAAACAACAAAGTCAAGGTCAATGGATCGACCACATGTATTTGATGAAATAGACTCATGAGTACTGACATATCAACCAATGTGACTATAGATACACACAGACACACTGCAATGACTATAGAGCGGGTCAGACTACTTCCCACCCACTTCTAAGTATTGGGGAAATAGTATGCCAAGCCAACACCATCACTCAACAAGTATCATGGGTCCAAAAGCCTTCATTTCATGCACAGTTCTACCCACAACATCCTTCATTGCAGTAGCCACATAAGCCACCTTTGTCAGTTTAGCATCGCATATGGTGGCCTTTCTAGCCAGCTTTCTCCCCTCCATTTTGAATTTAGAATTTGCTTGGGCACGAGCAAATTTTTAAGTTTGGGGTGGAGGGTAGGTGGTATGTACCTATTCCACCCATGTTACCTTCATTTATGTTGATGTATTATTCTAGGATATGCTTGTCTTACTCATTCATACATTGCATTGCCTTTTCTTTTCTATATAATTTTTAAAATATCACAACTAAAATTTCATGTAATCAGTTATTATCTAGTCATCTTAGATTTTCGCTTACATGTTTATGTCACATACATTATATTTCGTTCATCGTGTAACCCTCTTAAATAAAGCAATCTTTTTAGTAATATTAATCTTGAATTATTGTCATTTATAGAACACATTATGTCATCACAGATCTCAATCTTATCATTCCTTAGAAATGACAGTAAGTTGTATCCTTTAGAATTCCATATTCAAAGGTTCCCAACCATGGGGCGAGCAAAATCCAATCCATAATCCATGACTAAAAGAACCAAAAAAGCTTTTATTGTGTCACTTAAGTTGGATTGAGTTTGATCAATAACCAAATGCAATGTCTTTTTCTGAGGAGAATAGCTTATCTTGGAATTATTTTTCATATTTTTTTTACAAATTGTGATTAATTTAACATTATGATTGTCCCATGCGCTGAATTTTGAATAAATAAGATGAATACTTCCATCCCCTTTTATGCACTTATTCCATCATCTTCTTACCCCCCCCCATTCGCTAACAAAAAGTCAAAAATAGTGTCAAACCCTACATTTTCGGTGGCATACCCCCCATCTCTCGACTTCCTCCATACCCCTCGTGTGTAATAGGGGTGTACACCAAAATAAGAAAAGATGCAAATGTACATAGAAGAGAATATATATATATATATATATATATATATATATATGTGTGTGTGTGTGTGTGTGTGTGTGTGTGTGTGTGTGTGTGTGTGTGTGTGTGCATCAATGGAATGCAATATCAATTTGAATAGCAGATAGATTTACAACCTTTCCTTCCATACCCCATTCACTTTAATTTGTATCAAGGGTAAGTACATATATGCCAAAGTATCATTACACATCTTAGTTGTCTTCTTGTAAAAATCTCAAAGGATTATGCAGGTCATCTAAAACTTCAAGAATTTCATGTCTTTGTTCACATTTTGCATGTTTATAGGGATATAGCTATTGCAATGTGTAATTGGGAATGAGACTAGAGGGAGTTGTGTTATGTGATTTCAGGAAATTAGGTTTCCTGTCCATATTTGATGGTTGGTGTGAAAATGATATTGATAGAGAGAGAAGATGACAAGATAGCAGTATTATATGGTATTCTATTTTGGTTATGTGTTACTCGAGGATAGACATTCAAGTTTGGGTATTTTATGAATGCATATTTATCTCTCTTTTTTTGAATTTTCTACTCATTCAATTAGTCATCCAAATCATTACAAACACAGTCCAACATGGATTTTAGGAAAAAAACTACATCATTACTACTCACAAGTTTACCTTCTAAAGCTAGCTTGGTGATAGAGTGAGCTACTTTATGACACTTCCTACTGATATGCAAAAGGAAATAGAGAAAGAAATGTTGTTTGTATGCCCTGAGAGCCAATCATATGATGATTTAATGGCACATCTTGTAATTGATTTAATTATAAAAAAGGAAATTTTGGTTATTTTGTTTATTTTCAATATGAGATAATGAATAAATATAATAATGTCCTAAGAATTTATGACTCAATGACATGTTATTTCAAGTTGATAACCTAAATATGAGATCATGTGTATGTTAAGAGTATTCATTCTTGCTTGAGTCCCTAGTCAATATTATTATAGAAATTAGGACAACAATTATGCATTAAGACCTGTATGTGTGTTGATTGATGACTATGTCTCATTAGTCATGATAATTGATATTGAGTCAAAGGCATAGGTACTTATTATGAACAAGTGTACTTGACATATCCACTTTGAGTGTGATACATGGAAGCCAGTAATGGCAGTCAGAATCATACTTCAATGTGACAGTGGTGATTGTGGTCTTTAGACTTGAAGTCATTATAGTTATCACATGTTGTTCAGTGTACTTTACCATTACTTAATGTGACCTTGAAGAAGGGTTTCTATACAAGTAGTTCTTAGGTTTATTGTGACACGTGAATTACTATCAGTGACGCAGATGGAATTTGTCCCTTCCATCAAAGAGATATCCCAACCACTTGATAAGTGAGACTATGAAATGCATGCCCATGCTCATGTGAGTCAATATATGATATCAAACTCATCTGTATCTCAAATAGTCTACTCTAGATCAAGAAAAAAAAGATTGATGAATAAGAGGAAGATGTTTTCATGCCTCAGATTCAATCTGGATATGAGAGACAAAGGGAATATATGTTAATTGTAACACTGGTCACAATATTAGGTTAAAGTTGTTCTCCAACTTCATAATTACATGGGTAGTAATGAAGCCTTGATAGATACCAATCATTGCTTCTAAAGTCATAATTTGGTTATGAACATCAATACGAATGTAAGGGTCACACACATAGGATGAGTGTGATAGGAGTATAATTTTGGACATGACAGGAAATGTTACAAGTCAACTTAAATAATTGTAACGCCCGGTCCCACTATCCTAGGCTCTAGTAGAGTTTCAGGAATGACGACTGGACCCATAGACAGCCACTAGCCTTAACTATGTGCTTTGTCCTCACTCACATATAAGTCGGGGTCAACTTCTTGACTGGTCACCCATCCTATTACTACTCCAAGTTGAGCACACTTAACTTTGGAGTTCTTTAGTGATTGTCTCCCGGAAAAGGAGGTTCACCTTGGTGATATGGGTAGTCCAATCATTCCTTTTAAGATCATTATATCTGAGGCCTCAAATCCTAGGATGTTATAATATCCCCCACTTAAACTCTTTGTGTCCTCCTTAAGGCTCAACTATATGGCCTCATATATTTCCCCGTTTCAGTGCAGACCTATAATGGTCCATGGACACCCAGCTTTTGATCATGGAATACCAGCGCAAGATGGCTACATCACCATGGACATCCCTTTCCAACATGTCTGGACCGCACGACTCAATACTAACATGCCACATGCCCATGTGGGCCCCACCTATTGGAGGGATTATGGCTCTAATACCAATTGTAATGCCTGGGCCCACTGCCCTAGGCTCTAGTAGAGTTTCAAGAATGATGACTGGCCCTACAGACCACCACTAGCCTTAATTGCATGCTTTGTCCTCACTCATGCGCAATCCGGGATCAACTTCCCAACTGGTCACCCATCCTAGTACTACTCCAAGCTAAGCACGCTTAACTATGGATTTCTTTAGTGATGGGCTCCCAGAAAAGGAGGTGCACCTTGGTGATATGGGTAGTCCAATTATTCCTTTTAAGATCATTATATATGAGGCCTCAAATCCTAAGATGTTATAATAATATTAGAGTATAATCCAATATAATTGGTTAAAAGGTTTAATCCATTTGATTGGATTTAAATTATTGATATATATGATAAGTCGACCAAATAACCCAAACTGATAGGTTGAGTTGACAACCGGGTGATAGAAAATTAGTAAATCAATTAATGTGATTAATTGATTGATTAATTTACAACATGATTCTAGAATATTATAAGCACCTTTTGGATGTCCACAAATCATCCATTTTAAATGTAGTCACAAACATTTCATTTCCCAAGGTTTTGGAAACCCTACTTCCTTTCCTTTTCTATTTAAGGGCCATGTCGGTTGAGTCTCAGACACACACACTTGTATGTGAACCCTAGTTGTCATTGTTCCCAAGAGAGAGAGAGAAGGATAATGACTGTGATGGTAGCATGTCACCAAATGAGAGGCTTCTCCTTACCACCAACTCAAGAAACATGATGAGGAGTTCCAGTCCACCCAAATGGACTTTGTAGAGACACACCACATTCAAAAGGATGTTAACGAGGACCGCCTATGCATGCAAGGAGCAACGCACACCACCGCATGAGGAGGGTGTCATTGGACTTGCTCCATGACAAGGTATACCTCAACCATCCTTTGTCCAAATACATTATTATTGATGAGATCTGCATGTATGATATGTAGAGTATTTTTTGTTTTTATGTTGTGTTTATCACATCCATGATTCCTAACAAAAAGACCTAGCTAAGTCTAAGAAATTAGAAACAAGGAGACCAGGGTAGTCTTTCCGACTAGTAGGGTCATTCATATTCTCAATTAGAATCTATGAGTGTGATTGAAAATGAATCTTTAGATAGTTACACTCAAGTGCCTTTTTGGCACAAGAAATTAGAGATAATGCTTCCCTAGCCTCCGCACTGCATCAAATTTGTTAGGCTTTAGAAACTAGATTGCTCACCTCTATCCCTTCCGCAAAAGATTTTTCCCAGATCGATCATCCCTTTTCTTCATCACCACATCATAATTTCCATTCACCACCTCACCAACCTGAGCCACCCACCTCTTTGGTTCTTCAGCAGCCACCTACTGCATTGAGGTCTCTTGTTCATTGTTCACCGTCAGGTAGTCAATAATAATCAGTGAGGAATACTACTCAATGAGAACACAAGCATCTCGTTTGGGCTCACCAAACACAGATTTATTACAAAAGGACCAGAAACCCCACATGAATTGGTACAACTTCATTGCACCTGGCTTCACTCAATTTGTCATGGAGTATAGTCAAGATGGTGCATGGTATCACTTCAACTAGGTCCTTCATCAATAGCTTTTGGTGGGTTTCCTAACCAACATCTTGACACCTCTGTGCAAGAGAAAAACATGTGTGATGTAGTATCTTCCTCCCATACATATTGGTAACCTTCCATCCATGGCATAGTGTCTATCAAATAACCTATCCATCATGGCAGTTGACCTATGATTGGTCACCATAAGAAGTGGTAGAGTTGTGGCGGCCAAATAGAAAATCAAATGATTCCCCAATCTTTGTCATTTACTATGGTGTAGCTAGTAGTAAACTCATCCTTTCACATGTGCCTATCTACTAGGTGGATTTAGTGGAGAAGACTCCTTTTGAATTTGGCTAATAGCAGGGTACATCTTATGTACCCTAAAACTCTATGGAGTTTTATTGATCTCTTTATAGACGACAAAGAGGAACAAACTCTATAGGTATATTTCCTTCCAAGTGTCAATGCATGGATCAATAAGGTCTTCTACTAGGACCTAACACTCCACTAACCTTGGGATAACTCCTTCAAAACTTTATTATGATTATAGACCCATATGTCCTTTCATATGTTGGTGTCTTCATCATTTCCCACCCACCATTGCAAATCCTCTAGAATAAATAGTTTTTCTCTGCATAGGCTCCTCCATGAATAACTTGGATTTTAATCTCGTATCATCAAGTAGATATGTCCTTGGGATATATATAGATTTTAACACATTATATGCTAGTGACTCTATCTTTGTCAGGATCTTCCACAATTATTTGTCCAGGAGGGATTGGTTGAATGCATGTGGGTCTATGAAACCAATCCCCCTCTTCTTTTCAGCTTGCACAGGTGTGCCCATCATTGCCAAACAAAATATTTTTTGTGTCATTCGCACTCCACCAAGACCAGGCAATGATGCTTTATATTTTTTTTATCAGTAAGCGTGGGACTCGTTCTCATTAATAAAGTAAACAATATATACAAGTGTAGGGTATGATGCCAAGGGGCCTATCTATACATATAAATCTATGGCATCCTTCTTGATCTGTCTCCAAACAATGAAGGCAGATGGTTTGTGATTTTCAAAAATGGAATTATTTTTGGTAGCCCATATATGGTGAATGGTAGCTATAATTAGAAGTTTATTCATTTTGTTTGAGTGATTCAAAATGGCTGAGTTGTTCTGTGGAACTCTGGTCAAGGTTGGCGTTGCAAGGATCCAAACATCCTTTAAAAATGGACACTTCCAAAGTAGGTGATCGGTATCCTCTATAGCCTTGTGTCATAGCGTGCATCTAGAGGCAAGCTGTATGCCCTTCGACTGGAGAAAAGATTCAGTGACTAGCCTGTTGTGAAACACCTTCCAAAGAGTAATAGTGAATCTACAAGGAGCAAAGGCCTTCAACAGACATTTAGCCCACACAATTTTAGGATGATTCTTTAAGCACATCTCCCAAGTGGCTCTCAAGGAGTTCATCTTCATATTAGTGAAATAGCAACAATATTCCCCCTGTAGTGACAGGTTCTGACAGATGTTGGCCAAAGCCATTGTGCCTCTACTATGGGAGATATTCCACTCCTGATTCGAGATGAAAGTTTCAAGAAACTTATGATCATAAAATTCATTCCTTAGTTTGAGTCCAGAATCAATAAGGTCCACAAGGAAATGTCCATCCATCCCAGGATCGTGCCAAAGCATGATCTTATCCCCTTGCCCAATGTTGAAGCGGACAAAAGGGAGAAGGGAGTCCCTAAATCTCAGTGGTTGTTTCAAATACCAGATGTGACAGGCTTTGCTAGCACAGGACCAAATAGAAGTATTTAGGAGATACTTGTTGTGAACCCAACGGACCCACATAGAAACTTTGCAGTTTGCAATGTCCCATATGTTGCAAGTGAGACCTACCTTTATCTAGTTTTCAAATCTACAGATGCCCAGTCCACCTTCATACTTAGGAGAACATACAGAGCTCCAGGACACCAGGTGGAAGTGTTCTTCATTTTCTCTATCACCTCAAAGAAAGTTCCTACATCACCTTTCAATCTCCTCAATGACAACCTTAGGGAGTGGGAGACACCTGTCCAATATAGGTGATAAGCAGATAATGTAGAGATGATAAGCTCCAATCTACCCACCATGGAGAGGAGACGAGTTTTCTAGGAGTCCATCTTGTATTTAATTTTATTAATCAGAGTTGACAGTGGGACTTAGTCATGCGATGATGCTTTAGATATCATCTAGCATGTTGACTAAAATATAGAACACATTCATAATATATGTCGCGATGGCCTAAGCAATAGACTTGATGATAACTTCCTTTGTGTGCCTTGACAATGGTTTCTCCTTCATGTCATGCAGTTTTTTCCATACTCTTTCTTTCACAAAGATAAACACTTGCCTTTTGGATCTACCAATCATTGTAAGAAGAGCCATGTATTATGTGTGATTATCAACCTCCCTGACATGGAGGAGGTTTTATAGCTTTTCTTGGTAGAATGGTGGACTCCTTTTCTAAATTCCTCCTCGGTCTTATATAAATTAATTTTCTAGCCTAATTCTTGTTCATATTGGATAATGATATTACCTATAGTTATGCATTCACTTTGATAGTCTCTAGCAAAGAGAATGATATCAACTACAAAAAAAGGTGAGAGTCACACATCATTAATCTACTAACTTTGATGTCGTGAATTAGATTTTTTTACCACATATTTTATAGAAGTATATAAAGCTTCAAAACATAAAATAACAAAATATGGATGGATAAGGTCACCCTAAAGACATCTACGGGAAGGCTTGATCTTCTTGGAGTTGTCCTTGTCGATGGAAAAAAAATGTTTGACATATGATACACATTCTAGGATTTTGTTTCCTCCATAGCTCTCCAAATCTTGTCTTCCTTTGTACAAAATCTAGAAAACTCCATTCAACCCTATCATAGGCCTTGGACATAGAGCTTCAGGTCCAAGTTGTCCTTTGCCTCATTCTTCATTTTGTAAAATAGTTCATAACAAACAACAACAATGTTTGTCACCATCCATCCAAAACAAAAGCACTTTGATCCTTTGATCCTCAATAATAATATCCATCATGGGCTTCAACCCAATGGCCAAAACTTGGAAAGAAATCTTTTAGAACATTACATAGGCTAATTCGTCTAAACTCAAAAAGCTCTTTAATCTTTTCCACATATGGGAGTAAACACAACTAGATTAGATTTCACCTCTTCTATATTTCTCCTATTTCCACCACCCTTTAATATAACATGCCACATCATTGCCCATGGCATTCTAGAATATTTGAAGGAAAACATGTTCATAACATCAGGGCCAAGTTCTTTATTTGAGTGCATTTTCTTTGGAACCATCTAAATCTCATAGTTAGTGATATCTAATTCTAGCAAGAAATTCACATCTACATTGGTCCTCCTACGGACACCACCTGTAGCCTCTTCAAAACTAAAGCATTCACTTTTCTAGAATAGATCCTGAAAAAAGTCAATGCCCACTTTCCCAATCTCTTCTTACTTAGTCTTCCACACTCCATGTTTATCTTTCAGCCTCATGATATCATTTCTTTTTTTAACTATGAAACTTTGTGCTGGAAAAAGGTATTGTTTTTGTCCCCTTCCCGCATTTGATTCACTATGGACCATGCACACCATTATGCATCTTATTTCATGTTCTAGTACTCCACTTCATTTGATAATACGTACACCTTCTAAGGACCAAATTGCAAGGATTCTCTTTTTACTTCTCTTTTAGTTTCTTGTCAAATTTTTTTCTTATGATCCCCAAATGTGTGTGTTGTCCATGATTCCAACTTTTCACTACAGATAAAGATCCCTATTAAAAAATTCATCCCAATAATACTTTATGTTTTTACCAAAGGAACTTTGTGACAACCACATTAGTTTAAAGAAAAATTATTACTCCCTTTTCTTCTTTTTAACCTTCTTATATTAGTAGATATATCGATAGGAGTGTGATTTTACTTGTACATAGGGAGTTGGAACACTTTGAAGTTGGTGAACACTATATCCCATTTGATGGTAGCAAGTATTCTATCTAGCCTCTCCCTAATCAGGGTTTTCATGGTGAGACCGCACTCCCACGCCTATGGTTTCTAGTATAACCATAATCCAACATAACACAATCATCTATAGTTTCTCTAAAGTTTTTCATCCCCTATCTGATTTTGGCAGCCTATCCAATTTTTCTTCATTAGATATTATCTCATTAAAATCCATAAAAAAGATAACTTCAAGTCCCTCATCATGATTTAAACTTATAATGAGGTCCCAAGTGTGGAACTTATGCTATTGGTCTGACCAACCATAAATCCCAACAACTCAGCACTGATGGATGTCATTATTCTCAGTAAGCAGACAACCTACATGATTTGCAATAAGATATGCACCTCCACATCAATATCCCTCCACCATAGACCAATCCCATCTGATGTTCCAATACTAGATAAACATATTCCATTAACAAAACCACAATTACATTTGATATATCCTAGATGCACGTCAATAATATTGGTCTCCGAGACAACGACCAAGAATGGGTGTTCTATCCAACACTAACTCTAGAAAGAACCCAAAATTATGGGCTTACTCAACCCTCAACAATTCAACCAAAAGATTTCATGTTTCTCATGGGGTAGTACATGCCCAACTCTCATTACTTGAGACATTACCCTCACCATAGTGTTGACTTGTGAATACTCTATTATGTGTAGCTTCTTGCTTGACATCAACCATGATATATCTTCATCAAGCTCAACAAAATATTCATATCATTTAGTTGCCTTCTTTAAAGTAGATTCACTCATTTTAGGCACTTACTTCTTTAATTCTACTTAGATAAGATTAAATTGCTTTTGTTCCTATTTTTAGGTTTTTGATGGTAAATATCACTTGTGACGCCCCACGCCACACAAAGCAAGATTACTCAAAACATAACCGTAGAAAAAAATATTAACATGTGTATTATCAGAATACACCTTAAATTAAAATCATTTTCATAAAAAATCCAAACAGTAAAAACCTTCACATATTAGTCCTTTCATGCCTCAAAGCATATCCAAGGAATGTTGTCAACCTGTAACCAGAGAACTATTCCAGAACATATATAAATGATTCCAGCACATCTGTGCATAGAAAGTATATAAGCCAATCACATATACAAGCTCGTCTGTGAAACAACTACAAAACATTCCCAAAGACCCGAGTGTACATGGATGATTCTAGGACTCTATCAACAAAAGACATCTAGTAGCACTTCCAACCTTATCATCTACTGCACCTCTGACTGTTGCTCAACCTCCTCTGCACGATCTCTACCTCTTCATGCTCGTCCACCAAAAAAAGGGTGTGGGAAACCCATGGGGTGAGATTCCAAATATTAGCGGGAGATATAACTCAACACCAACTCTATTATTATCATAGAAAAGATAAAGTAAGAAGTGATGTAATTACAATTATGTGAAGTAGGTAATGATTTTTAATAGGAAGAGTATTTACTATTGAATTTTTGAAACATCTTAACAATTAAAAAGGAATATGAAGAACATGTATATTTCCTATCAACAACATTGTACAAAGATCAAGCAAGGCCTCAACCAATGTTTTCATATTTGATCCTATACAATTATACTACACGAGTGATAATGTATTTCATTATGCCCTGAGGATTTGAGTCATACCACCCAAATCCAACCGACCACTTGATAAGTCAAAATTGGTGCCATATAAGGTCTAGTGGAAGAGACAGAATCCACAACCTCATCCCCTCGGTCAGTACGAGAACATTGGCAGTGACATCACTAGTCTGACTACTATCAGTGACTTATAGTCCAGTTGTACATATCTAGCCTGCCTTGGTATAGTTCATGGCTCTAGTGAGTTATGACCATAGCTACAATCTTTATTAGGATATGACCGCAGCCAATCTGAATCTCAAATTGAGCTACAACTGCAGCTGTACTCTTTATTGGGGTATGACCATATCCAATCCCATACATATACATTCTAGACATAAGGAGATACCTCAACTTGCACCCCACATATTCAACAATATGCGCTCCGAGTTAAACTCATTTCACCATTCAACAGGTTTTGACACTAAATGGATCTATGGCACAGGGCAAACTACACTATTAGATTTCACTTGATTAATTAGATCAATTTAAACATCTTTAAGCATCAATCAAGTTACAACTTATAACCTCTAAACAAGATCTACATAAATTGGGCATAACTCATCATCATAACAAATTGAATCACATTAAGAGTGATCTCATTACATCATGTCTCATTATGCTTATTATTCATCATATGTCCATCTCAAGGACCAATGACCATCACAAGGACCAATGTCCATCACAAGGAAAAATGTCCATCACAAGGACCAATGTCCATCACATGGACCAATGTCCAATAGATCATAACCATCATAGCTCATACATGGCTATATACATCAATTGGTATCACCTGCATGGTTAGAAATTGATAACAAGAAGGAAAAACATCATCATCTCATAGGACTCATTCTATACATTTACATCATACATTTTACATCATGACAATTAGGGTTTCACTTTACATGATTAGGGTTACAAGGTTGGATTAACATCCACACTTAGGCATCACTTACATCATCATTATGAGATGTGCTATGAGACATAAAAACAAGTTTCTCTTAATCATTATATAACATGTTATGAGGTATAGAAACATAACCCTCACATTATACCTACGACTACTCCATAGAGTAACAAACCCTACCATGTAACCTTGGTATCAGGATGGTACATATCAAACATCACCACAAGGTTCCATTTTGGGTTCCATCATAGGGTATCGGCTTATCTGACTAAGATGTGTATCAATTTAGGTATCACCATGGGTGTATCGGGTAGCTACCCAAGATAGTGTATCAGTTAAGCATCACTAGGTGTGTCGGCCTACTAGCTAGGATGGTGTATCAGTTCAGACATCATCCAATATATGTGTCGGGTATAAGCACCTCTTAGAGAGGGTGTCGGTTTACCCTCCCCTGTCGGGCAATGCTATCACATAGTATGACGGGCGTCAGGGCATTAATCAATAAGGTATCGTGCAATGCCCTAGCGTTTAGAAATGCAACAACTATGATGGGTTGTTCTCATGTCAAGAAATGCATACCTCTTGGGAATTTCCAAGGGTGATGGCTACTAGGGTTGCTAGATGTAACACCCCTGAGGATAATGGGCTAGCTACACTTAAGCCATAACGGGCAGATCCCTATCAAGTAATGTGTCTCAGGTGCTACGCATCTCGCTGATTCTCATATCCATTTACTGTTGCATGAGGCATAACGATCTAAACATTACCATATTGTGTCTATCTAGACCTCCCCAAGGATGTGACATCCATTCACGAAGGGTGACAACCAGGGATGCATCACAGGTCATGACGGCCTCCCAAGGCACATCAATCTACAAGCCTATCAGCCAGCACAAACATATCATCATGGCCAAGCATACGGGATCACCCTGCATATTGGCCTCCTCCTATATGTCAGCCTACTCATCCTCTACCTTAGGGTAGGAATTACAAGCAAGGCTAGGGGAGGTGCAATGCAAGATAGAAACTAAGCAAGGTGTGTCATCCAAACAGAACGGTAAACAACCTAAAAGAGTTACTAGCATGCAAGCATAATGAGTCAAGAAGAAAGAGAAAGATAATAAGAAAAAGGGGTGATAATACCATAGTGGGTTTTGAGTTATATAACCTACCTCAAGGATCACCACCAAGCTCCAAACTTGACGAGCTCAAGGTAGAAGAAGATCCTCCAAGCTCGATCACCACAACACCTCTAAGAGAAGATAGGACCAAGGTTAAGCGAGCATGAGAGGGGAAAGAGAAGCAACCAAGGTTCATGGTCGAGAAGAAGAAAGATGGAGAGAAAGGAAACTAAGGATCATATCTTACCAAGGAAGAAGATGAAAAGAGATCACCACAATCTTAGGCTCGTCCACCAAGCTCCAAGGGAGAGCACTCCTTAAGCTCAAGATCGTCACCAAGGAAGAGGAAAGTAAAGATGGACAAAAGATTCTCTTGCATGGATAGAAAGAAGTATATATATAAGAGAGAGAAAAGGAAAGGTGTCACCACCAAAGAACTCTATATGACACATG
The DNA here is from genome assembly GCA_963693085.1 of Alisma plantago-aquatica. Taxonomy (NCBI): domain Eukaryota; kingdom Viridiplantae; phylum Streptophyta; class Magnoliopsida; order Alismatales; family Alismataceae; genus Alisma; species Alisma plantago-aquatica. The sequence goes on from OY856413.1 coordinate 283,993,507, forward strand.
TCCACATAGGAAGAGCCACATGCAACACCATGCAACAAGGTGAAAAGAACCATCCCTCTCCCACTAAGTCTCCTTCCTACGTCATGGTCGATACACATCTCATCCTCCCTTCAAAAATGATAGCAATGAAACCCTAGAGCCACAAAATGATATGGTGCATCTAGAGACACCCCAAAAGTAATAGGAGGTCTCCTCAATACATCCACAACCGATATAAGGCCCCAACAAGGCTCTCAAGCCCAAGACAACACTCCTAGGTGCAAGGCACACCCCAAACATGAGTGCAAAACATCACTAAGGATGTCACCACTCAACCAAAGCTCATACCAAGGTGCCCATCTCTCTCACTCCTCTAGATGATGCTAAGAGAGAAAAGAAACACTCTAGAGGTGGCAATCTTGCACATCAACCCCTATCCTAGGTAAATTGCAAGTTTGCACCAAACCTTTCCACAAAACACAAACATCAACCAAACAAGCTCGAACAAGGAACTCAAGTTTCCAACATGCCCTAATTACATCTCAGATAATTAGAGCAAGGAGCTAAGAAACATACTTAAGCAAAACAAATAGGATTATTCCAAAATGTGGGTCAGGGTCCTTACAAGCCATAAACCCCTAACAGGGATGAATCCTTCAAGAAAAGGGAAGAGTACTTCCTCCTCATCACTTCCTTGAGCTCCAACATGGCTTCCTCAACACCACGGTGATGCCAAAGAACTTTCACAAGAAAAAGGTCCTTCCTCTTCAACTTCTTCACTCTTCGATCAAGGATCAACACTGGACCTTCTACATAGGTCACATCTTCATCAAGCTCTATCTCCACTGGTTGTAACACTAACTCTGTATCTAGATGACATTTCCTCAACATACTGACATGGAACACTGGATGTAACATGTACAACTCAAGTGGTAACTCCAACTAGTAAGCCACCTTCCCAACTCATGCCACAACTAGGTAAGGTCCCATATATCTGGAAGCCAAATTACCCTTCTTCCCAAACCTCAGAACACCCTTCCAAGGAGAGACCTTCACACATACCTTGTCTCCCACTTAAAATTCTAAGGGTCTATGACGATTATCTACATACGACTTCTGTCTGTCTTGTACTGCCTTCAAATGTTGTTGTATCACTTTGATCTTCTTTGTTGTATGTTGCACAAGCTTAGGGCCAAGAAGTTGATACTCACCTACCTCATACCAACACAATGGAGATCTACAACGTCTCCCATAGAATACCTCATATGGTGCCATGTCAATACTACTATGATAGATGTTGTTGTAGGCGAACTCTATCAAATTCATATGTACATCCCAACTTCTTGAGAACTGAAGAACACAAGCCCTCAATAGATCCTCCAAGATCTGGATGGTCCTTTCAGACTGACCATTTGTCTGCGGGCGGAAAGTGGTGTTGAACTTTAACTGTGTACCCAACGTTGTATGCAACCTCTCTTAAAAGTGACTCGTAAACTAATTACCTCTATCAGACATGATAGTTATTGGAACACCATGCAAATGCACTATATCATCAACATAGACTTGAGCAAGCTTCTCTACCATGAAGGTTGTCTTCACAGGGAGGAAATGTGATGACTTGGTAAACCTGTCAATGACCACCCAAATTGAATCATAACCTTTGACATTCCTAGGTAGACCAACCACAAAGTCCAAAGTTACATGATCCCATTTCCACTGAGGTATAGGTAGCGGTTGCAATGTTCCTACAGGCTTCTGATGCTCATCTTTGACTTGTTGACATACTGTACATCTTGCAATGAACTCAGCTACATCTTTCTTTAAGTCTGGCCACTAATACATCCTTCAGATTGTGGTACATCTTGGTACTACTGGGTGCATAGCATATATAGATGAATGAGCCTCTTCTAATACCATCTTCCACATGTTATCTGTATTAGGTACCACTATCCTATTAAGATAACAAACTGTCCCATCTTCCATTCCATGAAAACCATCATGCTTCTCACTTCCAAACTCTAATTTAATATGTTGTGTCACAGTATTTGTCTGTTGAGCTTCTCTGATTTGTGGTCTTAGCATAGGCTTCACTTGTAGTTATGCCAACAAACTGGCTAACAAGGAGACTTATAACTTGACATTCATCCGATGCAAGGAGACCAACATGTCTCGCTTGTGACACATCAAATAACTCAACTAACCTTTATCCATGGATGAGGATGAAGACTTTCTACTCAACACGTCTACTAAAACATTTTCCTTTCTTGGATGATAATCAATCATGCAGTCGTAATCTTTGATCAACTCCATCCGACGACGCAGCCTCATGTTCAACTCTTGTTGCAAAAAGATGCACTTCAAGTTATTTTCATCTGTGAAGATCTAACACCTTCTCCCCATATAGATAGTGCCACTACTACAGAAATGGCTTATAAAGTCGGTTTTCAAGGCGTCGGTTGTATACAAAAACCGACACATAAACCCTACTGTGTCGGTTTTTAACAGAAACCGACATCCAACCCATGAAGGTCGACCAGACACGGGTACCGCTTTTATTAAGTGTCGGTTAATTAATAAACAACTGACACCTAAACTCAACCGTCAAACCCAAAATTCCAACGAAAAAATTGGCTCCAATATTTTACATATTGCGTCGGTTTGTAACTAAATAACCGAAGACTAAATGGTATTCGTGAGATAGGAATAGTTGTCGGTTGTCGTTTAATACAAAACCGACGACTATAATGTAGTATAGGTGTCGGTTGTTGCAAACGAACCGACACTGTTGGTTTAGTTGTCGGTTTTTTAAATAACCGACACGTATGTTCAACTTAATAGCTCACCCTTCCCGAACGATTCTTCCCATTTCCCTATTTCGTTCCCGATTTCCCTAGCTCCGGTGATTTCTTGCTCCCTGCCGCCGCCGCCGCTCCCTGCCGTTCGTGCTCCGTCGTCGTGCTCCGTCGCCGCTGCTCCTTCCTCCGTGCTCGCCGCTCGTCGCCGTCGAGCGAGAAGCAGTCGGTTCCCGCCCGCCCGCCGGCCTCCCTCTCCGCCCGCCGGCCTCCCTCTCTGTCGTCGCCGGTAGCAGCTAGGTCTCCTAGCCTCGCCGCCCTCTCCGCCGCTCCTCTCTTCTCCGCCGAAAGCTGCTAGGACTTGCTCTGGCCGCTGCTCCTCTTCCCTCAAGGTGCCCGCCCTGCCTTCTTCTTCTTCCTATGCTCGTCTTCCCTCAAGGTGCCGCCCTGCTGCTAGGCATTTTTTTTTAAATTTATTTACTTCCTATGAGAATCAGTTTTAATTAGGGCTCATACACATATTGATGTCTAACACCTAAATGAATATCTAGTTAGTGTATTTTCCTAGTATCGTGAAAGATTCTCAATCGTGTGTATCAAATGAGATTCTTATATAATTCAGATCATAATGTTATAAATGGAAGACTCGAATGCTATAAAATCCCATCAAAGTAGGTAGAAACAACTTATATATATTCAGATCTTAATAATTCCATGAAGTGCACATTATCTTACTCAGGAAAAGTATGTGTATAAAGTAGGATTAGTTCCATATAATGGTTCTATTTTAGTAAGCACCTAGAAACCCGTCCAAGATTTACTCATTAGGAGCATTTCCTCGTTTGTTCTCTAAGTACATTTGTAGACTTCTTTTCAAGCTATCATGTCTACCACAATAAAGTTGATTATGACAAGCAATAAAAGGTTAACTGATGTTATACAACTTTTTATGAAAATATATAATATCGTTATATGTACTTACACTTTGTTAATACTAATATTGTGCAGTCTCTGTCCACCCATAACAGTCACTATGAACTGGGCCTCTATGTCAATGTTAACGTTCCCTATTGAAGAACAATTGGACATCATCCTAGATGATCGTTCCTTAAACCAATTGGTCATACCCAAACATTGGCATTTTCTAAAAGGAAGACACTACATGCTTGGTAAAGTGACCATAACTTTTGGAAATTATTCACATGTTATCGAGGTTGAGTATGATTTGGCGGGAAATCTTGTATCAAAATCCGGTTGGCGTGATTGGATTGGAGAGATGCATGTGGTCCGTTGCAACAGGCTTTTTCTCCGTCCAGTTGGCCATAATTCCATCAAAGTTTGGATAACCAACAACAACTGTGAGACCCCCGATCATCTACTGCGGTATGAGCGCATGGCGTCGGATATCATCTATGAGGAATCTGAATATGAGGCCCCTATCAGTTCATATTTGTCTAAATACAGTGAGGAGCTTCGTGACACAACTTCATCATCAAAAAGAAGTTATTGATGCGGGACCATGTTGGTGTAGTATTTAGTTGTCTATCTATCTTGACTTGTCTGTATTAATAGTTTTTTTAATTATGCGCATGTTTAGGGGTACACCAACCGCTTTGTTTAGTTATTGTTTAGGGGTACACCCCTGTGTGTGGATGTAAAAAGAGATTAATGAATGGAACTAAAAGTTGCTACATGAATGCTTATAACTGAAGTGTGTGTTCCCATGAATGTTCCCATTTGCATGATTACACTACTATTTTCTCATATTGTTTAGTCTATTTTAATATGACATACTTGCTCATATCTTACTTAATGATGAACTGTAATGCACACATGTGACATGCTTGGAATGTAAATTATGAACTTTTCCCTAAATTGCCAATCATGCTTTTAAAGACATCAATAATCACCCTAACTTGAAGAACTAGGATTTTAGGTATAAGAATGACAATACATTATTTGTTGGCCTAGAAACCCGTCCAAGATTTACTCATTAGGAGTAAATCTTGGATAGTCCCCGGTTTGGGACTGTTCTTGAACACCTAATATCACTTAGGATGTAAGTGTATAATGTGTATTGGGTTTTCAAGATAGGGTAATTTTGGCAGCATTTCCCCGTTTGTTCTCTAAGTACATATGTACTTGGAGAACAGTGGGGAAATGCTGCTGAAATTTTCTTGAAAACCCAATACACATTATACACTTACTAGTGAGATTAGGTGTTCAAGAATGGATAGGTGGTACACATTTATTATATATAATAATGACATCACATGTATTTGTTAACCCTAGACCCTAATCTTGTCCTAATATATACTTGTTTTCTCTTTGATCATAGAATGGATAGATCATGGATGTCCATTCGCAATCGCTGCACCCCAGAGTTTATTTCTGGTCTTCACCAGTTCATTAAATTTGCCGAGGAACATAGGAAACAACCTGGAGATAGGTTCTACTGTCCATATAGACATTGCGGTAACAACTTGAAAGTCAACACTGGTGATGAAATCAAAACGCATGTCATGTGCAACGGGATTATACAAGGCTATACATAATGGCACTGGCATGGAGAGATTTCAAACCCGAAACCAGTGGATGTCGATAGTAGTGCTTGTGTGGAAGAAGAAATTGCCTACGATGACGTAGATGTGAATGAACCAGTTCCAGTAGACATCGTTGATGCGATGCTGGATAGTTGTGGGGTAGAGCACACCGATCCACCTCCCATTTTTAGAAACATTGTGCATGATGCTGAGATGTCGTTATACACAGGTTGTACTAAGTTTATGAAGATTAACGCTGTGTTGAGATTGTATAAGTTGAAAGGTAACAATAGATGGAGTGACAAAAGCTTCACGTCATTGCTGTCTTTGTTGAAAGAAATGCTTCCTGAAGGAAACGAGCTGCCAATCTCAACATACCAGGTAAAGAAATTGTTGTGCCCAATGGGAATGGATGCCAAGAAGATACACGCATGCCCTAATGATTGTGTATTATTTCAAAAGGACTATGCAGATTTGAAAGATTGTCCAAAATGTGGTGCGTCACGGTATAAATTGACGACTTCGGGGGAATCCAAAACTGGTTCTCCTGCCAAGGTGATGTGGTATCTACCTATAATATCACGGTTTCAACGCTTGTTTTCCAATCTGATAGATGTGAAGAATTTGAGGTGGCATGCAGATGTTAAGAAAAATAATGATGGGATCCTACGACATGCGTCTGATTCCCCACAGTGGAAGAAGATTGATGTATTGTACCCTGAATTTGGTGAAGAAGTCAGGAATCTAAGAATTGGGCTTTGTACAGACGGGATGAATCCGTACGGGACATTGAGCAGCCAACATAGCACTTGGCCAGTCATGCTTGTTATATACAATCTTCCTCCCTGGTTGTGTATGAAAAATAAGTACGTAATGCTGTCGTTGTTGATATCGGGCCCTAAACAACCTGGAAATGACATCGATGTTTATCTTGAACCTCTGATTGATGACTTAAAGAAACTCTGGGGTGAAGGTGTGATGACCTATGATGCTTCACGAAGAGAGACATTTCGTTTGCATGCTATGTTGTTTTGCACTATTAATGACTTTCCAGCATATGGGAATTTGTCTGGATATAGTGTCAAAGGAGCTAAAGCGTGTCCTATATTTGAAGAGAACACTGATTTGACAAGACTAAAACATGGCGGTAAGAATGTATATCTCGGTCATCGAAGGTTTCTTCCAAAATTCCATTCGTATCGTAGGAAGCGCAAAGCATTCAATGGATTGAATGAGGAACGCAGTGTACCTAAACCTATACCAGGGGAGGTTGTTTATGAAAGAATAAAAGACTTTGTCAATGAATTTGGTAAGAGATCACAATGTACTACACGGAGTGACAATTCTTCATTCAAGAAGAAGTCAATATTTTGGGATCTTCCTTATTGGAGTTCTTTGACAGTCAGACATTGTATCGATGTAATGCACGTTGAGAAAAATGTCTGTGATAGCATCATTGGTACTCTGTTAAATATACCAGGTAAGACTAAAGATGGGATAAAATCCAGACTGGACCTACGTGAAATGGGAATAAGGTCAGAATTAACAGAAATACGTGAAATGGGTAGTAAAAGAACATACTTACCTCCCGCATGTTACACGTTGTCTAGAAAAGAGAAGAAAGCTTTTTGTGAATGCTTGATAAATGTTAAGGTGCCACATGGTTACTCATCCAACATCTGTAGATTGGTATCAATGAAAGATCTGAAGTTGATAGGACTTAAATCTCATGATTGTCACACTCTAATGCAACAAATATTGCCTCTGGCAATTCGATCTATATTGCCGAAGCATGTAAGGTTTGCAATCACCAGACTTTGTTTCTTTTTCAACAGTCTCTGCAGCAAAGTTATTGACCCTGAGAATCTCGATAATTTGCAAAGAGAAGTGTTTGTTACCCTATGTCATCTTGAGATGTATTTCCCTCCTTCGTTCTTTGATATCATGGTACATCTTGTTGTCCACTTGACTAGGGAAGTGAAAATCTTGGGCCCGGTTTTCTTGCATTGGATGTATCCCTTTGAACGATACATGAGCGTTTTTAAAGGTGATGATCGAAACCGTTATCGGCCTGAAGGGAGTATTATTGAAGGTTATGTGGCGAGAGAGGTTATGGATTTCTGCAATGACTTTCTCAGTGGTAATGACACTCCTGATAATGACAAGAATATTGACGAGCTATTTGGCAAAGGAATTTTGGGATCACGTGTGAAAGTAATCAGTCGTGAGTAGTTGGAATAAGGTCATTTGTATATTTTACACAACATGGACGAAGTGAAGGTTTATATCGAGGAACATACCAATTTCATCAAATGACAATATCCTCGAGCCAATACAATGTGGCTTGCTAGAGAGCATAATAAGACTTTTATTAAGTGGTTTGAAGATAAAGTCTTACATCAACTATCTCAAACACCAGATGATACTACTGAAACTATCAAATGCCTCGCCTTTAAACCAAAGTTGACTGTTATGTCTTACGAAGGGTATGACATTAATGGATTCACATATTACACAAAGCGCCAAGATGATAAGAGTGTCGTCCAAAACAGTGGGGTCACCCTTCAAGCATCGACTATGTTTTTTGCAAGTGCAAAGGATAAGAGTCCACGTGAAGCTAAAATGTCATATTACGGTGTCATTGAAGAGATATGGGAATTTGACTACATAGATTTCAGAATTCCGCTCTTCAAATGTAATTGGGTTGATAACACCAAAGGAGTTATAGTGGATGAATTGGGTTTCACTTTAGTGAACTTTGAAAAGATTGGCAAGAAGGCTGAACCATTCATATTGGCATCACAGGCGAAACAAATATTTTATATCGATGATCCTGCAAATGATAAATGGTCGGTTGTTCTTCATGGTAAAAGACAGTTCATTGAAGATCCTATAGATGAAGAAGAGTACTATGATAAATATGATGACTCCAGTCCATTCTCAGTTGGGTTGCCAACTCCAGAAAATATTGAAGCTAATGATGACTTATATGTGCGCGGAGATCACAATGAAGGATTGTTAATTGATAAAAGATCACAATTTTAGAGGCATGCATGTTTATATTTTTTATTGAAGCTAAATATTTACTTTTTTAATATCAATATCATTTTCTGATTTGATGTTTCATTATCTTCTAGTTAATATAAATGCTAAACATTGTGGGAGGGTGCTAAAGAACTATAGGACCAATCTCACCCGAGATTACATACGCGATGCTGAGAGTAGGTTCTTGATCTATTCCAATTCTAGACATTGATCAGTATTTCACTAACTCTACACTAATAATTTTTGTTTGTATTCTCTTTGAAAAATAAATATAGGAAGAAGGCTATGCAGGACGGACATGACATAGCTATGCAGGATATGCAGGATATGCAGGAAGAAGCCCCAATGAAGAGAAGCAGGATACATATACAATACATAAAGTGCAGCACACACAAGTGGTTCAGATTCATATAACAACATGACATACTAACACATATATAGTGCATAACAACAACAGCGCCGAATTTACATACAACACTAACTTAGTACATATATAGTGGGACTAAGGTGACGATACCACATGCTAAAACAGGTTACCGACTACATGTTATGACTGGGAGGTCGTGATTCAGCAACGTATGCATTAGCAAGAGGACAAACAGATCACCATATGAGGACAAACATATGGTGATCTGTTTGTCCTCCTACTAATGCATATTGTTGTTGAATCACGACCTCCCAGTCGTAACATGTAGTTGTCGGTAACCTGTTTTACCAGGTGGGATCGTCATCTTATAAGTCCCACTATATATGTACTAAGCTAGTGTTGTATGTAAATTCGACGTTGTTGTTGTTATGTACTATATATGTGTTAGTCTGTCATGTTGTATGGACATCAATTGTATTGCTCAGGTATTATATAGTCTCATTAGATAATATGAAATATATCAATCTTATTTATAGCTCATTAATTATATATATACATCATTCTCTTTACAGGTGTTTAAAGCTGACCCCACTACAGGAACAGACTTACCAGATGTACATGCTCCCTATACGATGGGAGAATTAAATGAAGTAATCGAAGAATGGGCAACAACCATACAAATAGTGGGGGCTTTAAAATATAATTGGGATCCTGATAGAGAATAATGACTAAACAATGATACTTTGTAAATGAATTTCTGAATTATAATATATGTGTGAATGTTTCTACATGTCTGGATGTTTCTACATGTGTCTGAGTGAAAATGAATGAAAGTGTTCATTGCTATATGAATGTTTCTACATGTGTGAATGTGAATGAATGGAACTACAGATTGCTAGCATGTGTGAATGTTTATAAATGTGTGAATGAATGGAACTCTTTTATTGTTAATTTTGCAGGTTTGCGGCCTGTTGTCGGGTGATATCAATGGATGTCGTAAAACCTGCAGTTCATAATTGAACTGAACAGGTTTCTCATCCTGCGACCAGCCACAGCAGGTCTGCAGACTGACAGGGAAAAAAACAATAGGCGTCGGTTATTTGTAAATAACCGACACATAATGATATAGTGTCGGTTTTCCTACAATAAACCGACGTCTATTCCTTAACAACACGGCCGTGCTGGACAGCACGGCCGTCGTCAAGATGGTGCGGGTTTGGGCATCGGTTATTTGTAAAAAACTGACACATAATGTTCTAATGTCGGTTATTTGTAACAACCGACATCTATTTCCTAATATACGGCGTCGGTTATTTGTAAATAACCGACATTGATAGTGGCCAAGCTGGCGCCCTTTCTGTGGCGTGAAAGTTTTGGGCGTCAGTTTCTTATCTAATAACCGACGCCTATTGTCCCCTGATGGCACGCTTCTGATGGAACGTGAAGAGTTTGGGCGTCGATTTTGGAACCGACGCCTAATGGGTGGACTTTTAGTGTCGCCCACATAGGTGTCGCTTATAAACCGACACTAAAGGCTTTAAATAACCGACACTAAAGGTAGGTTCTGTAGTAGTGTGCCTACAAATCTACAAAGCATGAACCATAGTAGCTAGATCCAAATCATGAGTCGGGTAATGATCCCCATGTTTCTTAAGTTATCATGAAGCAAAAGAAACTACTTTCGTGTCCTTCATCAACATGCATCCCAAACCATTCTTGGATGCATCACAAAAGACAATGTATCATTTTCCTTACTTAGGCAAAACCAGAACTGATGCACTCAACTTCTCCTTCAACATATGAAAATCATGTTGACACCTATCATCCCAAATGAATGGCACATCCTTCCTTATCAAATTTGTTAGGGGTAGGGTGATAGCACTGAAGTCCTTGATGAACCTCCTATAGTATCCTGCCAAACCTAGAAAATTGCACACCTCTATCAGCATCTTCATTTGTTCCCACTCTATCACTGACTCTACCTTCTTAGGATCTACATGTACTCCTTCTATAGATATAACATGCCCCAAGAAAGCTACCTCCCTCAACCAGAACTCACACTTGCTAAACTTGGCATAGAGTTGGTGTTGTCTCAACATTGTCAATGCCTGGCGAAGATGTTGTTCATGTTGTTGACTATCACAACTATATATCAAGATGTCATCTCTAAAGACCACCACAAACTGATCAAGGAACGGTCGGAACACCATGTTCATCAAATCCATGAACGTTGTTGGTGCATTGGTCTGCCCAAACGGCATAACCACAAACTCGTAGTGACCATACCTCATCCTAAAAGCTAACTTAGGTATGTCATTGTAACATACTGAATTCTGGACATCTGGCCTTTTTGGTCCTCTTTTCCATCTTTTCCTTCTATTTCTATCCTCTTTGGCCTTTCTATTTAATTTGTGGACAATATGATGGTTTAATGAACATTTGGTCACCTTTTATTCCAATATTTGGGTTTATGCACAAATACCTCAGTGGAAGCTTAGTAATGGGCCAAATATGCAAAATATCCACATATGTGATAAAAAGAATAAATAAATTCATCATAGAAATTTCTAGTGCTTTTTAGAATATGAAAAAGAAAGAAAATCTCGAAATATAAATAAAGGAGATGATAAATGCAATAATTGGGGATAATATGGAATATTTTGGATAAAAGAAGATAATGAGGAATATATTGTTCCAAAAATCCTAAATAGAAACCCAAGAATATAATTTGGATAAAAAATATATGAATTTCGTTTTCTTGACTTAAAAGTTGCTTAATGGCCAAGTATCATCTGATTTGGATAATAAATAAATATATTAAAGCCTTTATTACAAGATAATGGGAAATAAGCCAATAAGGTGAAATAAAATATCTAATGTACTCAAATTAGAAAAATAACTCCATATTCATAATATAAACATAAAAATAATCCTTTGGGCAAATTTGCATTTAATTTGGTCAATGTTTAATATTTTATTTTATTCAGGAGGGAGAAAATGACTTAAAGACCAAAAATATTAAGTATATGTTGATAAAAATTAATTAATCTAAAAAAAGTGTTCATAACATTTATTATTACTTGTAAACCAAGTTTATATTTTTAGGAAGTTTCTAGATGCCTTTAATAAATTAAAAGGCTAAATAAGTGATAAAATTTAAATGAATTAAATAAAATAATAAAATTATTTAAAAAAATAAATAAATTATGCCAAATTCGTGTTCTACATGTTAAAATAGACCTTTAGATGAATTTTGAATCAATTTGGAAAAGATTTGATGAGAAGATAAATTAAGGAGAGAGAAAGTGTACAAAACTTTCAAATCATTATTTAAAATAACAAATGACTTTAAAAAATGGAAATAATACCAAATTAGTGTCTAACATACTTAATATGAGTTATGGGTGAAGTTTTGTAATTTTTTGATAATCATAGAGTCATAAATAAATGAGGAAAGAGAAAATGTGTTTTGAATTATTTAACACATTAAAGATTCTCAAAAGACAAAAATAATTTCATATTTGGATTCTACGCGTCAAAATAAGTCAGAATATAAAATTTGGTAATTTTTGGATAACGTTGGAGCCTCCAAACAAGGAGAGAGAAAATTATTTAAATGAATATGCCCTTTTAAGTCGACTTTGAATAGGAATAAAGATGGCAACTGTGATTTCGCGTTGATCGTCGGCCGTTGGATCTTGATCGGAGGATCCGCGTGTTATCTTCTTCCTCGGTCCGAATAGGCAATAGGTTGTTTTGTTTTCTGAAATTTCAAATCGCAATATCTCTCTCATCTCTCAATGAAATTGATTGATTTTTGTTACTATAGATTCCTTGCGCAAATCCGCATAGGATTATCACAAAGTTTTCAAGTTTTGACGGAGATTCAGGGAATGCCCAACTTGGGCGCCGCCACCCTCTACATCCACCTAGTCTAACCCTAACTCGGGGTCCCTTGCCTATAAATAAATATGCCCCTAGGACTGCCATCACCTTAGCAACTCGCTCGTGCCTTCAATTTCGAGTTTCTCGGACGTTTTGACCACCAACTAGCCACCGAAGACCTGAGCTTGCGGCATCTTTATCTTATTCCATAGAGCACCTTCTGCTCGATTCAAGGTATGGTTGAATCTGGATTTGTGTTGGCTTTCCATCGCATATCTATATGTTAAGTTTCGTGCACTGTATCGAAATCGCCCAAAATCGCATCTTAGCAGCAGCTTGCTGCTAGCGCCATGGAGTGCGGGCTGCGGGAAGGTGAGAACCCCAGGTAAATTACCTTTTTTCCCTCCTGTGGTTCCTTTTCTTTTCCTGATCCGCGCCAGGGACTTTCTGGTCTTTTGGTTTGCTTTTGTTTCAAACGCTTTTGCCTGCGTGGCACTTCCCGATTGGCTGATATTGCAAAATTGATATTTTTTTACTCGTTTGTCCAAAAATAAATCTAAAATATGTTTTGGAATCGGGAGAACGAGGTATATCCAATAAAAATACTTTTTTGTCTGATTTTAAGTTTTTTGAATATGTATTTTTCGAGTTGTTTTAATTGACTAATAAATATGGAAAATACCCTAAAAGTCAGTAACTCAAAAATATACAAACATATATGTTATTTTGGTCAGAAGAACGTAACTAAGACAGTAGTGAGGTTTTTAGAGTATAATTGATCGTTTGTGGAAAAATTTGATGGTTTTGAGGTTTTAATCCTTTAATGAATATACATATATCTAATACATAAATATGATGATTATATTAGGGAAAGTGGAACTGATCTCGTGTAAAAGTTATGAAAAGTGATTCTAGGATTCTAAAGAATAAGGTATGTGCTTAATACACCTCAGTTGGGAATTATTTGTGCCTTCACCTATGCTTTTCTATAATGAAGTTTATTTGTACCTTATGTCCTATCTTCATGATTCTCTTGCTATACTTGCCTCATGATCAGTTTGGAATATTATTCTTAGGTCTTGGTACCTCACTGCTTTGTTCTGTTTGATATTTATGTTACTTTCCATCTATTCTAGCATGTTGGTTTCATTAGACTAATTAACTAGTGTAGTGGTACTTGTATGTACAACCACCCATAGTTGGGGAATGTGTTATTTCTCCCCTGAGGAATGTGATGCTCTCCCCCGCACACAAAATGTGTGTAGGTGACTGGGAATGTGATACTCTCCCCTCACCCTTTTGGTTGAAGGTCCGGTAGGTGCCTCAACCCTACATAGTTAAGATAGTCAATATTAATCATACATGCAATGTTGTTATTTTAATTTATTTATGGCAAGCATCTATTGAAATATTCTTTTATATAAATGGCCTCATTCACTTGATTGTCTTCATATTATGATGAAGCCTAGCATGTTTTACATGTTTTGCTTATCTTGTTATCCTAGAATAGTTTTGTGACACATATTTGTTTTTCCTTCCCTCTTGCTGGGTGCTTTCCCAACCACCTAGGAATTGAGCAAGGTGATAAATAAGAATTGAAGATCTTGGCTTTGGCTTGGACTTCGATGATGGATATGTTGCTTGGAGACAAAAGTGGAGTAGTCTAGTTCCCTCTACTTAGATCCTCTTTTTGTATAAAGCATGTACACCCATATTGGGGAAAAAATTTATGCACACTTTATTTGAAATTGAATATAGTCAAAATTTTATCTTTCGCTGCTATCCAAATTGAGTTTTGTTTACCATTGTTATTAGTAGAGAGGTGGACTTATCCCACTCTTTACAGTCATCCTCCTTGATCCTCAACTGATGATATCTTGATCTTATATCTAACTTTGAGAATATTGTCATGCCACACAACCGATCAAATAGATCATCTATCCTCGGTAAGGGATACTTGTTCTTTATCGTGACCTCGTTCAACTGTCTGTAGTCTATGTACAACCTCATAGACCCATCCTTTTTCTTCACAAACACCACTGGAGCACCCCACAATGACGTACTCAGCCTAATGAAACCTTTGTTAAGAAGTTCTTGCAACTGTCTCTTCAACTCTTCCATCTCTGTCGGTGCCATCCTATATGGTGTCTGAGCTATGGGTAGCGTACCAAGAACTAGATTGATCTCAAAATCAATCTCACAGGGTGGGAGAACACCAGGAAACTCTTTAGGAAACATGTCCTCAAACTCCCTAACCACTGGCACTTCCTGGATACTAAGACTCCTCACCTCTGTATCCACTACGTGTGCTAAAAATGCCTCGCAACCTTTTCTAAGAAGCTTCCTTGATACCATGGTTGATACAAAACATGTTAGGAGAATCTTCCTAACCCCCTGGAAGATCCACGTCTCATTACCATATACAAATGTCACATGCTTGGAACTACAATCCAAGACCACTCTATACTTCTCCAGGGATCCATTCCAAGGATCACATTGAATCCATGCATGTCAAGTGGTATGAGGTCCACTTAAATGTTGTGTCCCAAAAAGGAAAGAAGATAGGAAGTGCACACATCCTGCAACACTGTAGAACCAACCAATAGGGTTTCTAGCAACAAACTATTCTTCTTATGAATAACAGGAAAAGAACAACATCTAAGCACTTCCCGTGTGATAAAAGAGTATGTAGCACTCGGATCAACCAAAACATATATAAAGCAAGAAGAAGACAAATCAAAATGAAATAATTTTATCTGACATGTCACCACTCATAGATTGACCACTGCCTCTGGCTGACTCATAGCATAAAATCTAGTCGTTGCCTATTGTCACCCCCGTCCTCTTCTTCCCAGAGCAGATAATCCATCTTAGGATGCTTGGCCACATCCTCGTCCTCCTATGCCACTATTTTGTTGTCTTTGTGAGCCTAGCTGGCTCGACCTCGGTTGCTGGGTCACTTCATCATCTCTCATCGAACACTCCCACTTCAGATGTCTTGCCTTTCTATACTTGTAACATGCCTGGGTCTCAACCTGTGGCTTATACGACCCTGTCACTGATGTTGATGTTGCATTGTGAGCTCCTGCATGTGGAAAGCTACAACCTTTTCCCTTACTTGGTGACCACTAAGTTGAAGCACTAAACCTCTAAAACACTGCCAATACAGAAAACCTCATCTTCTTGAAGCCACCTGACGACTATCCTTGAAACAATGCAGACCGCTTCTTGGCACTCACCTATCTCTTCTCCTTCACAGATCATTCTATCCTCCGAATAGACTCCACAAATGCAACAAACCTTTTTCGATTCTCCAAAGCAGCAGTTGGGGTAGACAACTTAGCATTCAACCCCTTCTCAAAATGATGAATCCTCTCATCCTCCATCACTACCATGTGAGAACAGAACCTCAACAGCTCCATAAACCTTGCCTCATACTCATTGATTGTCATGGACCCATGTCGGATCCTCTCAAACTGACTGAGCTTCTCATCAAGATATGTTCGAGGGAAGTACTAACTAACAACCTCACGTCATAACTCCTCCCAACCAACCACAACATCGGGTCTCTTCGCTTCCTCTATGTCCCACCAATGACCAACACTCCCTCTCAAGAGGTATACCACATGCTTCACCTTATCCTCTTTAGGGATACTCAGGATCTTGAAAGCCTTCTCAAGCTCACTCAGCCATAGATCCACATCCACCAGCTCAGCTGTTCTCACATATTCAACCTCCTCAACACGGCGAAGCTGCTCAAAAGTCTTCCCAATACCCAAAGATTCAGCATGGGGAATAGGTGCCATAGGCTGAGGTGCATGCATCCTATCTGCCATATGAGTCATTGTTGCCATAAACTATCCAAAAAGCAATTGGAAGGCAGGGCTCTCTATCATGGGTGGGTCAAACTAGGGGACTTCAGGCACTCAGTCTTCTCATTCCTTGTTCCTTGCACCACCACCTGGTGCGGCAATACTTCTCTCGGCAACATGCTCTTTGTGTTCTCCATACATGTTTAAGCTTCCTCTTCTTCTTCTGCATAAGCAAAAGTGACAATAAGATAGACTACAGGATACTAGAACAGACACAAACCCTAGTCCTAGGTCCTTGTAGACTTAGCAAACCTAAATCTTTGATACCAACCTATCTGTGACGCCCCACGCCACTCAAAGTGAGATTACTCAAAACAAAATGGTGAAAGAAAGATTAACAGGGATATTATCAGAATACACCATAAATTAAAACAATTTCCATAAAACATCCAAACGGTAGAAACCTTCACATATAAGTCCTTTCATGCCTCAAAGCATATACAAGGCATGTTGTTAACCTATAACCAGAGAACTATTCTAGAACATATATAATTGATTCCACCACATCTATCGATAGAAGGTATATAAGAAAACCACATAAACAATCTCGTTTGTGAACCAACTACAAAATATTCCCAAAGACCCTAGTGTATAGGGATGATTCTAGGACTCTATCAGCAAAAGACATCCAATAGCACTTCTAACCTTGTCATCTACTGCTCTACTGGCTGCTACTCAACCTCCTCTACACGATCTCTACCTCTTCGTGCTTATCCACCTAAAAAGGGTGTGGGAAACCCACGGGTGAGATTCCAAATCTCAACAGGAGATATAACTCACCACCAACTCTAATAGTATCACTGATAAGATAAAGTAAGCAGCAATATAATTACAATTATCTGAAGTAGGTAATGATTTTTAACAGGAACATCATTTACTGTTGAATTTGTGAAAAATCTTAACAATTAAAAAGGAATATGAATAACTTGTATATTTCCTATCAAAAATATTGTATAAAGATCAAGCAAGGCCTCAACTAATGTTTTCATATTTGATCCTATATAATTATACTACACGGTCGATTACACATTTCATTATGCCCTGAAGATTTGAGTTGTACCACCCAAATCCAACCGACCACTTGATAAGTCAAAACCGGTGCCATACAAGGTCTAATGGAAAAACTAGAATCCATGACTTCATCTGTAATGACCCTACCTCTCGTAACCCCCAATTAAGGGAGACCCGAAGGTCAGAGCTGTTATCCCAATTAACATGATCAAAGGTTCAACAATTAATCAGTAATAATTATGAAATTCTACAGAACTAAACTGAAATCTGGTATAAAATAAAATTGTGCATACCTTTTTCAAAAACTTGGATATCTACTACTATCCACATCTGGAGTCTATTCTAACTAATCCTCCTTTGTACTTTAATTCTTATTTAATTCTACATATGCCACTTTACTATTTGTCCTTTTCAATCTTGCACCTTAAACGCCGACAAACAAAATGTCGGTCAGCATATCGAAATATGTCGGTATGTGGGGACAACCAAAATTTCACAGATATGGCTAACAATCTAAATATCACAATCAAGTTAATAAAAAAGCCAATTTATGCTTTCAATGTGACATTCTCCATCACTTTTGCCCTAAACCTGGCATACCCCTTTCGGGTTTCTCTTTTGACAATGATTTAAGGCCACTTTCTCATTCACGAGCTTGGTGCCTGGGGTCACCTCTCATAGTGCCCATTAGTCATTCTATAAAGACCACCTTCTCAATCATGAGCTTGGTGTCCAGGGTCACCACTCATGGTGCCCATTAGTCTTCCCTCCTGGGCTTGACCTTTGGCATCATCCATCAGGGTGGAATGTAGATGCGAGAATACACACTTCTATTATTATTGTGATAATCATAGTGACTTTATGATTTTGCAAGTATGAACATCCAAACTGTTAAGTTGCATTCAATGCGATGAAATATCTGGGAAATCTTTGGGGAAACGAATGTGATTAACCATAATTAACCACATACCTGCCAGGCTGACTTGAGTGCAGAACCAATCCAACTAAGAAAGTAATCCAGTAACAAGCAAGCACACAAGATGATCCTAAAATGTGCATCCAATTTCCTATCATTGATCATGCCATCAAGATCTATTAAACCTAGCTCGCTTCCTAGGGTTTCTAGTCCACTTTTAGGGTTTCAATTGCAATTAGGGTTCCTCTTCATTTTTACTCTTTTAAACCCTAATTTTATATATTTACTCGCAAACCTTAATTATCTCATCTATTCTTCACGAAAGATGTTAAGGTTACCTTTTAACAACATATTACCTTAATTTCAGATAAAAGGCACAATAAAATGTCCATTAAGTCTACTATGCCTCGTTTACATTAAAACTACCATTTTTATCCTTTTAATTCATGACAACATCATTAGGCCTAATTATCGTCTTTGGTTCCTTCCGGATTAACAACTCATAGTTCATTGTGATCTAATTCACATATGAACTCTATTTATCATTAATTCCTCCTTTAACCATTAGAAAACCCTAATTACTATATTAAGGGTATTTATCCACAATTAGGAACTTTTATACTCAAAATAGATTTGAACTATCGTATCTCATCTTTATTCATGAATTTGAACAATTAAATCCATTAAGAGACACAATGACTAACATTAGGGTTTCAATGCCCATTAAAGCTTGCTTATGCACATGGAATTCTAAATTAAACCAATTGCGTGAAAAGTTCAACCTTTTTGTTCTTAATGTACCTTTTTATAATTAACAGGCTAATATCAACTTTAATCATCCATTAAACCCTACTAAATACATTAATCATCTCACAATAGGGTTTCTTAAACATTAAAGCATTAAAGTTGATAACTTCCACTACTTTTCGAATTTCAAGAGGAATTAGGCTATAAAACCATTTTTAATGGATTCTTCGAATTTTTATGAACAACTTTCATATTTTATACGCATTCATCCGAGCTACCAATAAAAATATACGATTTTTGCAAAATAAACTTACTTGAGGCAATGGCAAGCTGCCACGTCGTCCTACTCATGCAACGTTGCTTGGCTGTTTGAAAACATAACAAAAAGACACTTTTTCCCTTCCTTAAGTCATCGATCCTTCACACACCAGAGGGGCATTTTGGTCCAATGTGACCCTAGGTTGTCTTCAACCTTCAGCTCCAGCCCTAGCCGCCGCCGACTGCCGATCTGTGCACAATGTGGGTGCACCCTCTCCTCCTCAAGGCTCGGGGGTCACCGTCAATGGCCTCCCCAACTCCACTGCACCCTGGCACACACGAGGCACCTCCAAGTCATGGCTAAGATGGTCGTTCCCAAGCGAGATCAGCCTGCGGTTGCTGTCGTGATTGTTGCAGTTTTTTAGACTTACATCAGAGGATGCTCAAAGACAAGGGTGGGGGTATGATAGTCGATCCTCCTTGGGTTGTCGTGGAAGCTTCCTGTCTCCATCAAGACCACAAAACAACCCTTCGTTGCTCCAGGGATAGTACTACACCCTCTTGGTTAGGGTTTGTAGGAAAGAACAAGAAGAAGAGAGAGGGTTGTATGTGATCTCTCTGGACTCAGCCAAGGGTTCTACCCCTTATATAGGGGAGTGTATCAATGCCCTAGGATGCCCATCCACGAGATCTAAGCCTCTTTCCAAAAAGGAAACCACATTCCTTCATGAAGAAGCAATCTTCTCTCTCCTAAAAACCCTTTGATATTCTTTATTCTTTAGATATTATGATTTGAAAATTACCTCTTTCATTCTCTTTGTACTTGCCTTTTAATTCATTGACACAAAATTTATATGTTCTTTTAGTAGAAAATACCTCTTTTTTAACAATGCCACAAAATACATTAATTATACATCACATCATCCGCTTATTTTGTATTAATGGTATTTTCTCTTTCTTTTTCTCCATTGGGGCTCCTTTGACCCCAAGAAACTCTAATATTTCGAAATACTTTTTAGTGGATACTCATTATCCTTCTAGATGCATCTATATCCATTATTTCTCATTATCCTTCTTATTTCTTTATTAAAATATCTCTTTTTGAGGATTTCTCTTTATCTCTCTTTTTATTTTCCTTATTGGAATTCCTTCTAATATTAGAAACCTCATGGATACTAAAATCCACCAAGGATAACTCAATTATACCTCTTTCCACTTATTTTCCACATTTTATCATTGTTTTCAATTTCTTTCTTAATAAAGAAATATTTAATTGATCTTTTCTTTTCTTGTTGCATTATCTTTGCAATTTTGGACTCCTTGGAACCCAAGGAACGCAATAGGCATGAATTCCACCTTTGTATTATATTCTTTTGCCTTCTAGAGGTTTCTACATCTTTCTATTCTCCATTTCTTATTAATAATGGAGTTTCTTTTGTCTTTTCCTTGTTATTGGACCCAATAGCCAATAAAGCCCACAAAACAACCAACAAGGCTATTGTAAATGAAGTTTATTTATTCAAAACAAATTATATCATTATTTATTCAAATATCTTTAATAGGAGAAATTATATTTCATACCAAAAGAACCCAAAAATTGAGCTTGTAACATCCTTCTCCTCTTATAGGAATTTTACCCTCAAAATTCCATCAGGCACACAAACAAATAAGCCTTTCTTATGTCCATCATGGCTCCCATGTGGCCTCACCCTTTCCATGGTGCTTCCCAAGAACCTTCATCATCTCATATTCTTCCATCTGAGTTCTTTCTTACCTTGGTATATCGTACCTCATAAGTGACTCCAGACATTTTAGTATCTCATAAAGCTGAATAGGTTCATGGCTCAGCACATGGCTTGGGTACCTTACATAGTGCTCTAGATCAGACTCATGGAACACATTATACATCATGTTATCCCGAGGGGTAAGGCTAAACACAACCATCTCCACCAATCCATCTCAAATGGACCCATATATCGGGGACTCAGCTTTCTCAGCTGTAGCTTAGAGGGGTCGGATCACATACTCTCCCACAGTGAACTGCATGTCTGTATGCTTTGCATCAACTCATGACTCATGTCGCCCCTGGGCTCTCTCTCGGTCATTGCACAATCAAAGTGACTTCATCTGCACACATTGTGGTTCTTTCTTGACCTTCGCAAGGTCCCTTCACCAACATCATCTTTATGAAGTGGTGACGGACACAACCTCCCTTACAGAGCTTCTTTACATCCCGGCACTGGCTATGGTCGTTATCATCACATCTTACAGAAGACAAGAATTGTCTCCATGTATCACCCTGAATGAGCACATATGCTCTTATCAGACCTTATAGTCTAGATCAAACTAACCATTAGTTAGGGGTGATAAACTGTACTAGCATCGAGTTCATCTACTTCCACCTCATGGAAGTGAATCTTTAGGTTATACTCAAGAACTTTTGAACTCGCATCCTGGTGTAGTTGAACCATCTCTCTCTCATATGTAGTTCAACTGAATCCGTCCCTTGACAGTATTCTTTCTTTCTCATGTTATCTAGGTAAGGTGATCTACCATAACCCATATTGCATCTTAACCTTCATTGGTCTAGGGGAGACTTACCACAACATCCATAGTGATGAACTCCCATTCCCTCTTGGGGACTCTTTATCCTCTATACCAATACACTAGGTTACTAGTGTCTGTCCTTCACCTCCTGACATGCATGGTGACAAACCACGTGCAACTTCATCTTAAGCAACCAAAGTACTACTGCACTTACTATCTTTGTAGTACCATGGTGTATGGTGATCTTAAAATCGTGATCTCCTGTATGTCATGATTCCTCAAGATTGATTCCTCGGAAACCCTAAACCACTCTAATCGGGGTTTCATCATCTTCTTTTTCAGAAAAGTGTATCTAAGGTTCTACAACCATCCTTTTATTGCATCAAGGCCTAGGCTCGCTAACCAAACAACTACTAACTTGTTCAATAGATATTGTTACATCTGAGGGTCTGCCAAACATTTCTCATAACTTAGGGTTAACCTAACAACCTCTTCTAGCCTCCAACTAACTAGGCAGCTATATCTCAACCAGAGCATCCATTACCACTTCACATCCTTAGGTGTAAGGTAATGTTGAAGACATACACCTCCATGTATTCCACTTATTATCTCATTGCAAACTCTAAATCTATCTTCCTCAAGAAAACTCTAAGCTCATTCTCTTGGTTATCAAACTCAACTTTGTATAACTTGCAAATTCCACATAGCTCATGATAAAAGCATCCTCATAAGATGACTACCTTAGTTCTCTTGATGTTTGTAAACCATCCACATATCGTCCACTCCACAAGGGTATGTTATCATCTCTGTCCTCATACCTCATAGCAACGTTCCAACTCTCATCATCTTTATCCTTGGTGTATGGCACACGTACTGTCCTATCTCTCACTCCCATAACAAGAGGAAATAAGAATTTGGTAGCCATCCAAACACAAAGTTCTTCCTATTCCAAGAGTAGAGATGGTACATCCCATATTGTTAGTACACCTTCAAATCTAAGTTGAAATATGCAACTTATGTCTCTACATCACGATCATCTTGATATCAAAGTTACTTCCATGGAAAACTGATCTCAAATCTTCTTGGGTCACCACACAATCCTTGGTCATCTCCTCTAGGTCTATAGGGTGGCGGCACTTTTGGGGTCATCCCTCTTCCCTTATGCATCCAGAGAGTGCCCTACTCATCTGCCCTTTGGGTCCCATGAGTTCATGAAGGTGATCAATCTCCTAACCCATGGCCCTCAGACAATGATAGTTGTTACCTCCCGACCCTATGGTCATGTGCAACTAGGGAATTAGTCAAATCCTACTTCCATCGGTCTTATCCCTACCTGACCCTAGGATAGACTTAGGATTCTAACATAGTACATGTCCAACTCAGAACCTTACCCAAGTCTCCATCATCTCTCTCTGCATTTGTGGGTTGACTTTCATCCTTTCATATGGGTCATGGCAACCTGCCTACCTTGGTCAGGCCCCATACCAGTTACCTCCATTGTAACACATCCACATGCACTTGGAGATGGTTATCTATGGGTCTATAGGTTCATTCTCATACTATTTACTCTTCACTTAGCTTCACAAAATCCTATGAGACCTCTTTAAGTTGCCTCAAAACCAAAAAAAAAAACTAGTATGCACCCTACAAAAGGGTCCCTCTCCCAGGATGGGAGGAAACTACACCTTGATAACAAAGGTCACAAACATCCTTATGTCTAGGGTTTACATCCACATGAGCATGCTTAACCTTAGAAAGCTATTAGGGCACAAGAAGACCATCTACTAAACCATGCTAGGTCATACTTTTTCTCATTCCTCAACATTGGACCAAGAACAAACCTTCTCATGTCACCACCTTGGCTGTGAGGGATTCATCAAGTTAAACTTAAGGGGTTACCCTTTTCCTCTCACCATGAGGAGTTTCATTCTCAAATCTATAGAAACTCAAATTTCATCATGAGCATCAGGTACACCCCTTCCCTTCTTAGGTCTAAGAACCCTAGGTTCACTTTTTAGATGTCGAACTGCATGCTCAACCTCTTAACCACGAACCAAACATGTACAAGGTATGACATGCACTTCATGTCATCCTTCTACTCGAACTACACTTCAGAGTGGAGTCCTCCTCAAGGACAACCAACTAGGTAAAAGGCCTCACAACCTATTACTAAGCCTCTTCAGGGTCTAAGGAACTGTTCTTCCTAACCCTAGAAGGTGAACATCTATGCCATAGGCTTATAGGTACTAGCAACCTCACCTTCTTTCTAGGTTTTGGTTCTTCCAAAGGCAACCAAGATATCCTCAGCCTTCAGGGACCATGCATGAGGCAACCACTATCATCCACTTATGTCTCATTATCCTCAACTCCCCACTATTCCTCATATCTCAAAGTCTAAGCTTCCAACCTTCTTGCTTGGGTCCTCTCTCTCTCTCTCTCTAGAGCTAACCCTACAAACAACCTTACTACTAGAGGTCCTCTCTCCATGAAGATGGATCAAGCTCACAAGCATACCCCTACCTGGGTGAAGCCTATGTTTAACTTATGTTTTCTCAAGATTATCCATAGCTCTTTATACTTATCTCATAAGTTATCCATCATACTCTCCTAGCCAGGGTTTCAACCTAATTCCACACTACTGACGTACTCTGGGTTCATGTTATGCCCTACTCACATAAACCCATAGGGTTTTCATAGGTTCTTCACTAACCTCATCGTTGAAGGGGCTATCCTTCACTCTAACATGCATGACCCTTCCTAGGGTTGGTTCACAAAGGCATTAGGTCATCCAACCCCACATGGCTCAAAATGTCATGGGCATCCAAAAGCATGTCCACACACCTGGTCTATAATGACATCGAACTCATCATGCCATCTCTCTCTCTGACCATCACTTAGGTTTATGGTTAGCATCATCCTCAGAGGATGTACCAAGTCCCTACTTATAATGGAGGTATCTACCTCCAAGACTAACTTTCTCTACTCATCCTCCTGACAAGGAGGTCTAGCCTCAAGTCTCTCTTGAGGGCATGACAACATATGTCATTGGAGGATTCCTTAAACCTTATCAACCTTACCCATACCTCAAGAAGGTGAGGAAAAGAGAGAAAACCCTAATCCTTAAGGTCCCTAATAGCATTTGAGTTGAGAAGGGATGAATAAGATGAGAGAGTCCTAAAGGTATCTTATTTCAAGTCAAATCCTGAGACATTGGCCAGGAAGTCACACTAATCTGGGAGTCCTCGTATTCCGACTAGCGGTGTGGAGGAAAATCTTGCCTGCCCCCAGATGTGGTCCTTTTCTAGACACCTCTGTCTTTCAAAAAATCCTTTAATAACTCCCTTGGGTTCTATAGAGTTTGTAAAATTTAATAATTGTTTAAGATTAAATGAGGAACCTATGCTCTATTACCAAATGTAATGACCCTGCCTCCTGGTAACCCCCAATTAAGGGAGACCCGAAGGTCAGAGTCGTTATCCTAATTAACAAGATCAAAGGTTCAACAATTAATCAGTAATAATTATGAAATTCTACTGAACTAAACTGAAATCTGGTATAAAATAAAATTTTGCATACCTTTTTCATAAACTTGGATATTTACTGCTATCCACATCTGGAGTCTATTCTAACTAATCCTCCTTTGTAATTTAATTCTTATTTAATTCCACATATGGCACTTTACTATTTGTCCTTTTCAATCTTGCACCTAAAACGCCGACAAACAAAATATCAGTCAGCATATAGAAATATGTCGGTATGTGGGGACAACCAAAATTTCATAGATATGGCTAACAATCTAAATATCACAATCAAGTTAATAAACAAGCCAATTTATGCTTTCAATGTGACATTCTCGACCGCTTTTGCCCTAACCCTGGCATACCCCTTTTGGGTTTCTCTTTTGCCAATGACTTAAGGCCACCTTCTCAATCATGAGCTTGGTGCCTGGGGTCACCTCTCATAGTGCCCATTAGTCATTCTATAAAGACCACCTTCTCAATCCTGAGCTTGGTGTTTGGGGCCACCACTCATGGTGCCCATTGGTCTTCCCTCCTGGGCTTGACCTTTGGCATCATCCATTAGGGTGGCATGTAGATGCGAGAATACACACTTCTATTATTATTGTGATAATCATAGTGACTTTATGATTTTGCAAGTATGAACATCCAAACTGTTAAGTTGCATTTAATGCGATGAATCATCCGGGAAACTCTTCAGGAAACTAATGTGATTAACCATAATTAACCACATACATGTTAGGATGACTTGAGTGCAGAAATAATCCAACTAAGAAAGTAATCCAGTAACAAGCAAGCACATAAGATGATCCTAAAATATGCATCCAATTTCCTATCATTGATCATGCCATCAAGATCTATTAAACCTAGCTCGCTTCCTAGGGTTTCTATTCCACTTTTAGGGTTTCAATTGCAATTAGGGTTCCTCTTAATTTTTATTCTTTTAAACCCTAATTTTATATAATTACCCGCAAACCCTAATTATCTCATCTATTCTTCACGAAAGATGTTAAGGTTACCTTTTAACAACATATTACCTTACTTTCGGATAAAAGGCACAATTAAATGTCCATTAAGTCTATTATTCCTCTTTTACATTAAAACTACCATTTTTATCCTTTTAATTCATGACAACATCATTAGGCCTAATTATCATCTTTAGTTCCTTCTAGATTAACAACTCATAGTTCATTATGATCTAATTCACATATGAACACTATTTAACATTAATTCCTCCTTTAACCATTAGAAAACCCTAACTACTATATTAAGGGTATTTATCCACAATTAGGAACTTTTATACTCAAAATAGCTTTAAACTATCGTATCTCAACTTTATTCATGAATTTGAACAATTAAAGCCATTAAGAGTCACAATGACTAACATTAGGGTTTCAAGGCCCATTAAAGCTCATTTATGCACATGGAATTCTAAATTAAACCAATTACATGCAAAGTTCATCCTTTTTGTTCTTAATGTACCTTTTTATAATTAACAGGCTAATATCAACTTTAATAATCCATTAAACCCTACTAAATACATTAATCATCTCAAAATAGGGTTTCTAAAACATTAAAACATTAAAGTTGGTAACTTCCACCATTTTGCGAATTGCAAGAGGAATTAGGCTATAAACCCATTTTTAATCGATTCCTCACATTTTTCTAAACAACTTTCATATTTTATATGCATTCATCCGAGCTACCACTAAAAACATACATTTTTTGCAAAATAAACTTACTTGAGCCAATGGCAAGCTGCCACGTCGTCCTACTCATGCAACGTTGCTTGGCTGTTTGAAAACATAATGAAAAGATGCTTCTGGCCTTCCTTAAGTCATTGATCCTTCACACTTCATAGGGGGTTTCAGTCCAATGTGACCCTAGGTTGTCTTCAACTTCGGCTCCAGCCCTGGCCGTCGACGGCTCCCGATCTGCGCATAATGTGGGTGCGCCCTCTCCTCCTCAGGGCTCGGGGGTCGCCGTCAATGGCCGCCCCAGCTCTGCTGCACCCTGGAGCACGCGAGGCACCTCCAAGTCATGGCCAAGATGGTCATTCCAAAGAGAGATCAGCCTGCGGTTGTTGTCGTGATTGCTGTATTTTCGCAGACCTACGGCAGTGGCTGCTCAAAGACAAGGGCGGGGGTATGATATTCGATCCTCCTTGGGTTGTCGTGGAAGCTTCCTGCCTCCATCAAGACCACAGAACAACCCTTCATTTCTCTAGGGATAGTACTACACCCTCTTGGTTAGGGTTTGTACAGAAAGAATAAGAAGAAGAGAGAGGGTTTCATGGGATCTCTCTGGACTCGGCCAAGGGTTCTACCCCTTATATAGGGGAGAGTAGCAACGCCTTAGGATGCCCATACACAAGATATAAGCCTCTTTACAAAAAGGAAACCACATTCCTTCATGAAGAAGCAATCTTCTCTCTCCTAAAAAACTCTTTGATATTCTTTATTATTAAGATATTAGGATTTTGAAAATTGCCTTTTTTATTCTCTTTATACTTGCCTTTTAATTCATTGGCACAAAATTTATATTTTCTTTTAGTAGAAAATACCTCCTTTTTAACAATGCCACAAAATACATTAATTATACATCACATCATCCTTTTATTTTTTATTAATGGTATTTTGTCTTTCTTTTTCTCCATTGGGGCTCCTTGGACCCCAAGAAACTCTAATATTTTAAAATCCTTTTTAATGGATACTCATTATCCTTCTAGATGCATATATATCCATTATTTCTCATTATCCTTCTTATTTCTTTATTAAAATATCTCTTTTTGAGGATTTCTCTTTATCTCTCTTTTTATTTTCCTTATTGGAATTCCTTCTAATATTAGAAACCTCATGGATACGAAAATCCACCAAGGATAATTCAATTATACCTCTTTCCACTTATTTTCCACATTTTATCATTGTTTTCAATTTCTTTCTTAATAAAGAAATATTTAATTGATCTTTTCTTTTCTTGTTGCATTATCTTTGTAATTTTGGACTCCTTGAAACCCAAGGAACCCAATAGGCACAAATTCCACCTTTGGATTATATCCTTTTGCCTTCTAGAGGTTTCTACATCTTTCTTTTCTCCATTTCTTATTAATAATGGAGTTTCTTTTGTCTTTTCCTTGTTATTGGGCCCAATAGCCAATAAAGCCCACAAAACAACCAACAAGGCTATTGTAAACGAATTTCATTTATTCAAAACAAATTATATCATTATTTGTTCAAATATATTTAATAGGATAAATTACATTTCTCACCAAAAGAACCCAAAAATTGGGGTTGTAACATCATCCCCTCGGTCAGTATGAGAACATTGGTTGTGACATAATTAGTTCAACTCTATCAGCGACTTATAGTCCAACTATACATATCTAGCCCGCCTTGGCACAAGTCACGACACTAGTGAGTTACGACCGCAGCCACACTCTTTATTAGGATATGACCACAACCATTCCTGAATCTCAAATTGAGCTACAACCACAGTTGTACACTTTATTGGGGTATGACCACAGCCAATCCCATACATATACATTTAGGACACAAGGAGATACCTCAACTTGCACCCCGCATATTCAACAATATGTGCTCCAAGTTAAACATGTTTCACCATTCAGCAAGTGCTGACACTGAATGGATCTATGGCACAGGGCAAACTACACTGTTAGATTTCACTGGATTAATTAGATAAATTTAAACATCTTTAAGCATCAATCTAGTTAAAATGTATAACCTCTAAATAAGATCTACATAAATAGGGCATAACTCATCATCAGAACAAATTGAATCACATTAAGTGTGATCTCACCATATCATGTCTCTTTATGCTTGTTATTTATCAAATGTCCATCTCAAGGACCAATGTCCAACAGATCATAACCGTCATAGCTCATACCTGGTTATGTACATCAATTAGTATCAGCTGCATGGTTAGAAACCGATAATAAGAAGGCAAATCATCATCATCTCATAGGACTCATGCTATACATTTACATCATATGTTTTACATCTTGACAATTAGGGTTTCACTTTACCCTATTAGGGTTACAAGGTTGGATTAACATCCACCCTTTGGCATCGCTTACATCATCATTATGAGATGTGCTATGAGACATAGAAACATGTTTCTCTTTATCATTATATAACATGTTATGATGTATAGAAACATAACCCTCACATCATACCTATGACTACTCCATAGAGTAGAACACCCTACCATGTGACCTTAGTATCAGCATGGTACATCTCAAACATCACCACAAGGTGCCATTTAGGGTTCCACCATAGGGTATCAACCTATCTGCCTAAGTTGTGTATCAATTTAGGTATCACCATGGGTGTATCAGGTACCTACCCAAGGTATAGTATCAGTTAAGCATCACTAGGTGTGTCGGCCTACCAGCTAGTATGGTGTATCAATTTGGACATCTTCCAATAGATGTGTCGGTCACAAGAACCTCCTAGAGAGGGTGTCAGCCAACCCTCCCTTATCGCGTAATGTTGTCACATAGTATGATGGGTGTCAGGGCATTGATCAACAAGGTATCTGTAAATGCTCTAGCATTTATCAATGAAACAAACATGATGGTTGTTCTCATGCCGATCAATGCATACCTCACATCTCCAAGGGTGATGGATTCTAGGGTTGCTAGCTGTAACACCCCTGAGGTTAACAGGCTAGCTATGCTTAAGTCATGATGGGTAGAGCCCTATCAGGTAACGTGTCTCTGGTGCAATGCATCTTGCTAATTCTCATATCTATTTACTTGTGCATGAGACATAATGACCTAAATGTTACCATATAGTGTCTATATAGACCTCTCCAAGGTCATTACGTCCAGTCATGAAGGGTGATGTCCAGGGGTACATCACAGTGGTGACGGCCTCCCAAGGCATATCGATCTCCAAGACTATTGGCCAACATAAACATGTCGGCTTGATCAAGCATATCGATTCATCCTGCATATCGACCTCCTCCTATATGTCGACCTACTCATCCTCTACCTTAGGACATGAGTTACAAGCAAGGCTAGGGGAGGTGCAATGCAAGATAGCAACTAAATAAGGTGAGTCATCCAAACAGAATGATGAACAACCTAAAAGAGTTACTAGCATGCAAGCATAAACGAGCCAAGAAGAAAGAGAAAGATAACAAGAAAAAGGGGTGATAATAACATAGTGGGTTTAGAGTTATATAACCCACCTCAAGGATCACCACCAAGCTCCAAGCTTCATGAGCTCAAGGTAGAAGAATATCCTCTAAGCTCGATCACCACAACACCTCCAAAAGAAGATAGGACCAAGGTTAAGAGAGAATTAGAGGGGAAAGAGAAGCAACCAAGGTCCATGGCTGAGAAGAAGAAAGAAGGAGAGAAAGGAAACTAAGGATCATTTCTTACCAAGGAAGAAGATGAAAAGAGATCACCACAAGCTTAGGCTCATCCACCAAGCTCCAAGGGAGAGCACTCCTTAAACTCAAGATCATCTACCAAGGAAGAGGAAAGCAAAGATGGCTAAAGGATTATCTTGCATGGAGAGAAACAAGTATATATACAAGAGAGATGAAAGAGAGAGAAAAGGAAAAGTGTCACCACCAAATAACTCTAGAGAACACATGTCCACGAAGGAAGAGCCACATGCAACACCATGCAACAAGGTGAAAAGAACCATGACTCGCCCACTAAGTCTCCTTCCTAGGTCATCGCCGACTCCTCCTCCCTTCCCAAATTGATAGGGATGAAATCCTAGAGCCACGAAATGATAAGGTGCATCTAGAGACACCCCAAAACCAATAGATGTCTCCTCAAGACATCCACAATCGATGCAAGGCCCCAACAAGGCTCTCAAGCCCGAGACAACACTCCTAGGTGCAAGGCTAACCCCAAACATGAGTGCAAAACATCACCAAGGATGTCACCACTCAACGAAGGCTCAACCAAGCTGCCCATGTCTCTCTCACTCCTCTAGATGATTTCAAGAGAGAGAAGAAACACTCTAGAGATGGCAGTCTTGCACATCAACCTGTATCCTGGGTAAATTGCAATTTTCACCAAACCTCTCCACAAAACACAAACATCAACCAAACACGCTCGAATAAGGAACTATAGTTTCCAATAAGCCCTAATTACATCTCAGATGATTAGAGCAAGTAGCTAAACAACATACTTAATAAAAACAAATAGAGTTATCCCAAAACATGGGTCAGGGTCCTTACATCACTCTTATTGTAAAAAAAAATACAAGGCCCCATTTGAGATCAAACCAATGATTCCCCACATCAAATTTCCCTCATCTAAAAGAATTAGGAGTGATTATGGGACAATTAGAAGATATAAACCACACTCAAAGACGTAGTGAAATATGGTTATAGATCAGTCAAAAGAAACAAAATTTTAACTTTTGTATTCCCCTTAAAACAATAGATAGAGTCAACAACTATGTAATAGGAAGGATGGTTGTGAGGTAATACCTGGTCTTGGAGCAAGTACAACGACAATTTCCTCAATGTAGTGTGTGGCTTTCTTCAAGTCACACCCGCAAAATGTCTTTAGCAGCTCCTGGTTGAACATCACAGATAGTAGCTTTACCTTGTCCTCCTAGCGGCAGGAAACAGACTCCTCACCTCTATAGTAGTCCACACGGACCATCCGGAACTCCTTTCATTCTAGATGAACAGACAAGGAGTTCTCTCCTTCTAGTTGGTGTACTAGCACCAACTTACCCTCCCACAATTGTTTTACCTTGCTATCCCTCCCTTTATCGGGTAGGACTCGCTCAGGTTCTCTCAGTTTCCACAACCAGAGAAGACAAAAATTGTCAAAAACTAATGTTGTTTGTGTCTAGGAATGATCCTGTACCCCTCTATTTGTAGGAGGGTCAGGGTCAGGGTTCCTTGTCTGTGTGGGAGTCAAAGGGTAGGATATTTCATGAATTTATGCATCCTAAAAGTGACAAAATGATTATTTCACGAGTGAATTGATCAGTTGGTATGCGAGTCAAACGATTCAACCCTTGAACCGATCATTTCATCATGTTTTTCAATCACAATTGTGTTGGAAACTAATGTCTAATTAATGCATAAAATGATGTCATCACTAATCCATGATCCAATCAAATTGATCCATGAACAAGGTGGTTCATCACATGAATTGGTCGTTTGGCTAACCTTGAGCCGATTGGTTCATGCCATGGTTCAACCAATATTCAGCAATGTAATTTACAATCAACCTAGCTTTCCAAGTGATCGGTTCAACACTTGAACTGGTCGATTCAGAGTTTAGTCAGCCAATTGTTGTTTTAATTGAATACCTAAATACTTTAGTAATCAAGTTATTCATCATTCATGATAAACACTTATTCCAAGTGTATCCTATGTGTGTGACCGTGTAGGTTCCAAGTTACATTATCAGTGAATGTCCATAACTATTTTATGGCATCACAAACAATGAGCACTATCTAGTAACATGCCATTGCTACCCATGTAATTGGGAAGTTATAGAACAACTTCAACCTACAATATATGATTAGTGTTACAATGTTTGTATAGTTCCTTTGTAGCTGATATCCAAATTGAACTTAAGGCATGAAATCATTATCCTCTTTAACATTCAGTTCATGTTTCTTGAACTAGAGCAGACTGTCTAAGATATATGTAAGCTCAATATCACATATTGACTCACATGAGCATGGTCATGCATTTCTCAGTCTCACTTATCAATTTGACAGGATGTGATAAACTCGTAAGAGGGAAAAATCCCATCTACATCACTCATAATCATACCCATGTATCACAGTGCACCCCAATCAACACCTTTATGGCTACCCTTATTCAAGGTCATGGTGGGTGATGTCAAAGTTCACCAAAAAAACATGTGATGATTGTAGTGATTTCAGGTCTAAGAACCACAATCACCATCAACACTATAAGAGATGATCTTGACTATCAATTATGGTTTCCATGTATCATTCTTATGGTAAGTTGGTCAGATACATTGTTCTCTAGCAAGTATTTATGTGTCTAGTTTGATATCACATATCATGACTGATGAGATTCTTTCATCAACCAACATACACTCTAGTCTTATGCGTTATTTCCATCTATCAACCTTCCTACAATAACATCCGACTAGGGACATAACAAGAATGTATGTACTCTTGAAATCTGTATGATCTCATTGTTCAAGTCATCAACCCAAATATATACATCATTAAGTAATATCATTCTTTAGACATTTATTATGTTACATAATTTTCTCATAACTGAATGAAACAGAATAAATTGGAAGATTGCCTTTATTATTAGTCAAATCATTTACAAAATATGCTATTACAATCACCATATGATTAGCTCTCTGGGAATACATACCAACAAAAGCCCCATTCAGGCAATTGGCACTCGCAGTCAGCGGATTGCATTGAAACACAAGAAGAGTAAGTTGGGCACCAAGTGAGTCAGGCAACTGGATCAACCATTTAGTATGTTCATAGTTGATCATAATTAATCATAGATGATCAAAAACCTTGGCATTTTCTAAGTCACCTAACTCATGTGTAAGTTTCCCAACTGATCAATTGGGTGCTCTCCCTAAAGACAAGTCAGTCGACCGGTTCACCAGTTACAAGGCTTAGTAGGCAATGGTCAGCCGACTCACTTTGCAAGTTGGCCGACGGGATCCCCCTATTGTGGTCTATGCCAAGGCACGCCCAACAAGCCATCCAATCCATGAACCAGTCACCCAGATGGGTATGGTCCATCCAAGACATAAGTGGTCAATCACCCGAATGGCATGTTTCTAGTAGATGCAAAGACAACATTGTCGATCCATCTATTGGAAGAAAATTGTGGTCCCAGTGGCACTCATATAAACACAACTTCTACCTAGATGACATGGTTTCGATTCCCTAGCACCAGATCATGAATTTCCCAAGTAGAAGAACCGTACAGAAATGTGGAACGACACCCTCCTCTTGGATAATTGCTACACTATTGATATTGTTGGTGTTACAGGCTCATCAGAGATCATGTCTACAAATGTCCATGCCTACTATGATATGATTTCTTCTCTCCTTCCTTGTTCTTGTGTTTGTTCCAATGCTATGAGTGAGTAGTCTCCTCTTTGCTTGTCACCTATACTTTGTGCATCATTAATATTAATTGTTTTGTTTGTATGATTGTTTTCATTCATTTATTGCATGCTTCATGAATTGATCACCATATTTGCATATCTATTATAATCCTAGAAGTAGAAATCATGGAATCTAGGATTAGACTATTGAATGAAAAATGCTCAAACCCGAATATGATCACAAAAAGATGTTCGTCGGGGTGATGGGTTGTTGATTTGTAGGTACCAAAACCTCGAGCCTATGGGAAACTTATCCATGTGAAATTTGTGATCATAAAGGACACAAAATGTCTTGGCCTCAATATAAATAACTATAATAATGAGAATTGTAGTGTGTAGGATGAAGTACAAAGGAAGAGGTTGTGAAACATTTCTTCCTCATTGTTTGTAATATTTGATTCAATCATTTCATTTAATTGTTTTAACTTCTTGCATTCTAGTTTAAAACAAATCATTTTCTAAACATTGATCTTAATTAACTCAGATTTAATAAACAAATTTTAAAAGGATTGTATCTTGGGTTTGATCATAACACTATATTGCAATAATATGTGTCCTCTTATGGGTGGTGATTACCACATAGATTAGGTAAAAATCTAGGGATTCTCCCCAAGGTGAATTTCTTGTGCTATAATCACACACATCGATAAGTGTCGAAGAGTAGTGTATCAATTGTATGGGATTTATGAAACCCATTATTGGTTATATATACATTGAACAAATGCATGATTGATTTAGTCATGGGGAGTTGGGTGCCCAAACATTTATGTTCGTTGATGCGATGATTTTGAGTTGCATTTATAGACTTGTTTTACTTGTGTTTTATGCATGTATTGGTTATTTTGGAGGTTAATATTGCATAATTCATTTACTTTGGTCTATGAGCCTTCTCAACATCAATTCTCCCTTATTTTATTGTTTTGAGAATAAATGATTACAATAATATGTTTTATTTCGGCTTATGTGGTTTTATGTTGCAATTTCAGGAAAAATGAATATATGCAGGTGTCGATACTATCGACATCTATCGATACCATCGACACGACCACAGGTTGCCAGCCGTAAGGAGTAGCACAGAGTCGATACCATCGATGGACAAGTCGATGGTAGTGACTTACCATCAGGTTGTTGGCGAGAAGAGGGTTGATACTATCGACTCCAAAGTCGATACTATCGACCCTAGAAGATTTAGCGAGGGAAGAGGACAAAAAGCGACGCCTAAGGGTGTCGATACCATCGACCCGCGTCGATGGTATCGAGTCAGCATCAGGCGCAACAAAGAAAAGGAAAGAAGATTTGTCGATATCATGCAAAGTCGATACCATCGACTCGCGTCGATGGTATCGACACCGTCAGATACAAGTTTGCTTCAGTTCGATCTAAATCCTACGGTTGTGATATTTTGGCAACCTAACTCGGTGATTATACCTAATGACGGAGGCCAGGAGCAAGGGATCACGTCATTAGCCACTGCACACGTCCCGAGAAGGTGGAGAGAGAAGAATGAAGCCCAGAAGCACGCCCCAGCCTTTCCGAAAGCCAAATAAGACATTTTCCACCGCCGAAAGGCTGTAGAGCGTGCATTCCACGTCGAGGAATGCTTGGATCTTCTCCGTTCAGGGGTTTCTTTACTTATTCACATTTTTCTCCATGTTTCCCCTTTTCTCTACCATGTTTTGCTCTGAGATGAACATGCGGGGCTAATCCCCTTTGTCTTTAGGACCGGGAGTAGCCCGGGGAAGCATTGTATGACATTTTATCATAGTAATTCATCATTTATCTCTTAAATCTGTGGTATGATTTCATTTTCTCAATCATATTGTTATGCTTGATCACCATAATGATAATATAATGCCCTTAATTACTTTGAAAGAAGAATTAACGATTGAAAAGAGACGAAATTCACATTAATTAACAAATCCCTTGAACAAAGCGATGTACGGTTAATGGTGGAAACCCAGAGGTCATTTTTAATGCACCTAGTTTAGGGTATAGGTTACTACGACGGTGGAACCGACCTAGACATAGGTAGTGAATTGTACCACGACAGTGGACAATTATGACTACAGGCCACTACCCGGATTGAGAGATGAACTTGTTTAACTATATAAAAATTCATACAATGAAAACCCGCAGTGAAACCACAATCCTAAAGATATCCATTTGAATTGATTAAATTACACCTTTAATTGATTGGTTTGTTTTATTTTATTTTCTTTTTAATTTTACAACAACTCTCAAACTCTTTTAATAGGTTTAGCTGATCGCGAACAGTTAGTAGTAGTAGTATACTGATAGTTCAGTGTCCCTGAGTTCGAGTTGGGCCTCACACGGGTCTATACTACATTGACGTGTACACTTGCGTTCGACGCCCGGTAAAAGTGTGTCAAGTTTTTGGCACCGTTGCCGGGGACACGGCAACTGTCAGCACTACAAGTGCTGCAAGCAACCATTCTAAGCCACTTTTTAATTTTAATTTTTATTATTCAATAATCATTTTTGAAATTCATAGTTTACCGTTCATATTTAGAAATCGTCTATCACGGTACTGAACTGAGATTACTATTTTTTGTAGGTATTGTGCATGGTGCAGACGCGTAACACCGACTACACGCAACGAGCACCAGAGGTTCCACTTTCGGGACCTGATGATGAGGAGGATTACAATCAAGACCAACTGGAAGATATAGATTCCGACTCAGAACAAGAAGCCGTGTCCGAAGAGCAGACGATATGGGAGAAGATCAAAGCTTCTTCCTCATCCACTTCAAAGGGGCCAATTAAGAAGAAGGCGATTAACATTCCGACTTATAAGATTGATCCGACATTGATAAACTTGGTCAAGTCAAATGCATTCCATGAGCTAAAGAACAAAGACCCGGTGACTCATATTAGCCAGTTCGTGGAGAACTGCGACATGACAAAAATAGACAGGTTTCCGCAGGAGACACTATACTTGAAGCTGTTCTCGAGCTCTCTAGTGGGAAATGCACAGGAATGGTTGCATAATCTTGACGATGAGTATGTGGAATCATGGAACCACATGGTGGAAGTATTCTTTGTAAGGTTCTTTCCGCCTGAAAAGACAAATGATATGATCATAAAAATCCATAATTTTAGCCAGAAAGAAGGGGAGACTTACTCTGAGACCTGGGAGCGGTTCCAGATCATGCTTAGGAGGTTCCCACATCATGGGCTTGACAAGGAGACACAGGTCAAAATATTCTATTTTGCTCTCTCCGAGCATGATAGAAGTAACTTGGATTCCACAGGTTCAGGGTTCTTTTTGAACAACACAGACATGAGGTGTTGGGAAATTCTGAAAAACATGGCCAAGAAGTAATCCTGGGGTGACAGAGACGCCGTAGAGCACGTTCGAGTTGTGGGTGAGTCAAAGGCCATCAAAGAGATGAATGAGAAGATGGACCTTCTAGCCAAGAAACTACTTGCAAAAGAAGATACCGAATCTGAAGATGAAGCTCAAGTCAAATTCATGCGCCAGCAGTAGGGTACAGAAACAATGATTACTCATGGAGGAAGGACAAGAAATTTTCTTGGAAAGATATGAACAACTTCTTGCAGGACCCCGATGTAAAACCCCATCCGGCGTCAGAGGATAAGAGCACGGAGTTGCTCAACCAAGTGATAAAGCAGAACCAAGAACTGATGAACACTTTTGGCCAGCAGATCAAGCAACAGGGGGAATTCATGAATCAGTTTGGGCAGACATTGTAGAGCCATGGGGCTCAGATGAGGACGATAGAGACGTCTATGGTGCAATTGGCAGCTGAGATAGCAAATCTGAAGAAGCCAACGCAGCAAGGCTTCCCGGGTAACACAAACATACCAGGAGGAAACCAGTAGGAGAAGGCAATCTTGCTACAGAGTGGCAAGAAGATTTTAAACCCCATGGCCGATGAACCAAGCAAACACCAGTCAGAAACTGAAGGTGAGGCCACAGAGGAAGTGCCAAATCCATTCACAGAGTCGGTTGAGGATATAGTAGAGGAAGTCACAGCTGAACCTGTTACTACTGAGGATGAGACAAAGAAGAGGACACCATATGTGCCACCACATCAAAGGGTACAGGTTGTCCCGGTCCCATATCCAAATAGTGTGAAAGCAAAGAAAGTGGACGCCCAGTTCAATAAGTTTATGGATAGTTTTAGAAAGCTCTCTGTCAACATTCCTTTATTAGAAGCAATCGAGCAGATACCCTCCTATGGGAATTTCTTGAAAGACAACATCACAAAGAAAAGGAAAATCCCTGATACTGAGGTTGTGGTTCTCAAGGAGCAGGTGAGTGCCTTCATCATGGACACATTACCACCAAAAAGGCAGGATCTGGGTTGCTTCAATATTTCATGTTACATTGGTAAGGTGAAATTTGGCGAAGCCCTGTGTGATTCCGGGGCAAGTATAAACCTGATGCCCCTCTCTACGTTCAAGAAATTGGGATTAAAGGAATCAAGGCCAAGCAATATGATAATACAGTTGGTGGATAATTCAGTGGTAAAGCCATACGACATTTGTGAAGATGTGTTGGTGAAAGTAGATCGGTTTGTATTCCCAGCAGACTTTGTTGTAATGGAGATGCAAGATGAACAGGGTAATGAGTTACTCCTCGGACGACCATTCCAAGCCACTACTGACATGATACTTGAGATGGGAAGAGGTCGGTTGACCTTGGCTATCGCTGATGATCGGTTTGAGATGGCCATGCCCTCAAGCACTATGCAATCAAAAGTAAAGGAGCACTGCCGCATGATGAAGCACTTTGACCAGAATATTTCTCTTTGTCTAGGGAAGCCATTTTTAGATATGGCTCATGTGATGACTAAAGTAGAAAAAGGGACACTAGTTGTAGACATCATGGAGCAGACCAAGGTTGTGTCGCTTAACAAGGTTGTGGGTTTTCCCAATGATGAAGAGGAGGACATCCCTCCCTCTACTGAAGATGAGGCCATAGCAAGTTCTGTTTTGAATGCATATCCAGAATTACCGCTTGAAGCCTGCCTAGTTAATATAACACATGATTGGATGAAAAGCAAGTCACTGCAAGAGTGTGCCAAGATTCTTTAGGTGCTTCAATGCTTTTACGCTAGGTACTATGAGGACCTAGGAGAACTTCCACCACCGCTTCAGTCATCCTTGATCAGCCCGCCAGATTTAGAATTGAAGCCATTGCCACCGCACTTGAAATATGCATTTCTAACTGAGGGTGAGAAGCTACCAGTGATCATTTTGGCATATCTGAGTGTCTAAGAGGAGGATCAATTGTTGATCGTGCTGAATAACCACCGAGGTGCATTTGGGTGGTCGGTAGCGGACATCAAGGGGATCTCCCCTACATTGTGCCAGCACAAGATCCGGCTCAAGGAGGGAGCCAAACCGGTGATTCAACCACAGTTTCGACTTAATCCTAGCATGATGGAGGTCATAAAGAAGGAGGTGATCAAGCTCCTTTCTGCAGGCATCATCTATGCCATATCTGACTCAACGTGGGTGAGTCCTACACATGTAGTCCCTAAAAAGAGGGGAATTACTGTTACACATAATTTGTTAAATGAACCTGTCACGACCCGCTTGGTAACCGGGTGGCGTGTATGTATAGAATACCGTAGATTGAATGCTGCTACGCTTAAGGATCATTTCCCTCTTCCATTCATTGATCAGATTTTAGAGCAATTAGCAGGTCGATCTCATTTTTGTTTTCTCGATGGTTATTCGGGGTACAATTAGATTTCCATTGATCCTAAGGACCAAGAGAAGTCCACCTTCACTTGTCCTTACAGAACATTTGCTTACCGTTGTATGCCATTTGGTCTTTGTAATGCACCGACAACCTTTCCGCGTTGCATGCTTGCCATTTTCTCTAATATGGTTGAACATTGTTTGGAGGTTTTTTATGGACGGTTTCTCTGTCTATGGTGTGTCCTTTGACGAATGTTTATACAATTTGGATAAGGTTTTGCAACACTGTGAGGACACGCATTTGGTCCTCAATTGGGAGAAATGCCACATGATGGTCAGTGAAGGGATTGTGCTGGGACATAAAGTGTCTAGAAAGGGGTTGGAGGTAGACCCGGTGAAGATCGAAGTGATTTCCAAATTTCCCCCACCGAATTCGGTTAAAGGGGTACGGAGTTTTCTAGGTCACGTCGGTTTCTATCGCCGCTTTATAAAAGATTTCTCAAAAATTGCCAAACCATTATCTGAGTTGTTGGAAAAGGATGTTGTGTTTGATTTTAATGAAAAGTGTCTACATGCGTTTAACGTGCTTAAAGAAAAACTAATTTTGGCACCGATTGTGCAAACACTGGACTGGACCAAACCGTTTGAATTGATGTGTGATGCGTCGGATTTCACAGTGGGGGTTGTTTTGGGACAACTTGTGGACAATAAACCCGTTGTGATTTTCTATGCATCCAAAACTTTAAATAACACACAGTTAAACTACATGAAAACTAAAAAAGAACTTCTCGCCGTTGTTTTTGCTTTTGAAAAATTCTGGCAATATCTTGTAGGATCTAAAGTCATGGTATGGATGGATCACGCAGCCATTAAGTACTTGATGGAGAAAAAGGATGCCAAACCTAGACTGATTAGGTGGATCTTACTTTTATAAGAATTTGATATTGAAATAAATGATAAGGCGGGAATAGAAAATGTGGTTGCGGACCATCTTTCCAGGTTGGAAAGGGTAGATGAGAAGGATGTGCATATACCCATTACGGAGACATTTCCTGATGAGCAACTTTTATCTGTGAAATCTAAAGATCCTTAGTTTTCTTATATAGTTAATTATCTTGCTTGCAAAATTATCCCAGATGATTGGACATATCAAGAGAAAAAGAAAAATTTCCATTATTTACGATATTATTTTTGGGATGACCCTATTCTGTTGAAGCAGTGCAGGGATGGTGTGTTGCGCAGATGTGTACCGGAAGTGGAATATGAAAGTGTCTTACATCATTGCCATACTCTCTCGACGGGTGGCCACCATGCAAGTTCTAGAACTGTGGCCAAGGTACTGGAAAGTGGTCTTTACTGGCCTACTTTGTTCAGGGACGCATATGACTATGTGCGACAATGTGATTCCTGCCAAAGGGCAGGTAACATTATAAAAAGATAGGAGAAGCCCCTTAATGTATTTCAAGAAGTCGAGGTGTTCGATCTGTGGGGTATTGATTTTATGGGACCCTTTGTGTCCTCAAATTCTAACTCGTACATTTTATTAGCTGTTGATTATGTGTTGAAGTGGGTAGAGGCAATACCCACTAGGACTAATGATGCCGATGTAGTGTGCAGGTTTGTCAAAGAATACATTTTCTGCAGGTTTGGTGTACCAAGAATGATCATTAGTGATGGAGGTACGCATTTCTGGAATCAGAATTTTACGACATTGTTGAGAAAGTACGGGGTAAAGCACAACATTGGTACCCTGTACCATCCGCAGACACAGGGGCAAGTGGAGGTCTCCAATCGAGAGTTTAAGAAGATCTTGGAGCGCATTGTGGCTTCAACAAGGAAAATGGGAGTATCTTGCTACCGGACGCTTTGTGGGCATACAGGATGGCGTTTAAGACACCTATAGGCACTACGCCTTTTAGGTTGGCTTACGGTTGAGCCTGCCATTTGCCGGTGGAATTGGAGCATAAAGCGCATTGGGCGCTGAGGAAGTTGAATTTGAACTATGATGAAGCGGGAAAGAAGAGGTTGCTTGAGTTGAATGAACTTGACGAGCTGAGGATGAATGCATATGAAAGCTCACAAATCTACAAGGAGCAAACAAAGCTGATTCATGATCGCCATATTCAGATGTACATCTTTAAGAAAGGAGATCGTGTACTCTTGTTCAACTCCAAGTTGAAGATGCATCCCGGGAAA
This sequence comes from Alisma plantago-aquatica, assembly GCA_963693085.1. NCBI lineage: Eukaryota > Viridiplantae > Streptophyta > Magnoliopsida > Alismatales > Alismataceae > Alisma > Alisma plantago-aquatica. Next base: position 284,036,010 of record OY856413.1, read on the forward strand.
TTGAAATCCTGATGGAGTGGACCGTTCACCGTGGAGGAAGTCAGGCCACATGGCGCAATCATGGTGTGTGATGGCGAGACAACATTCTTGGTTAATGGACAACGATTGAAGTTGTATTTTGGTAAAGATTACACGAGGAAAGTGAATGAGGTCAAACTCATAGCGCTTCCGGATGCATGAGGAACTTGAATTCGTCTAGCCTAAGAAGTTAAATAAGGGCGCTTGTTGGGAGGCAACCCAACCATCGGTACTTTCGTTTAGTTTCTTTCACTTTTGTACTTTAGTTTGATTTGATTTTGTTTTTAAGTGTAAACAAGGTACCTTGATCGTTTGTTCAATGTGAAGGACTGAGGCAGGGTCGATACTATCGACCCCTGTGTCGATAGTATCGACAGGGGTACAGGTTGGCGGCTACAGAAATCTCACTGCATCGATACTATCGACGGCCTCGTCGATAGTATCGACACACCATCAGGATGATCACAAAAATGAGGTTGATAGTATCGACATGCATGTCGATACTATCGAGATCTCTGGAGATATTCAGACGAAAATTGTCTCAGTGAAGTCGATACCATCGACAGGCCCGTCGATGGTATCGACCCGGCTACAGGCAGAAGGCGGTGGTCGGGCCTCGCGAGGGTGTTTGCCCTAAGAAGAGTCGATACTATTGACTCGCGTCGATGGTATCAATGCGACATGTCACCGATCCGTGAGAGGAAATCAACGGCGATCGTTGCATCAAGAGAGTCGATCCGTGGGATGGGTCGATACCATTGACCCCCGTCGATGGTATCGACGTGTCATCGATCTGGGCCCCCAAATCGGGCTATCGACAAACGTCGATACTAGCGGAAGACGGATTGTGCTACAGGTGTCGATACCATCGACTCGCGTCGATGGTATCGACGGGCACACAGCATCGCCGGCCACGGTTATAAAAGGGATGGTTTGTCATCATATGACATCACACCTTCACAACTTTCTTCCTCCACTTGTGCCGTGCATTTTGTTGAGCGACTGGAGCCCAGCTACGAGCATCCAAGGAGCGCGTTCTTCCCTGAGCCTTCACTGAGCGGAGACTGTCTTCTCCGACCTTCATCGAGCTTCGTATTCTACTCCTCCTTTCTTTGCAAAGATGGTGCATACCGCCGGCGCATCCTCTTCGCGCGCGACACCAATGGAGATCCCCGAGTTTATCCCTCCACCGATTGCATCTATTCCTCCCCCGTGGATTTTCCATCCTTCCGTGGAGGTCCGGAAGGTCTATGAGGAGCTGCTAAAGAGAAAGATAGAGCTGACCCGCTACGTCGATCGGGACATGGTTCATTATCTTGGGTTCGAGCCCAATCTTGCCTACGTTCTCAAGGGGAAGGCAAGGCATACGGGCAGGAGGCCCGAGGAGATGGAATTCCACGTCGACGGCCAACCATTCTTTGGAGAATGGACGACATACAAGGAGCTCGTGGCAGAGTTCATGGCGTCGCTGGGCATATGCGTCGTGCCTAACGACGTTATCGCTACTGACCGGGAATGGATCAAGGGTCGCGTTTCTTTCCGGTTGTATAACAATGATTACACTCTCACCCTGAGGCAGTTCAATTCCATTTACAACTGGAATCATGGGCGAGATCAGTACTGGTGGCCAGACAATAGGACAGACTATGATGTTATCTTTGCCGAGCTAGTGACTGCGCCGCCCGGCAAATCCGTGAACTACCACAATACGGCGGTGGAAGATTTCGAGCATCCGTTCATGCGGATTCTTCACCGCGTGCTCTGCACCACCTTATTCGCGTGTGGTAATTTGTCTCTCAGCAAATTTCAAGAGACAGATTTGTTTTTTTGACACAAGTTGCTGAAGTGAGAAGAATGTAATTGGGGCGCATTTTTCTTGACGCGCGTGTTGGCTGTAAGGAGGAGTACGCGGAAGGCTCCAATCTACTTTGGAGGGCTCATCACACCGTTAGCCCACTATCTTGGGTTAAATTTCTCCCAGCTTACTCCCCTCTCCAACCGGAGCAAAGTCAACCTGCAGCATCTTCATCGCTCCAGCCTTATCCTGCTTCGTGATGGTCTGGTATATGCACATTGCCATGTTAATCATGCCTATCAAGAGTGTTCACTTCCAGACCCTGTCTTCAACATTGAGGGCGCTCAGCATTTCAGGTGGCCTGTCATCGCCATCGAGAGCTCGGATGAAGACGGAGGCAACGACGACGACGACAATGACGGCGATGAGCATGAAGAGGAAGAGGAGGCTTTCACTCCTCTTCGGGCACGAGTGGCACCCAAGAAGCATCCCCGCATGCATCTGGGTGCATCTTCATCTTCGCAGCCTCTGCCACCTCATCCCTCTCCTCAAGGAGAGGATGTCTACTCCATGCAAGGGATGTATGCAATGCTGCAGGATATTCATCAGACGCAGCAGCAGCATACATAGTCATATGCCGGTATTCAGGACACGACGAACCGGCTACTAGATAATCAGAGGGCAATTTTTGAAAATGAGTGCCTCCTCCTCGACAACCAACAGCACATCCACGACATGTTGCATAGGATGGAGATGCAGCAGCAGACCTTCTACGATCATTACTGGAGCCAGAATTACTTTGGGGGGTATCCACAACCTCCACCAATGCCCCAGTATGATCTGAGCTTTCAGGGGCAGTACCCGTCTTGGGATCCCACGGCCCTGTAGTGCCCGCCTCCTCTGGAAGAATGATCGGTATCACTGTTCCACCTTTTTACTTTTTTTACTATGAGGCTATAGTCGAATTCAAGCTTAGGGGGGGAGTTGGAACCTCTCTATCCTTTAGTTTTTAGTTTTTTATTATTTTGTCTTTTGTCATTTGTTTCTCTTAGTTTTTAGTTTGTTTGTAGGATCCACACCCTATCTAGTGTAATTGTGGATGTCTTAAGTCATGTGTCATTTTGTTGCTTGTACATGGGAATTAGGGGCAAAAATTAAATTTTTTTAGTGTTTTGCAAGCTTGTGTTGTTCAACTTTGAGCACATAACTTAAGGAAATAATTGGGTTTGTCAACTCTAAAATAGAAAATCACAACTGTACATTCTCATGATTCATGAAAATTGGACAAAAATGGTTGGTTGAGCCTAAACTAATCAAATGATAATGAGACTCTAATTTGAAGTAAGAGAGAGAAACCTCTTAATTACTACACAGGTCAATAAAGAGTGACACTTAATAATTTACAAAGGTTCAGTCAATTAGTATTGTGATCTATCCACCACATTTTTTTCTCATACTCCACCTTAAGAACTGGAAGTACATTACGGTTTTAATTTCTTTGATTGCATTCCATATAGATAGGTCTTGCATTGCATCTATTTTTCACATATTTTGCATGAAAAAAAACAAGAAGAAAAATAGATTAGCTATACATGCACATTATCCTTAGGTGCATGTCATTTAGTCGCATGAGTATCATTTTGTAGCTTCATTCACATTTTTGTGCATATAGTACAACATGCATCTTATTTCTTCTTAAACATTAAGGGTGATGAACTTGTTCCATACATTCTGAATGCTTCAAGTATAAAGTTGTGCAACAAGAAATGAGCCCGACGGACAAGTCGATGGTAGCGACTTACCATCAGCTTGTTGGCGAGAAGAGGGTCGATACTATCGATTCCAAAGTCGATATTATCGACCCTAGAAGATTTAGCGACGGAAGAGGACAAAAAGCGACGCCTAAGGGTGTCGATACCATCGACCCGCGTCGATGGTATCGAGTCAGCATCAGGCGCAACAAAGAAAAGGAAAGAAGATTTGTCGATATCGTGCAGAGTCGATACCATCGACTCGCGTCGATGGTATCGACACCGTCAGATACAAGTTTGCTTCAGATCGATCTAAATCCGACAGCTGTGATATTTTGGCAACCTAACTCGGTGATTATACCTAATGACGACGGTCAGGAGCAAGGGATCACGTCATTAGCCGCTGCACACGTCCCGAGAAGGTGGAGAGAGAAGAACGAAGCCCAGAAGCACGCCCCAGCCATTCCAGAAGCCAAAGAAGATGTTTTCCACCGCCGAAAGGCTGTAGAGCGTGCATTCCACGCCGAGGAACGCTTGGATCTTCTCCGTTCAGGGGTTTCTTTACTTATTCACATTTTTCTCCATGTTTCCCCTTTTCTCTACCATGTTTTTCTCTGAGATGAACATGTGGGGCTAATCCCCTTTATCTTTAGGACCAGGAGTAGCCCGAGGAAGCATTGTATGACATTTTTATCATAGTAATTCATCATTTATCTCTTAAATCTGTGGTATGATTTTGTTTTCTCAATTATATTGTTATGCTTGATCACCATAATGATAATCTAATGCCCTTAATTACTTTGAAAGAAGAATTAACAGTTGAAAAGAGACGAAATTCACATTAATTAAAAAATCCCTTGAACAAGGTGATGTACGGTTAATGGTGGAAACCCAGAGGTCATTTTTAATGCACCTAGTTTAGGGTATATGTTACTACGATGGTGGACCGACCTAGACATAGGTAGTGAATTGTACCACGACAGTGGGAAATTCTGACTACAGACCACTACCCGGATTGAGAGATGAACTTGTTTAACTATATAAAAATTCATACAATGAAAACCCGCGGTGAAACCGCAATCCTAAAGATATCCATTTGAATTGATTAAATAACACCTTTAATCGATTGGTTTGTTTTATTTTATTTTCTTTTTAATTTTACAACAACTCTCAAACTCTTTTAATAGGTTTAGCTGATCGCGAACAGTTAGTAGTAGTCTACTGATAGTTCAGTATCCCTAAGTTTGACTTGGGCCTCACAAGGGCCTATACTACATTGACGCGTACACTTGCGTTCGACGCATGGTAAAAGCGTGTCATTCGTCTTTCTACATTATGCAAAAATCAAAAGGAATTTATTTTATCCTTGTTTTCTATAGTAATCAACAAACCTAATGCTAATTCTCCAATATATTTTTAACTCTTACATACACCAAAAAAAGGGAATATTTTATTAATAAGTGAGTTGAAATGATTGGAAAAGTAGGATCCTCCAAAATTTTATGAGGAAAATGTAAAAAATCATAAAATAACTCCAGAAATACATAAAAACATGTCGTTGGGAAAATGAATAGCTCCAAAATACATAGAAATGGATTTTATGCATAGATTCAATATAAAGAAAAAAAATTACATATTTGTAAGGTGTTAGGTTCCGCAAACCACCCATACCTACATTATGTTACCTATCTTGGGAGAATGAGCACGTCAAAATGTATTTGAATTTTTATATATTCATAAATATATGATGTTCTACATTGATTGTTAGTGATCACAATGAATTAGAACTGCATGGAAGGTTGATTTTGGGTTCTCATTTTATCAAAACACTAATGTCATTAAAAAAGAGGAGGATGTAGGATTTACATAACATCTTGAACCCACCTTGGATGGACATTTTTCGAGTAATGGATGATGTTTTCCTTCATTATGATTGTCTATTTACATGAGAAAATCTTAGATTTCCCACTCACTTCTTTGATTATGAGTTATACATTTACCTTATGGGGAAGACTATTTAGGAATTATAGTGGTGAGGTATCATGTATCCTTCTCTAAAATTTTGTGAAAGAAGACTAAAGATCACATTTTCATTAATTTTTGTTCTTATTTATAAATTGGGTTTAGAGTGTAGGTTGATTTAGGGTTTTGACACTTTCCATTTGAACATCATGAGTCGAAAAGGATATTTCATGTGATCTTCAAAATCTGCATAGAAGATATAAGGATGCACATATGTGGGGTGTTGATGTCATGTTTTGTGATAATGTTATCATTCAAAAAATGGTTCAAATTATTTTTTCAAAGTTTCTTCATGTTTCCTATATGTATGTGTGACTTTTATGTGCATCTTAGACATTCCCTAATATTTTTGTGATTATAACCGAATTCGGTAAAAATAATGGTGAGTTTTTATGCATTTTCTTATATCATTTGAGGATAATTTTCAAGGGTGTTTATCTATGGCGTGCCTATCAAACTAGGTCTGCATGATTTCACAATAATGACAAGGGGAGTAAGGTTGATGTAAGTGATTAAGGTGATGTTTTTAGATAAAAATTAATTGGGTACATATGTGCAATGTCTATAGTTTATTACATATTTGATGGGATTTTTATAAGTTGGTAGGTTTCTTGAAAGTTATAATGCTTTTGTTAAAGTTAGTTGGGGATGATTTAGATCCTTGTCTAATCAACTAGGGTTAAAAGGTAATTGTGGTGTTTCGAAGTATGTTTTGATGGATGTGTAGATGATTGCTAAGGATACTTCCCTGATTTTGTTTCTTTTGTTCTATGGATTTCTATCCAATAGGTGTAATCCATGTACAATATTCTAAACTTGACAAAAATATGTGATTCTAAGTAGTGTGTTTAAACAAGTTTAGTGGGGTGATTTTACTACTAATATTTTATGTGGGTGATACACTATTCATAGATAATTGTGTTCCTACTCTTCAAACGAGACATACCAATTTGTCAAATGTTTTGTTTAAGAATGAATTGGGATAAGACACATGTCTGTAAAGATATATCTAGACTATTCCTTGGCTTATGTCTATATATATATATATATATATATATATATATATACATACAAGATGTCAGATTTTCCATCATGTGGGAGTCTAAGAAGGTAACTTACTAATTTCACATGGGATAATTATTTCTAAGTCTAACCACAACAACCTTTTAGATGAAAGGAATGGCACGAGTAAGGTTTTTTATGCATTGGTAATGGAATCTATATGTATCTGATTTTATATGCATCTAGATGTCTTACATTCTTTGACCATTATGAGAAAATTTCCAATAGGTCCATGGGAAGGTCATTGAACTATATTCAAGAATATCCTTAAGAACTGATAAGGACTAGTAATTCATTCTTAGTATATATAGATGTAGAAGAATTGATTGTAAAATGACATTGATAATATCTTCTAAATTGACAAGAACAAACCTTGATTGAAAATGGTTTTGTGTTTTTGTATTATAGTACTACTTTTATTTTTAAGGATTAAAAGTAGGAGACATAGGTTGATTCTTCAATAGAACCCGAGTACATTTATATGTTTGGTGCAGAAGCATAATCTGATGATCAAGAAGTTTATCAATGAACTTGGAGTATTTTACTAGCATTGCTATATGTTATAACTATAATGTGACAACCACAAGGTTGTCACACAAAACATTAAACCAATATCACAATAGTGTCCCGAACATGTGCTTTGGAGCTTAAATATGGTAAAATAGATCCTTAAATAAGGTAATGTGATTTTTTTAGGGTGTTGATAGAGGGAAACCTAATCGAACATTTGAATAAGAAATTATCACACTAGAAGCATGATGGTCATTTAATACCATTAATGTTGGATATGTGTAAAATTCATTCATCTATAGTTACTAGGATACTCTCTACATTTATTATGAAAAAACACATATTTTGTTGGGCTAATTTGATCAAGTGATATTAATGAGCATAACAGTTTCTAACAAATTAACTAGTTTGCATATAACCCCAAGTATTTTAGTTTCATTGGATCCTATTTGGGTATAAACAACTATAATCTTAATCATCCATATTTGATTGATGTTGTTGTACTGGGACAATTATGATGCAAAAAAAGTTGAATGTGTGGTAACTGATAACCATGTATCATGGGTCATATGGAATATCAAACAAGACACATATTTATTTTCTACACAAAAATTCTACTAGATAGAGATACCTTGAAAGTGATTATGTATGTTTATGTAGAGTCATCTCTCAATGTGATAATGGTGATGTAAACCATTAGCCTAAAGTTGCTATTATGGTCACTTGACGATCATCACTCAATGTGATCTTAATGACGATTTTTATAAAGTAGGTGATTGGATGTGTTGGAATACATGGAGAACATTGTGATTTATTTGTATGGTAGTTATCCAACTTATTCCATGAAGATATGTCCTAGGCTTCTTCAAAATTGAGATTTGAAATTGCATTACAATGATCCTATGATTTTGCATGAACTATCGAGTGTGTTTGTCTATTACTAGTCTACTTTTATATCGAAAAACTTGGATTCAATATCATGAGTATGAATTATTCATGCCTTTATTTCTAGTTGGATATAGATGTAAAAGGGATTTTACAACACAGTGATATTGGTCAAGAAATGCTTAGTCAATGTTTGATTAACCCTATAACTTGTACAGAAATGATCTTTTTTTCTATAAATCACTCCTTTTGGTGGGACTTTAATGTTGAATAATCAATCCACTACCAATGTATTATGGTTTCTACAAGGTTATATGAAAAGTGTCTTGAATAAATTTAGAAATTGGCCTTATTGTAAATGTTACGATCAATAAAGGGGCTTGAAAGTTAGTTTTTAGGACTTAGAATTCTTGTTAGACTAGGAATCAATATACAAATCTCATTCCACTTTTCTAAAAATCTTTGGGTTATGGAAACTTGTTCTTAGTTTATAGCTTTACTAGTTTCTCTGTTAGTTAAGGCAAAACCACTTGTACATACTAAACTAAGCATAGAAGGAGGGGCAAATGATATAGAGAAACTTTGTAGACACAAGTTTAAAAAGTTTTCTAGACTAAAAAGAATATATAGACCAATTGATGAAAGGGTATCATTGACCAAGGGAACTTGAATTGACCAAAGGAGTTGATTAAAGGATGCTTCGATAGATTGACAGAATGCTTGATTCAAAAGTCGGCCAATATATAACAACAATATATAATAGGACAAAATGATCAACATAGGGTGATTCAGTCATCCCATATTGACTGAAGCAGGGTGCTTCAATTGTGGTGGCATTGATCAATGTGAGTGCATTAATCTCTCCCCGATGCACTCTGACCCCCTTCAATGCATAGGGCATCTCCTAATTCAATGTTTTGACCAGTAGAGGATTTGGTCGTTGTCAATTTCACCAACATATCCAATCACAAAACATTGATATCACATTATGTACTTAATAAAATTCAATGAAAATTGAAATATGTGTCCACGGTTGTAAGTGTAGCATCTATCTAGTAAAAATCTAACTTAGAGTCATGCTGAACGTAATGGTGATTTTGTATGGAAAAAAGAGGAGAATGTGAAGAACAATGGAAGTACATAAACTATAGCTAGACCAACAGAGGTAAACTTGCTTATGGTCATTTTTCTTCCATTTGTGCCCTCCTCATTGGGTGAAACCATTTAAATATTTATTTGATCTATTACTCTTCATTTTCCTTTTTGTCTTGATCTAGTAAGCACTATCATTCATGAGAACTAGAATTTGGTCTACATGATGGTCGGATTTGGATATTTCCTTTCAATTACAACCATAGAAAAATGAGATTTGAGATATATATAAAGAATAAGAGTAAAGGAGAGTGGAAAATCTTCAAACCATCATGACTTTATGGAATAAAAGTAATGATTATAAAGAACAATGAATGTCCTTCTTCCTTGATTTATTATTTTCAAACTAGTTAGTCTAGATCCATATTTTTGTTATACCATTTAATAAAATAGTCAACTTGAGTTGGATTATAGTTATATTTATCCTTATATTGTTTTCTTGTGAATATTTTAATGATATGAGAATAGTGAATTTCTAATGCACCTATATATCGGTTTTCCCTAGATACAAACATAGAATCAATACTAGAAAATACAAATAAATTTCTTGGTTGTTTGTAGTTATGACTTCGATTAGAGAATTGCCTAGATGTGTTTTGTGTTTTCATATATGCCTAACTTACTTAGTTCAAGAAAAATACAATGCAAAAAAGTCAAAAAAATCATTATCAAGTATGTCTTTCCAATGTCTCAAAATATTTAGATTTGTTTCTAAAATAAGAATATGAAGTATAAATCTCAACAACTTATTCATAGAGAAAATTCTATAATATGTTCCAATGGGTTCAATATATAAAATACATCATTGTTTTCAGTGACATATACACAATATGGAATAAAAAGAATATCTAAAAAATTAACTATAGCCTTAATATATATAATAATCAGTATGTCATTATAGAATGAAATTTAACAGACAAATAGAAATTAAATTTCCCTAAACACTACATAGTTTATGCAGAGTTTTTCTTTGTAACATAGAAAAGAGTTTACTAGTTAACAATGGGGCAAGAGGGGTTAAACATATCTAGGAAAACCAATTGAATAATATTATGGGTATTCAACAACTAGCAGTATCCAACAATAACCGAAGATCTTGGCGGTACCAAGTTTAAGTGAAGTTACAGTAAGATATGTAACATTAGTTTGAGATCATGATAGTACCCATTTTAATCACTACTCAGTGATTCAACTCTTATGGAACCATTTATGTCAGAAATTTAACACAGAGCACTTTGACTTTGGATGTGTACTAAATTTTATATAAGGAGTCTAATTTATCGGGCCAACTAATATACTTTCTCCATCCAGATGTGGTAACTGTAGTTGCAAACTATGGAGATTGTTTGGAATACTTAGACTCCCAAATCAACTTTAAGTCTATTACAGTGATATCATAGATTTTTGAGATACTTCCAGATGTTTCGTTACACTTCATGTGGAACCAGGACATAATTATTAATAACTCACATCTAAGAAGTTACTAGTTATAATTATTCTTAGTATTTCATTGTGTTGTATGATTTATAGCATTTTCCTATTTAATTCATCATGAAGTCTCCAAGTTTTCTATTTTATGCTTTATACTCCACTTAACGAATCATATATGGATCATCTTGACTATTTGGTGAACTTCCATTTAGTGAGACAATACCTTACACGCTACTTAACAAATTTTTAGCTAACCGTGTTGGTTATGGAGATAACAATGCATCATGAGAGTATTGTTGCATAAGGTTTTTAATGAGTATTTAGTGTTTAATTAGCTAGTGTTGATCCCTATTTATTCTAGGTCCTTCATTGTATGAGAAAAATTACAATAGTCAAGTGCAAAAAATATATAATTCATTTTTTATTATAGTTTGTATTAATGCTTCATGTATTTGTAAATGGTGTAACATTTAGTGATAAATAAGAATATTCTTTTCATATGTATAAGTTTGTAATCATATTTTACAAAGTTTGTCTATGTGTTTATTTTTATAAGGATGATATGGAATATATTTATATGCATTTGAGTTACTCACTTTGACCACCTTGGATCTTAACCCTATATAAGAATAGATTATGGGATTTGGGTTTGAGGGGTTGGTATAAATGCTTAGGTTGAATCATGGGGACCATTAAGTTAGTTATTCATAATCACAAGTGTGGCTATAAGGTGATTTTGCAGTAGCTATAGGAAATTTGAGAATTTGGATACCTTGCCTAGTATACGAACATGGATCGACAAGAATTAATATACTATATTTACTCATTCATGTTTTCCCAATCTAGTTATGTAGTGGGGATAGTCTAGACAAAAATCCTATATATTTAGAGTTGTAAACCCAAAATTCCAGTAAGAATAAGAGCATAAAGACATAAATACATTTGACATTTGTTTTGTATTGCATATTTATTTGGAAAAAAAGAATATAGGTTTCTCTATTTTATGGATCTCAGTTACCTAATATTGAATCATATATGATGCTTTTAATATTCTTACACACGGAATTTACATCGAATATTCTTTACATTCTTCAAACAAGTAAACATAAAAATGTTCTTAAATGATTTCACCCAAATATGATATTTTTATCACATGTGTAATATGAATAAGAGTTGATTAATCTCGAGTAGTTCTTGGTTTCAAGACTACAAGATATGTCTTGGTCCAGTTGCAAGGATACATTGTAGGGATTGAACGAATCCTATTAGTTATCTAATGAGTATAAACTCTAGTAAAAATAAATTTGGTAAGTAATAATAATATGAGGATGATAAGATTTTGAAATCAAAGGGAAAGAGTGGCATAAAGAAGAATTAGTCAAGTCAGGAATTGTGGGCAAGATTGGAACATAAAACAGAGAACCCCAATTTCAGGCATAAAATAAGAAAAGAATATAAAATTTAAGACACAAAATAGTATGGAGCATATTTGATGAAGAATGCTAGATAATAAGAACCCTTTGGGTGTGTAAGAATACATTTGCAAGATCAAAACTATATGAAAATCAGCTATGCTCAGGCTTGACCAAGAAGTCATATGACTATCCCTAATAAAATATGAAAGTAATAAAGATAAGAGAAAAAAATTATCAAAGGTTTTTACTAAAATTTGACAACTATCTTAGCATTAAAACCCTAAATATGATGTTTGGCAATAAAAGAAAGTGTGTGTATATGAATAAATGGGAAAGAATGAATAAAATAAGAAAAAAAATAAGTATATCAAGTTATCTATACAAATTTTGAATGAAGGGAGTTCATGAGGAAAGAAATTTAAGAATATTGAAAGGTACATAAAGAAGATGCATTTCAAAGAGGTTAAATTAAATAACATCATTTGGACATTAACATATAAAATCGGGGTAAGAAATTAAGATGAAAGAATGGGGACAAAGATTGTAAATGATACGATTTAAAGAAAGAGCACTATATGATGAGAAAAAAAAACAAATATGAAGACATGACCCATTCGATATGATCATCTTTACTCTTATTTTGATTTTATGTTGTCACATAGTAATAATCCATTTTTGTTTTGATGTATTTCAATGGATTCTTTATGACTAAATGAATTTAGGAAAGGTAGAGTTAATGCTAAGTAATTTAGTAAGTTGCATGAGTATGAATAGTATGAACAATAGAAAGGATTAATACAAAAAAAAGTTTGAACATTGTATGAGTTATATGAATTAGAATAAAAGCTAAATTAGTACTTGTCTTAGTGGTGAATTTTCCAAGGAGAATGTCGGCATAGAGATGAAATATTGAAATAGCTAAGTGATAATTAGGAATATATATTATGGAATGCATAATCACATCATGATTGAGAATTGAACTAGAGGAGAGAAATATAAGTTAATCATGTTAGATGGATATGATAGAATATGGTATGAGAATGATAGAAATTAAATAAAATTTTGAAACGAGGAAAGCAATACATAATTGATAAATGAGAACAAACCCTATTACTAAGGAAAATGGAAGGAGTAAGAGAACACAAATTAATTTAATATCCTTGATGAGTATTTATTGAAAATTTAAGTGAGGGTTGTATTAAGATAATATTAAAATTACAAACTTCATATGTGTTCCCCTCTATTATGTATTATCTTGCATTAAAGTAAACAAAAAAGAAACTTTGATTGAAAATGAACCCATATGAAAAAAGAGAAGTATTCACAAATACAATTAAAAATAAAGGAAGGACATGATTAAAGGATGGTGAAATATGAGATAAAGATAAGTTGCATGCACATGATTGTTTTAAGCCCAGTTCTAACAAGATTATGAGTAAGGGTTGATTGAGCTTGTTAAATAAAAAGACTCAAGTTTTATAACAATGTTGAAAATAAATAAATAAAATCCAGATGGAAAGATAAGAACAACATACATCTTGTGCATTGATCTTTGAATATATTGTATTCTTGACAATTCTAGAACATTTGAAATAATCTTGAGAGAAAAAAATCACATTTGGATAAGTTTTGCAATCATTTATATCCAACTTTCCACAAGCCCTAGAAGACACCACAAACACCATCTATGACAACTTCTGGTCTCACCATAGACTATCATTTAGAATAGCATTAACGATAGTAGCTAGTCACACCACATACTGTAGGCTACAATTTCTATCCTAGCAGTAGTCAAAGGACTCCTACCTCTAGAGTAGTCCACGCAAACAAACTGGAATCCCTATCATTCACTAATAATAGACAGGAAGGAGTTGTCTCGTACATTGGTGTATTAGTCACCAACATACTCTCCCACCACAACTAAACCTCAGTTCTTTCTCTCCCGTTGTTATCCCTCCCTTTGACTAGTAGGACGTGCTTGGGCTCTCTTGGTTAGCACAACTAGAGAGGACAACAATTTTTAGAGAAATTGATTCTCAATTGTTTGTGTTGTGTTTTAGCAAGCCCCCAATACCCCTCAAATCCTATCAAACATGAGTTGGTTTGTGTAGTATTAGCATGCTTGATTTATCATTCATATTCATCACTGTTTATTGTTTCAAATTTTGTAACTCTTCCCATTGCCAATTCGACTAGTGAAAACTATATGTTTACCTGCCAATGACATGGTATTGAATAGATAGGTAAGTGTTTTATCTCTAGAACATATTATAATATTAGGGTTCAATGTCAAAATACATGTCAAGTCAAGCTAACCTTTCAATTTCACCACCTTTTGGATTGGTGTTCAATAGAGTCTATAAGGAGATTCTTTTGTGATCAACTTTAAACAAGAATCATGGAACTTTAGAAATTAGAAGGTGATATATTGACTTCTCTATGGTGTAGCCCATCTCATCTCAATAAGACAGTGATGTCAAATATGGAGAGGTTCATTATCCTTTGTCAATGCAATGGAGTTCAATCCTTTAATTCCACTAGAAAAAGATTGCCCTCCCTCCAATTGAGAAACTTCAAACACTAAAATGAGATTTATCCCATCTAGTGAGGAAAGTGACACTTGAACGTCTCAACAATTTATGCCAAATGGTCTTTCATTCAACTTATATACTAGGATTCTTGAAAAGTGAGATTGAAAATCAAATCGTAATGATCATATGAGTGAGTATGAATTCTTGAGTGTGTTTTTTATTACTAGTCTACTTTAATATTAAGAAACTTGGATTCAATATCATGATTATGACTTATTCGTTCTTCTTGTTAAAATTGGATATATGTCAAAAAAGGATTTTGCAACATAGTGATATTAGTTAAAAATGGTTTAGTAAATGTTCAACTAACCCTACAACTTGTATAGAAATGATGTTTTTTCTAGAAAACACTCATTTTTTGTGGGACTTTAATGTTGATTAATCAATCCACTACCAATATGTAATGTTCCTATAAGGTTACATGAAAAGATATATAAATGTTACAATAAATAAAGGGACCTAAAACTTTGTTCTGAGGACTTGGATTCCATCTTAGACTAGAAATTACCCTACAACTCTATGTTTTCTTTTTTATAAATCCTTGAGATATGAAAACTTATTCTTAGTTTATAGCTTTATTAGTAAGTTTATTAGTTAACAGAAAAAAGTGTGTTGTATATACCAAAATTCGTCACATAAGGGGGTAAAAATCATAGAAACTTTGCACATACAAGTTGAAAAAGTTTTCTAGGATGAAAAGAATATATAGATTGATTGATGCAAGGGTGTCATTGATCGAGGGGAACTTCTATTAAACAAAGGATATGATTGAAGGATGTTGCAATAGATTGGCATACCACTTGATTTAGAAGTCAGACCACATATTAATGGCCAAATAAATCAATATAGGGTGATTTAATTAGTCCAGACTGATTGAATCATGGTGCTTCAGTCATTGTTGTAGTTATTGTGTGAGTACATTGCTCGCTACCCAAAGCACTTTGAACCCCTTCAACCAATAGATGGGGGTTGAAGGTAGTGTTTTGGATGCATCTCGGACATCCTAATCGGATTCTTTGACCAACAGTGGATGTGGTTGTTGTCAATATCACCAACATATTCGATCATAGAAACATTGATCTATATATTAAAAAAATCAATAGAATTGAAATATGTATCTATAATTGAAGCAGCTAGCTATTAAAAAACTAGCTTAGATTTTTGCCAAATGTTATGGTGATTTAAAAAAAGGAGAACGTGAAGAATAATCAAGGAACATAAACTCTAGCTAGACTAACTAAGGTAAATTTTTATAGTCATTTTTATTCCTTTTGTACCCAACTCATCGGGTGAAATCATTAAAATATTGATTTGATCTCTTACTCTTCCTTTCCTTTTCCTCTTTCTCTAGTAGGCAATAATTTGCATGAGGAATAGACATTGGTCTACATGAGGGTCGGATTTGAATATTTCCTCTCAGTTTTGGCCATAGAAAAATGAGATTCAAGATCTATATCAAGAACCAGAGTAAAGGTGAGTGCAAAATCATCAAATAGCCATGACTTTTTGGAATCATGGAAGTGACCTAAAGAACAATGAATGTGAGTTTTCCTTGATTTATTTTTTTAACCAGTTAGTCTAATTCCATATTTTTTGTATGATTAGATGAAATAGCCAACATTGATGGATTATAGTTGTATTTATACTTAGGTTGTTAGATTTTTATTATTTTATTGAGATGGAAAAAGAGAATTTATAAGGCATCTATATATTAGGTCTTCCCTAAATACACTCATAGAATAAATCCTTGAAAACACAAATAAATTACTTGGTCGTTCATAGTTATGTCTTTTGAATGAGAATTGCCTAGTTGTATTTTGTGTTTTTAGATGCTCCTTACTTACTCATTTTAAGAAAAATACAATGTAAAAAGTCATCAACTTATTATCAAATATGTTTTTCCAATGTCTCATAAATGTTCATATTAGTTTCTGAAATGAAGAATATGAAGTATAGATCTCAGTAGCTCAATCACAGTGCATATTTTGTGAGATGTTTTAATCTTTTTGGTATACAAAATATGCATCATCGTTTCCTAGAATCATAGATAGAATACTGAATAAAAAACAATGTGGAATAATTTATTTATATGCTTAAGATTAAAAACAAAAGTACATCATCGTACATTGAAACTTAAGAAAAAAATAGAAATTAGATTACAAAAACACCATAGAATCCATGTAGAGTCTGGCTTTGCAATGGAACAAATAGTTTACCAGTTGATAGTGAATTAAGAGGGATTAAAACTAGCCACAACAACCAATTGAATAATAGCATGGTATCCAACAAATATTGGATAGCCTAGTGATACCCAGTGATACCCAGCAATAACCAAAGATATTGATGGTACCAAGTATTAGTGGAGTTATTGCTAGATACCCAACACTAATTTGAGATCATGATGGTATCCAGTTCAGTTATTCTCATTAAGTCAACCCTCATGGAACCACAAATGTAGGAAATTTATCAGCTATCACTTTTAGGTTGCATGTGTGTGCACTATTTTAAAGGAGTCTCGTTTATGTGGCCATTTGATATAGTTTCTTAGTGCATATGTGTTGAGCCTAGTTGAAAATCAAGGAGCTCGTTTAGCATACTTAGAATTTGACCAACTTTAAGTCTTATACAGTGAGATTGTACCTTGTTAGGATATGTTCACATGTTATGTTTCACTTCACATGGATCTAGGCCATAAAGTTAAAAAAATCATAATTAAGAAGTTGCTACCTACAATTATTCTTAGTATTCTAGCATGTTGTATGATCTATAGCATTTTCTTATTTAATTCATCATCAAATTTTCAAGTTTTTATTTTATATTTTCTAATTCACTTGAATAATCATATCTAGATCATCTTGGCAATTTGGTGAACTTCCATTCAGTGATCCAATACCTCACACTCTACTTCACAAATTTGAGTGTTGTAAATTTTAGTGATATACAAATTTTGTAATTATATGTGAAATATATATATATATATATATGTGTGTTTTAATTTATAAGGATGACATGTAAAATGTTCATACGTGTTTGAGTTACACAGCTTGACCAGCTTGGATCATAATCCTATCTTTAAGAAGAGAATATGGGATTTGGGGTTTGAGAGAATCTTAGATTGAATCATGATAGACCATTAAGTTAGTTAGTTAGTAATTATCTAAATATGGTTGTTAGAAGGTGACTTTCCAATAGATATAGAAGATTTGAGCATCTGGATACTTTGGTGCAATATATGAACATGTATTGCCCAGTATTAAGATACTATATCTATTTTTTCATGTTTATCCTGGACAGTTCTTTGATGGGGGTGTCCTGGAGAAAAATCCTAGATATATTAGGGTTAGAAAACCAAAAATTCAACTAAGAATAGCATAAAGACATAAATCAATATGACATTTTTTTTCTTATTGTATATTTAATTGGAAAAAGGAATATGCATGGATCTCGATTACCCAATAGTAAAGAAAAATGATTATATGAATATTTTTATACACAAGGAATATGCATGAAACATTATTCATATTCTTTACACAAGTAAACCCAAAATTATTATGGTTTTTCACGTTTTGATCACATGCTTAATATGAAAAAGAGTTGGTTAATCTCAAGTAGATCTTGTCTTCAGGACTACAGGAGTTGGGATCAAATGACTCCTATTAGTTATGTAATGAGAGTAAACTCTAGTTAAAATAAATTTGGTAGGCAATAAGAAAATGAGATGATAAGATACCAAAATATAAGGGAAAGAGTGGAATAACAAACAATCAATCGAGTCAAGAATTGCATGAAAGACTTTAGCATAAGACAAAGAACCCCAACAGGCATAAAGGAAGAAAAGAACACAAAATTCAAGAGATCAAAAATAAATGTTTCCAACTGAATTCAACAAATAATCCAGTATACCATTTGAGATTTGAATGCATATAAATATATTGATCCCATCTAATGAGGAAAGTGACACCTAAATGTCTCAATGATCTATTCCAGATGGTCTTCCTTCCAACTCATATACTTCTTTATTCATAAGAATGTGAATGAGTAAGGATAGACAAGAAACAATATGTAAGCATGCATGTAGAAGAATCTGGGATTTCCATATTACTATAATTTTCTAGAAATATAAGTTTCTAAAGGTTATATCAGAGGATGTAAAAGTAGTTTTAGCTATGTATGTGTATGAATTGTATTGAATGGAAGGAACACTTAGTTGTATTGTTTTTCAAGTAATTAGTAGTCCAATACAACTCAGTCCAAGTTAACTCTAGTCTTGCAGCATAAGGGGGCTTCAACAAATTTGAATCCTGTAATGGAAAAAGAAAATAAAAATATATTTTCCTTGGTACATTCTTATGTGTTACTGGAGTATAGTAAAGAATAATTGTATAAGATAATATCATATAGCTCAGAATACCAAATTAAAGAAGAAATCACAAGATCATGTACCAAGTGTAGATAAAGATTAACTTTTAGTAGGGTTGGCAATCTCAGACCCGACCGAATGACCCGATCCAACCCGACCCAAAATTCTGAACTGAAATGACCAAAATTAAACCCAAAAAATTTTATTTGATTCCAAACTAAAATTTAATCGTGTGTGCAAATTTTAGTTTGTAGGACCCAAATAACCTAAACTCGACCTGTCAACCGGAGAGCGACCTGAAATGATCCAAAATGTGCCTTTGGGTGAGTTTTATTAAAATTTATAGAATATTCATACTTCATAATGTCCTATAAACAATACTAAGATAAATATTTCACAATTTTGTAGATTGCATATAATCTATAGTACAAAACCTAAGTTTGGACCCAAATTAGACACGAAATGCACTTTACGGGTCAGAACCCCATTTGACCCAACCCGACTGCCAGCCTTGACTTTTAGTTGTTGATCATAAGATTGAAATTTTCTGATTTTTATTTAGATAATTTATTACATTATGTTGTACTTTGAAAAGTCCACAAAGGACACATCAAACTTATAATTTTTGTAAGAGATATATAGAATGAGAGATATATTAGGATCTAGTAAAGAGAAAGACATTTTGCATGCACTTTTCTTTTATACTTGTATGATTTGAGCACACAACTCATTAAGGAGGGGTTGTCACAATCATGCTTTTTCTTTTTTGGTAATCCTAGTTATGGAAACCCTAATCTTCATTCACAACTTCACTAGTTGTTTTCCATTATTTTATTCTTAATTAGAGCTTGACTATAGCCTGAATGTTAATTTGGCTAAGTCAGAATCATGCTTAATGCATGTATTTCCAGTAATCATTGGAGGTAAAATTGATATACGGAGACATTACACATGCTAGTAGAAAAAGTTCCCCAGACTTGACAATTATATGGTTAATTGATAGAAAGGTGTCATGAATCGATGCAACAGTGTCATCGATAGATGTGTGCATCCATAGACAAAGGGGTTTATCATAGGTTGATTTGACTGGTCGATGGGCCACTTCATTCAAAAGTCTTGCAATAGCATCAATTAAAGTAGGGAGTTTTAATTGGACCATATCGATCAAAGTGGTACGCTTTGACAGGTTGCAACGATCGATGTGAGTGCATCAATTGTTCCCCATCTCACTTTGACCCCTTCAATTGATCAATACATGGAGTAAAGGTGATGTCTTTGTGTGCATAGGGGACATTTTTGTGCACATTGGGCACCTCTTAGTCTTACCCAATGATTCAAGTAGCGATCGATGTGGCTACTGTCGATGTCATCAACACAACCAATCATACAAATGTTGATGTCTCATTTTGTACTTAAGGAAATTATATGAAAATAGCATTGTAAGACTATAACAACATTACTTAGCCACTCAAACCCCTATGCTAGAGTTGTAAAATCATGAAAGTGATTTTGGGGTGAAAGAGAGGAGAAAGAGAAGAACCATGGAGGAATAAAATGTCTAGATCGATTAAGGTAAACATGTTTCCAATCAATATTTCTTCCTTTCACTCCTTCTTCCTTAGTGAAACCATTAGTAGGGCTCATTCAGTCTCTTACTCTTCTCCTTCCTTCTTTCAATTTCTCTTTTAGGCAAAGGCGTGCATGAGTAGATTGGTCTACATCCTCCCAAATTTAAGCATAGCAAGCTGAAGTTGTTGGTCCATCGATTGAGATCAAAGGTCTTAACTTGAGAAAGGGGCCCCATCACTTAACCAGATAGGAAACAACTATGCCCAGATAGATCAGATGAAGGACCAAGTTGTAGTCAAGTCATATTCCTATCCTACTAACTCTATGTCCCAATCTCAATATGTGCTCCCTCTCCCTTTATTCATCCAGTCAACCAAAGCAATCACATATATTGACATTGATAGCTGACAACTCAAAATGACAAACTTGATTGAGAGGCAAGCATACACTCCACGATAAAAATATAAGCAGACAAAAGCTATACGATTTTGAAACAAATTGCCCTAATTGACCCACCATAGGGGAAGGGGTAGTAGTGAATTAGGGGAAGATGGATCACTCGATTCAAGATTTACAAAATATACCTAAAAATACTTGAATGATTGTGAGTTAAAATTATAATAACCAATATTTCATATAAACTAAGTATATATGTGAAAGAATAGGGAGTACCCTTTTTCCTTGCTTGGATGTCACTAAACCAATTAGTCTGTATCGAAATTTATGAATATGTAATTTGGTGAAAAAGTCAATTTTGGATGGATTGCAACTACATTTACGGCAATCCAAGAATTGTGAATTTCTAGGTCATTTATGTCAAAATTGGTAGCAAAATAAATGCTAGAAAATCCAAACAAATTTTTTGGTTGTTTCTAGTTATTTATTTAAAGAATAAATACATAAATAACTTCACTATTTTCATATATGCCTAGTTTCAGTCAAGGAATGAGGTATCGTCGGTATTGACGGTATTTCGGTCGAAATACTGATACCGACGTGTACCAATGCAGATACATGTGTGTGTACTGATAGGGTCATAAATATCGATATTACCGACATGTATACTGTCAATACTGCCATATTTTGATGGTTTTCAGTGCAAAATACACTACTAACTTCATTGCACCGACCAACACCAATTGTATACCGATAGGTATACCGTTTTTGTGAGAATGAGTGTGGTTACTTCTTGGGAGGAGAAAAGAAGGTGCATTTGGATGATTTTGGCGATTGGAGCTAATATCAACCCAAATCAAAGTAAGAATAATTAATCTCTTTCATTTTCTACCATTAGCAACATCTCCATATCTTTTTCCTACTTTTTTCTTCCACTTTCACCTAAAAAAGTTTTTTACCGCTAAAGCCTAGTATTACTCTAATTTTTATATGTTTATGCGAACTATACATACATCTATAAGTATATTATGTAGTTCTACAATATTTTCACTACATCACCTAATTACAACACTATTACTTACTATTATCATGCAATTTATCTAATCATATTACAATAAGTATTGATATAATTAGTTACTTATTTATGTTTAGTAGAAGATGTTTTACTAAAGAATAATGTGAATATAGTGCAAATGAGTGTTATACACTTATGCGGTATTGAACATGACTGAGAAACATGGAATTTCATACAACCAACTTTAAATAATATAATATCATGGGAGCAATATGTCAACCATATCAAGTCAATATTGTATGGAGAATCAATGCATAACTCGACATACAACT
Organism: Alisma plantago-aquatica; assembly: GCA_963693085.1. Taxonomy (NCBI): domain Eukaryota; kingdom Viridiplantae; phylum Streptophyta; class Magnoliopsida; order Alismatales; family Alismataceae; genus Alisma; species Alisma plantago-aquatica. The sequence goes on from OY856413.1 coordinate 284,058,314, forward strand.
GGTATGGATTAGTAAGTTACTATGTTATTATTGTGTTGTAAATTGGATATTATTGTATAAGTGTGTGTGTTTATGTTTATGGATTGTGCTAGTAAAATCCAGATCTTAATTTCTACATTTTGTCATCAAAATTCTTCATCGAAATCCCCAGAAAATAGGACATGTTCCCTGCCTCCCACATGATGAACACCACCCCCACATATTCATTATAAATTGTTATTACATAAAATGATGCATGTTGATGCAGAGGTTATACATGTAAAATTTCATGATTTAATTCATTCATTTTGACGTCAAAATGGCCAGGATTTCATCTAGGGCAGTAAATGGGTAGGGTATGGTACGAATATCATCATATCCATAACCATAACTGTAACAGTTTAATTAAGTGGATATGGGTATGGTTATATATTTTCTTCGTCAAAAGTTATACCCGTAACATATCTATATATGTATAACTGTTAGGTATATGGATGAATAATTGGATATACAATTATGTTCTGCTTAGCTATAATAATGCACGCAAACTTTGAGATATAACAAATTATCACACTTAAATAGATATGTTATAGAGAAATATCATTAAACGCAGAGAGGAGAGAGGAGTGGAATGAGAGAATGACTTTATGTCTTTCTTAATTTAATAACGTGTACTTGTGTGGCTAAAAACATGCATCAATAGATTTGTTCATTATACTACTACAAGGTATTTATATTTACTACATGTGAGCGCTAGGATATGGAGAACTATATTCTAATATAAATGTTTACTATTTTAAGATACATATACTTGCTAGATGTGACTCGTACAATATGCATCATTACATTTTAATGTAAATTCTTTGCATAAAAATATAAGTAAATGGGTATATGGGTACGCAAGGTATGGGCATATACTTAACCATAACCTTATCATATAAGAGGCGGATATGTGGTTATAGGATAAGCGATTATATAATTACAAAAATTTATACCCATGATGTGTTTTGATGGGTATGAGTTTGAAGATATGAGAGTATATTCATATCCATTTACAGTCCTAATTGAATCTACCAATATTTCTTTCGGTATTACCGGTAAATATTTCCAAACTGTAAACGGCATCGGCATCCGATATCTCGTTCCTTGGTTTCAGCGAGAAAAGTCGGCAACTTAAAATCTAGCCTACGTAATGGAAGACAAGTGTTTGGAGGAATAGGTGAGAGATGAGTCGATAAATTTACATATTAGAGAGCAATATCACGTAAGTACTTTGGTGCATATAGTGACCACGATAGTGTTTTCTCTTCTCGAAAATTCTCCCATTTCCTCAGGCCTATAACGAACACGTTTGTTGTTGCCCCCTGGCGGTACAGTAAAGTTATCCAGGCATGCCACGAAAGGAAAGTCCACCACGTGCCCAATAATCACTTTGTCTGCTTGGGGTCCGGCATTCGACAGGGTACACTAACACCAAAATCAGGTCACTCTTTCCAAGAAAATAGCTAGGGACCAAAACGGCAGCCAAAAGTCGTTTTGGCTGATGTTGTCCTCATTTCTCCCACTTTCTTTCTTATTCTAATCAACAACACATACGCAGCTCACAATAATTACCAAAATAAATTTATTTTATTTATAACTTTTGAACTATAAAGAATTTTTTGATAAAACAAAAATCATTTGATTCATTATAAAAAATACATTCTAACAAGACTAATATTGATATATTTTTGGGAAAAATATGATGAAAGAAAATTATATGCTTATAATTTTAAACCATGATGTATTTTTAATTAAATAAAAACTATCATATTTGTGACAAAAAATATATTCGAACAAAACTAACATTGAGAGAAAAATAAGTTGCAGGCTGAATATAAAAAAAAAATTAAACGGTTAACAAATCTACAGATGAAATGGCCCTAATGGTAATTGACATATAGAGATGGCTCATTGACGCCCACAAAGGATTCATTAACATTTATGTATAAAAATGAAGCCAAAAAATATTGTATGCGTCAAATCACAACTAAGACAATTGGCAACTAAAAAGAGCATAATGATGTCCAAATATGTTTGTTTGACACCCAACAATAATTTAATGGCGCTCAAAAATGATTGTTTGACGTCCAAACATTTTAATAAATCCATGGATGAATTAGCACCTCATGGTTAGTTGACACTCAGAGATGGTTCATTGATGCCCAAAAATGGTTCATTAACACCCAGAGATGGTTAATTGACACTCAGAGATGGTTCATTAACACTCAGAAATAGTTCATTGAAACCCAAAAATATAAAAATGACAACTAAGTAAATATTGTACGCGTTAATTCACAACTAAAATAATTGACAGCCAAAAATAACATAATGACGCTCAGATAGATTTATTTGACACCCAAGAATAACTTAATAACCCCCAAATATGATTGTACACATTAAAAATATTTCACGCCTAACTTAACGACACCTAGAAATGCCTAATTGACATCCAGAGATGGTTCATTAACACTCAGAAATGGCTCATTAACACTCAGAAGAATAAAATTGACTCCCAAATAAATATTGTATGTGTTAATGATGACTAAGGTAATTGACAACCAAATTCAATATAATGACGCCCAAATATATTTGTTTGACACTCAAGAACAACTTAATGGTGTCCATATATGATTATATGCATTAAATAAGGTGTAAGGTACTTCACGTCGTACAACAACTTAATCACGCCCAGAATTTGCTAATCGACACCCAAAGATGGTTAATTGATGTCAAGAAATGATTCATTAACACCCAAAATTATAAAATTATCTCCCAACTAAATATTATATGTGTTGAATCACGGCTAGTGTTGAATCACGGCTAATGATAATTAACAACTAATAATAAGGTAATAGCGACCAAATAAATTTGTTTGACGTCCAGAAATAGTTTATTGACAGTCAAAATTATATAAATGGAGATTTTAGAGATTTTTAGGCAATTTTAACCATTTTAGCATTATTTAACTATTGTAGACACTATTTAGTCATTTTAAGGCGTTATTCAACCATTTATAGGCATATCATTTTTTATACTTTGATTTTTATACTTTGTCATTTTTTGGTACTATATAATCATCTTTAGGCTCCTTTGGCTATTTTTAGACGCATATTCACTATTTTCAAGCACTTAATTTTTAGACTTGCATTATCAATTTTTATACGCTTTTAACGATAAATACACACCTAATTATCATGAATACGTACCTACTTTCCTCACATACTTCATTTACTACTCTCACTTCCTATCTCTCACAACTTCTCTCACTTCCCTCATCTTCCTCCACCACTTTATCCTCACTTTTCTAATTTTCCATAATCACTTCTCTCCTCTTTTTTACCTCTTTCCTCAAAAGTATATCAACATTATTTTTATTTGAATGTATTTTTATCCCAAATTTAATTATTTTATTTAGTTCAAAAATTCATCACACTTTCAAAAATATACACAACAATTTTTTCTCTAATCACATTACCTATACATATCACTTTTACATTAGTCTTTTTGAAATGTATTTTTTATAAGGAATCTAATGTTTTTATTTCGTAAAAAAATTTATTACGATTCAAAAATTATAAACAAAAAAATTTTATTTATTCATTATACAATCTCCACCTACTATCCAATTAATGACCGCCACATCACATTCTCAAATCAGCCTTTCTCCCAAAAAAAACCCGGTCCGCCGCGCGTGAGGCAAGCACTATGCCCGCAGCGTGTGACCAGCATATTTCCGAAACACCACTGGCAGTAGCCTACTGCGGTCCAAAACCTTCGCTCGTGATTTCAATAATTGTCCAGAACCTTCGCATTTAGCGCTTGTCTCAATTAACTCTTAATCATTTCGCAGATACAGCTTAGATTTTAGTCTATGGTGATGTCCTGGAGCATGTCTATTGATCCATACATCAGATCGAGAGGTTAAAATCAGCTGGCACTAGTTCATCTCTGCACTTGTTATTAAAACAGATAAACCGTTAGTCATGCCTACACTACGAAAATCCTGGGTGGGATAAATATACAGTTGCATATACAACACATTCAAGTTCCCCAGCCCTGTATGCGTCACATTTTTAATGGACATCAGCAAATAAATAAGCACAAAATTGACGCTGCAAGGGGGGCGACTTTTCAGGCCTTCCATATTTTAACGGTACAATCTTCTCCATATGTAACGATCAAGTTTCTATGCGGGTGATGGGAGACCCCAATCACATCTTTATCATGAACCTGTAGTAACCAAAAGTTGGATGCATTAAAAGCCGCGACTGTTGAAATGAATTAGATAACCTTTCACAGTTGATTTTCAGATTTTGCAATAAAAATACACAGAAATAGCATGATAGAATCCAATTAAAAAACGGAACAAACAAAGTAATGATCTAGAAAATCTAAAAGAACCGTCAAGCCCCCTCTTGGAAATATAGTTGTGATTGTGAAAGCTACAGGTGCCAGCTCTGTTGGCCCCACTGTCAAGGAAGGTTTGAGGCAGATGGCAAAAGAAAACCCTGCCTATATTGACAATTGCTACCAGTTTGGACCGTGTATTTTTAGAAGTGAACAGGATGGTAAATCTTATTCATCCTGACATCCTGGCACCACAAGACGAAGCAACATTACAACTAATTATCTCCATTTAAACCTGTTCTAAATCGTCCTTTCAGAAGGTCCAAAGTAGCCTCAAAATGATATACAGAGGTGGAATGAAGTAGGTAAACCTATCAAATCTTTAAAAAAATGAGTTTTTTGAGAGCCTACCAAACAATTGACACAGGCTCGCTATAGAGGTGATCAACTACTCTGTGCTTTATAAGGATATATTAAACAAAACTGATGGTATAAATGGCAAATATGATCCATTCAAAAAAATTGGGCAAAGTAAATGCATCAAGGGAGATAGCGAAGTACAGGCAAGGACGATGATTTTAAAGAATGAACAGAAAACCCGCTTTAACCCATTATTATGGTGATACCTACAAAAAAACAGAGATTGCTCTGCTATGGAGAAGAGAGATTTTATCACATGAAAACGACACTAAAAGGTGTATGAAGATGATAGCCTTATTGATTAATGTACTGAGTATTAGAACAGTAGGTGGATTAACGACTTTATTTAATAAGATAATGAGAATAGGGATGGTGTTTGATGGGTGCAGAAACCCTACTACAGTTGCATCTATACTATTATAAAAAGAGCAAGTTCATACTGCGTTCTCCTTAATTCTCTCTCTTCTCACAATTTTCTCAACTTTTTTTTATATTTGCTCTAATTTATTTTTTCTCTTTCATGATAAAATCAGTTGTCGCAAACCTCTCAACTTGTCTGTCACATTTCTTGCTTCAAACGTACGTTTCGGAGTCAATAAATAACACGTTTTCAAATTTTCTACAAAACAGTTACGAGAATTACCATTATCCTTTTGACAATTTTTATTTTTCAAATATTTTATGTAAAATAAACATTGTTCAATGGGCACATGCATGTGCACGTGTGTGTTAACTAGTTTACAATAATAAAGGAGATTCAAAACTGCACTATAGTATTAAGCTCGTGAGTCATATATAATCTTTTAGAAAGGATTATTAGTACAAACTGGACTGAATATCATCGATATATGAGCATAATCGGAACAACACGTGCTATAAAACTTCGACTAATCTTGAAAGGTAACTGCTATAGAACAACCAAACAAGAAAAAATGGGACTCAAAGCAGCGGCAGAATGTTTCTTTCTCCAAAGTCAGGACTCCTGACATGAGGGGAGACCTGGTTAAAGCGGCATAACTCAGATCGGGTCCCAATGGGACTCCTTGACCCTATCAGGAGATCCCCTGACCCAGTATTGAGGATGAGCTATAAAACTGAATGGTAGTAGAGTGAGAGCGAATACCAGGCTACAACAAAATCCGTCAACATATCGTCATCAGAGAGATAGGACAGAGAAGGCAACCAAGCTCCTCGAAGATTGCATTCGGGAGCAGTGAAAGTGAAAGGGAAAGAAGTCCGTGCCTAGCTCGTCAAATGGATCTTGAGAAGAGCAACGTTTTAGAAAGCAGGAGGCAGGTGAACTGGACTTTTTGTGGCCGCTTAGGCACCAAACAAACACTTAAGCAGACGCATTTTTAAACAATGGACAACCAAAAAATATATATATTCGTTCAATTTCAACTTCAGTACATATGTTAACACTAGAACATGTTATGATAAATAAATATTGTTAATATACTTCAGTGCTTAATTGCTTTTCACGTTGTTTCTTCCTTTAGTTTTATCCCATGTCTCTAGTTATATATAAAGAGAGATCTTGTCAGTCTATTTATTATATTAATCTAATTATCTTTATCTGCATGGTATCCCAGCATTAGTGGCGGATCCAAAAAGCCAATGCGGGTGAGACCAAATTAAAAGTGACCAGTTTTTCCATTTGACCAGAGTGAGACTTTGTTGTTTTAGCATATTGGTGTATATTCAAAATCAATCACAAGTTGAGTGAAGTCATCGGGGTCATGGAAGAAAGATATGAAGTTAGCTTTTTACTGGTTAAGTGTTGAATTTGTCATATTTGACGGTAGCAATCCGGAACAAAAAAATTTGACAACATAGTAAACCCGAAACCAAACTATTTTTTTTCATGTCTAACCACGAATTGAGTCTGCATTTCATAATAGATGTATTTCAAGTAATTTGATAAGTATTATGTACAAGTGCAAATGTTTATATATTTATTGTATAGTATGATATCTTTTTTTCATCTGTGTTAATATATTAATAACTCGTGATATATAGTAACACACGCCCTATTGATCCTAGATTACCCAAAATTTTCAACTCAAAACTAACCCGAATTGACAAAAACCAAACCTAGAATCAAACCAGTTTCAATTCAATATAATATTCAAAATAAAAAACTGACTCAAATTGGCAAAAAGTCAAACTCAAATTGATATTTTTTGGGTCAGACCGCATCAAGTTAATGGATTTAGATAGAAAATTGACTACTATATATCTGGCATGCAAGGTGAGTGGCAGCAGTCTCCCTTCATTTGTTTTCTTCCGGTTGTGCAAAACCAATTGGTACGATGAATCATTTTTCCATTATTTTGGCACAATCTTCCTCTCATATATATTAGTAAGTACACTTTATCACATAGGTTAAGACATGTCGATTCAATCTTAGAAACAATTTGCACAGATTAACAAACATGATATCTGCATTTTTCACACAACCATTATTATGAAAAAATAAACAGAAACCAAATAAACTGACGCGCCATTTAATAAAGCAAACTAAAACAAAAGATACTGAAACAACAAGAAACGATTGCATATGTTCCAAGAAGTGCTCGGACATTGCATAAGCAGAAAAATGAAACAATAGTGCTACTTTAGCTAATAACGTCTAAAGAGAAAAATCAGAGTGAAACTGAACAAGGGAGTAAGAAACTTAAATGGCAGACGTAGTAGGTGTAATGTTGCATGCATGACCATCTAACAACCGTGCATCCTTGTTTCAAGTGAGGCCAAGTGTAAGGTAATCCAATGAGGCATATTGTGAAAGCTTGGGGTCAGGTGAGGTTGTGGCCTCACCTGGCCTCAAGCTGGATCCACCACTACCGAGCATTATGATCCACCCTAATCCCCTGCTTACCTAACCTGACCACCACCAATCCCTCCCCTATCCACCACAGCCGCCACCAACCCCTCCCCTGCCCACCATAATCACCACCTACCTCTAACAACCGTGCATCCTTGTTTCAAGTGAGGCCAAACGTAAGGTCATCCAATGAGGCATATTGTGAAAGCTTGGGGTCAGGTGAGGTTGTGGCCTCACCTGGCCTCAAGCTGGGCCCATCACTATCGAGTATTATGATCCACCCTAATCCCCTGCTTACCTAACCCGACTACCACCAATCCCTCCCCTACCCACCGAAGTCACCACCAACCCCTCCCCTGCCCACCATAATAGTCACCAACTTCTTCCATGTCCGTTGCCAGCCCATCCCTCACTTTCCACTGCTGCCAGTCCTTCCTTGCCCCCCAGGTCGTTGTCGCCACCAGCTCCACCCCTAGCCTTCGCCACTAGCAGCCCCTTCACCATCTGCCGCCACCACCGGGCCATCCTTCATCCCCTATTGTCGCCGCTACAACCTTTTTCACCCCCTGCCGCTGCCAGCACCTTCTCTACTCCCTGTCGCTGCCTCCATCCAAGCCATTCTCCACCACCTGCCACCACCAACAACCCTTCATCCTGCAAACCCTCTTCACTACGGCCATCAGCAACTTCTGTTGCTACAGCCGCCACCACATTTATTCCTCCAATGGGTTGATCGCTCTTAATTCCCTACCACTCTTCAAACCAGTCACCTTCTAGGCTCTATGTCACTTTTTGATTGGGGGCTCGACCCCCCTTTTCTATCTGTCATATGTCCCGTTAAGAGTGACATCGTGATGTAAGTTAGTTTATTTTTTGTTGGTGCCCATGATTTGGGTTTATCTCAGTTAATCCTCTACTGTTGTTGCTTTGTGTACTGCACTGCACCTTTCTATCTATTGTTGCTTTGCATGTTGAGTCACACCCTTCCATTGGTTGTTGTTGCTTTGTGTGTTACATCATACATCTACCTATTTTCATGGCTTCTACAGATGTGTTCCTCTCACTGTGTGGTATGATTGTCAAGTTGAACGGATCCAATTATCATACATGGTTCGTCTCGTTCGAGTTGGCACAAGGGTGCTATTTTTATTCTCCTATGGGATGTCAATGGTCATTTACTATCAAATACCAACCACATGGTACCGTCAAAAGATTAAAAGCATGGATATACTCAAAACTTATAGACGGCACGTTCAATTCAATTGAATTACTCACTGAATACAAGACTAGACACCCATTCAATTCAATTACAGCAATCTTATTTTCCACATGGTATCAGAGCACGTTCGCTCCTAGGGAACCCTAGCCGTTCTCTCCTAGGGAACCCTAGCCTGGCCGCTTGAGCGGCCGCTTAAGCGGGCAGCAAAGCCCATCCGCCTAATATCGCCCTTAAGCGCCCGCTTGAGCGGGTTTTCAAAAAACGTCCGCTTTTTTCCCGCTTCACCCGCTTTTTGCCCGCTTTTTTCCCGTTTTTTGAAAAAAATGCTACTGTAAGCATGTAATATTAATTAATTATATAATCCAAGTAGTATTGAGTATAATATATGAAGCTTGTATACATTAAATGTTCTATGATATACCTAGTCCTACTTTAGAATGCAAACTTTGTATGTAAGTTGTATATAATAGGGTATTGTTCTAATATGTCCAAGTAAATATTGTATTACTCTATTATACTTCTAATGGTTATAATGATTTTACTGATTTTCTTGCAGATTTCGTTCATTACTAATTAATACTACTGGTTAGTATTACTGATTTCTTTAGAAATATATTTTTTATATACACATACATGTAATTTTGTATGTAAATATATAAGATTTTAAGCATCCGCTTTTTCAAAAATCGCCCGCTTAATCACCCGCCTACCGCTTAATCGGCTACAAGGTCCGGTCCGCACGCCTCCCGCTTCACGCTTTTTAAAACATTGATCTCAATCCATTCAATTATAGCAATCTTATTTTCCACATGGTATTAGAGCATGTTCGCTCCTAGGGAACCCTAGCCGTCGTTGCTTCCCTCTTCTCTCCTAGTCGCCGCAAACAGAAGCCCTAGCCGCCACTCCTCTCTCCAAGAGAGAGCAACAGGGGCTCTGCCTCCGCCTGCGGGCGGCGGCCACCATAGCCATGGTTTAGGCCGGCCGCCCTCCAGGCAAATCTCAACCTCCATGGCTTCTCTTTCTCTTTCTTAAAAGATCATATTTTCTTTTCGTACGTTGGCGTTGTCCTTCCCAATTATCTCCTATCTATCCATCCATCCGCCGCCGCATCATTCCCACTGCCATATCATTCCCAATGTCGCATCACGTGGTTGTATTATCCAGCAGCAAGCAGCCGCCAGCCACAAGCAGCAGCGTCGTCGGTCCCCGGTAGCACCATCAGCAGTAGCCGTCGTCGGCCAGAACAGCAGTTGTCGCTGCCTGCCCATGCCCACCGGCCCTACACCCGGCGTCATCAGCGCACAGCAGCACCACCACCACCGCCAATCAACGGCGAAAACCGCAACCAACAACAGTCATCATGTTGTTGCTGCATCACGTCGCCACCACCCGCTGCAATCATCGTCATCTTCCATGTTCATCCTCTATTGAGTTGTTGCCTATTATCCAGCAACCATATCCAGATTTATCTTCATCGAGTTGCCTATTATCCAGCAAGTCTACAGTTGCAAGGTTGATTCATCCAGATTTATCTTCATCGAGTTGCTTCATCACGTCTTCTTCGAGTTGCATTTGTTTTTACAGCATCGCCTTCCGTTGATCTGCTTGGGACTTTCCTTGATGGATGATCTCCTTTTCCGTCAAGCCCCCAAGGTTCATGCGCCAGAGTTATGGTACTTGCATCGTATCATCAGCACATCGTCAGTTCGTGTTCATGCCACATTATGCACGTTTTCTCAAACGATTTGAAGATTCCATTACTGCTACATCGACATTGTGTATCCGCGTTCGTGCCGCGTTAAGTACGTATTCCAGTGAAGATGGCGTAGCCGTGGTATTGGTGATCATCTGCTCCAAGTGGAGAATTTCTGCTTAAGTACCAGGCTCCATTCTTCAGATGTTCTTCATACCAGATGCTCTTCAAAAGACCTTCAATGCTTGAGGATCTCCAGCCTGCTGAATACAATTTCAAAAGAAAGAGGCGTCTTCATTATTTGATTTAGGGGGAGTATTGACTGGGGGAGTATCAATTTTTATATGGGGAGTGATATTTATCGTCTATCTTTGATTTATCATTTCTTTTATCATTTTATCGAGTCATGTCACTCCAAGCTTGGACATGTGTTTCACCCATGCTCCAGCTTAAGGGGGGTGTTAGAGATTATATATTAGCCTATTAGTTAATAGGTTGATTAGCTATTGGGCTTTGTGTCTCGGTCCGTCTAGATGACTTGCGTCCCAAGTCTTAAGTGTTTCCCCTCTCCTATATATATAGGATAAGGGCGTCCAATCTTGAATTCATCTCATTGCATTCAATTCAATTACAGCAATCTTATTTTCCACAGTTTTAGGCAGTGTCTGGGAAATGTCTCTGTCCAAAACGTGTCTGACAGGGACACGTGGGTTGTCTAGAAGTGTCTATGCTTCCTAGGTTATTTATAAAGAGAGGCTTTGTAAGTGTTTTAATAATCAGAATACAATTATATTTATCTACAATAACTGTTGAGAATAAGATTATATTGAATTGAATGCAATGGGATGAATACAAAATTGGACGCCCTCTCCTTTATATAGGAGAGGGGAGACGCCCTAAGACTTAGGACGCAAGTAATCTAAATGGGCTGAAATACAAAAGCCCACTAACTAATTAGCCTATTAACTAAATAGGCTAATATAGACTCTCTAACACTACCCCTCAAGCTGGAGCATGGGTGAAACCCATGTCCAAAGCTTGGAGGTTACAAGACTCGATAAAACGATAAAAGAAATGATAAATGAAAGCTAAAAGATAAATATCACTCCCCATACAAAAATTGATAATCCCCCTTATTTAATACTCCCCTTGAACCATGTGGTGACAATGCCTCTCTTCTTTGAAATTGTATTCTACGGGCTGGAGATCCTCGAGCTTTGAAGAAGGTCTTTCGAGTGCATCTGGAATGAAGAACATCTGAAGAATGGAACCTGGTACTACAGCAGTAATTCGCCACTTTGAGCAGACGATTCTCAACACGATCACTACGTCGTCTTCATTGGATTACGTACTTAACGCGGCACGAATGTGGATGCCCAATGTCGATGTAGTAGTAGCGGAATCTTCGAATTGTCTGAGAAGACGTGCATAACGTGGCACAAACACGAACAGACGATATGCTGGTGATACGATGCAGGCACCATAACTCCGTCGCATGAACTTTGGGGGCTTGACAGGAAAGGAGATATCATCTATCAAGGAAAGTCCCAAGTAGATCAGCGGAAGGCGATGTCGTAAGAACAGATGTGGCTCGGAGAAGACGTGGTGAAGCAGCTCGGTGAAGATAAACTAGATGAATCAACCTTGCAGAAGTAGCTTGGCAGGCTTGCTGAGCTTCTGAAAATCTGAAGAAGCACCCTCTGTCTCATGTGAATGCAGCTGAAGTACACCGTCAACACCTGACGTACATAACGCGGTACGAACGCGGATAGCTCGGTGTTGACGCTGAATGAAGATCCTTCATTGCTATCTGGAAGTAGAGAACGTATGTGTTGAACAATGTGAAGCTCCAAGAAGATAATAGCGTGAATACATATATCATCTCTTCTCATACTCTCTCTCTCATATATATTCTATCACACTCTCTCTCTTCTCATCTCTTCCTCACCTCTCTATCCGCGTTTACGACGAGAGTGAGTGTTTGGTGTGGAGAAATGGATATATGACCCCCCCCCGCACTCTGGAAAGGGATACACATGATATGGGTGGGAAAGGAATCGGCGGATTTGAGAGGATTTTGTGATATGGAGATGTATAATATGTGGAGAATGAAACCGATAACCGGAGAGAATATGCTAAATGGGTCAATGTAAGATCCGAATAGAAAAATAAATGGATCTAGTCCCGACCCAAAAAGGGGATTTGTTTGGCCCGTTAGGGCAACAAATCCGGGGGTGCGGGGGCGGAGCCCCGTGAAAAATCTGATTAGGCTTAAAACTGGATCCGATTAGCCAAGGGCAGATCCAATTAAGGATTTGAATATCAACAGGCATCCGGTATATGGGGGCAGTAATAGGGTTGTTTGGTAGCGGTGGAGAGTGATGGGTGACCGTGCTTCAGCTAAGGATAGGCGAAAACGTTGGGGCAGCAATGACGAGATGGAGAGCAGCAGTAAAGCAGCGATCAGGGGCATGGAGGCAGCTGAATGGTGTGATCGGCGGCTGGGGATATGGTTGTTGGATGATTTGGCAGCCACATAGCAGCAGGACAGATGACGATGATTGTGTCGTTCGGCTGATGTAGCACTTGGCCACAACGAAAGAGATGATACTGGTCTCCTGCACGGCTCTGGAGATATTGCATGCCATAAGGCTGCATGTGGAGTCAAGTGCGGAGCCTCTCCTAATGAGACGACGAAGGCTGGAGCTGAGGACATCAGTGCGATGCAGCGGTAGATGGTTGTTGAATAATGCGAGTGTGATGGTGTCGACGGATGTGGATGGCGGCTGCTTCTGGGCAGTGCAGCGACGGCGATGGTTGCTCCTACTTTTGTGGTCGGCCGCAACCAAGGAATTAAATGACTGATACCGATGTCGTTTCGACAACTTGGATATAGATATTTACCTGTATACCGACAGAAATATCGAGAGATGCAATCCTGGCCATATCGATGCCAAAATGAACGAATTAAATCATTAAATTTTACAGGTGTGATCTCTACACCTAAATGCATTGTTTTATGCAATAAAATTCTATAACGGGTATGTGGGGGGGGGGGTTGTCCATCATGTGGGAGGTAGGGAACCTGTCTTGTTTTCTGCAGATTTTGATGACAAAATATTAGAATTAAGATTTGGAATTTTACTGGCACAATCCATAAACATAAACACACACATGCAATAATATCCAATTTACAACACATGAATAGCATAGTAACTTACTAACTCATATCAGTTGTATGTCGAGTTACACTGATTATCCATATAATATTGAGTTGATATGGTTGGCATAATTGCTCCCATGACATGTACATTATGTAAGGTTGGTGATATGAAGTTACGTGTTGCTCAGACATGTCATGTACAATACTATATAAGTGTATAATACTCGTTCGTATTATGTAATTAAACACGATATGTTTTAGAAGTTTACAGTACTATTTCTCTATATGCATCATATTAGATTCTGAAATAAAATATACACCAAGGCTTTCTATGGCTCTTCTTCAATGTGTGACTTTGACAATTAACTTCATGACTGTCAAGGAAGTTAAGCACCATCACTATTGTGACACCTTTTCTCCGTTGTTGTTTGTTACCACATGATCTTGATATGCGGTAGTGAGTTTCTCCATGGATTATGCACAATAGCGGGCTACCATGCCCACTATATGCATGTCGTGGGGATGCGATAATATAAAAGTGTAGTTAACATGTCAACCATGTCCATGTTGTGCGATATATGTAGCAAGTGCCATATATAAACATATATAAGATTAGAAAATTACAAAATCTATACTTTTTCACAATATTTGTTTGTTGTGTTGCGAAGTAGTACATTTTCTTCTTTTGTATGATAAAAATACTAGTAAGAAGAATATATGTATACTAATTAGCTTACTACTAAAATTGATAGCAAATTATACTTATATTTCGTGGATTATTTAGGTATATTACTATGATTATTATTAGTATATAGACTTTCCTGTGTTTTTTACTTAGTCTATTTTTTCTCTTTACTGTGTTATTCTTGTATTTTGTTTTATCCCACATGGGTTATCTCTAAATCCTGTGGTCTTCTCTTATCTTATAAAAGAGAACCCTGTACTCCCTTTTTTAATCATCTCAATAATAAGACAATTAGCCGCAACTTCTAGATGGTATCAGAGCCTCCCGATCCTCCCTAACCCTAATCCTTCTTTCCCTCCCATCAACCCTAGTCGCCACCCTTCCCCTTCTTCCCTGCTGCGCCGCCCAACAGCATACCCCTGGTCTGCCTCCGCCTAGCACCATCCTTGGTGCCGCCTCCACCACAACAGGCCCCTCCAGCCACCGCCAACCCCATCCCTGCCTTCCTCCCTCACCGCCACCTCTTCTCTTCTCCTCTCCACCGCAACCCCCCCTTCTTCTCCTTTTTCCAGCAGCTACCTCTGCTGCCCGTCGCCACCAGACCCCTCCACCTTGTCGCCGCCACCATAGCCCCACCACTATCCATTTCCGCCGCCCCTAGCACCCACCCTATCCTCCCTTCTCCTCTTCCCATCTTCTCTAACCCTTCGCTCACCATCTCGTCCGGCTAAAGGCTCCTTTTCGGCCTCTGTACATTTTTCGAAAAAGTTACGTACAGCCCGGTCGTTTTCCAGATCTGGCACGTTGAAGGAGTAAATCAATTTTTCACATCTGACTACCTGCGCCTCATGGTGGAGTGATCTTTCCTCCATGTTGGCGTAGGTTCTTTTCTTCCTTTCTGCCCCGTGAGGGTCTTCTGAGGTCCATGATTGGATCTCCTGCCTACTACTACTGCTAGTCCATGTGTTGGACTCCTGCTGCTGACTTTTGCTACTACTGACGCCTGATGTTATCTGCGCTCGTGCTACTGCTTATTCTACTTTGGTCCGATGGCAACTCCAGATCTCCCTCGCACTCTCTGTGTTACTATGGTGAAGTTGGATAGTTCCAACTATCACCTATGGGTTGCCTCCTTTGAGTTGTATGTTAAATCCCAAGGTCGCTACTCTCATCTGACTACAAAAGGCCTGTCTCTTCCTGCTCCTGATGCTGATGAGAAGACGAAACAAGCCTATGATCTCTGGTCCAAGGAGGACTATGGGGTCATGACATGGATGGTCAACAGCGCTGAAGCAAAGATCAGCCAGTCCCTTCTCCGTCTTCATACTGCCAAAGAAATGTGGGAGCAACTCTCCCATGTTTACTCGCACCAACAAAATCCTAAGAAGGTCTTTGCGATCTTCAAACAACTTGCTAAACAGGAGTATTCTACTACTGATTCCGTCGAGGATTACTACAACTCCTGTTGTGCCCTCTGGGATGAGTTCCAGGTGTATCATCCTCTTTCTACTGACATTGATGAACTTAATCGACAGCGGAACGAACTTATGTTAGTTCAGTTCCTCGCGGGCCTAACTGCTTCCTTTACTGGTGTTGTGGACCAAATTCTCTCCAGCGACCCTTTACCCACTCTCCGCGATGTGCTCAAAAGGGTCCAGCGCCTACCTTCTGTGTCCCAGTCTATGCCTGACTCTTCTGATGGAGCAGCCCTCATTGTCCGCTCTGGTGATTCCTTTCGTGGTCGCGGTCGCGGTCGTGGCAGAGGTCGTGGCCGCGGAGGACGTTCTTCTGCTCCTGGTCGTGGCTCTGCAGCTGATCCTGTTGAGTCCCGCTATTGCACTCATTGCAAGCGCACCAACCATACTGAAGATCGTTGCTGGATCAAATACGGCAAACCTGACTGGGCCAATAAAGTGACTTCTGACCAGACTGAACCTGCTCCACCGACAGTTGACTGGATCCGCTCGGAATTTGAAAAACTGCTTCAAGCTCGCCTGGCTTCCTCTATTGATGCTTCAAATGAGGGCAGCGCCGCCGTTCTGACCCAGACTGGTAAACCTTCATGGGTGATTGACTCTGGTGTGACCTCTCATATTTTTGGCAATCCTACTTTATTCTCTAAATTGCACAAGACATCTTTTATACCGCTTGTTACTTTAGCTGATGGCTCTAAATCGCCGGTTACTGGAATTGGTGATATATGTTCTACTGGTAGTCTGCCACTGCAGTCCGCTCTTTATGTCCCTAAGTTTCCCCTTAATTTACTATCTGTCAGTAAAGCTGTAAAGAGCCTTCGTTGCTCCATTAAGTTTGATCTGGATGGTGTTCTTTTTTAGGATCTGCGCACGAGGATGACGATTGGTTCAGGCCATGAGGGACCGGATGGACTCTACTACTTGGACGATCCGAAGCCAGCTGCATATTTGACATCATCCGTGGCCGACATTCAGTGGCATTATAGATTGGGACATCCTTTTGCTGCAAAATTAAAAGCTTTATTACATGATGTAGTTAGTTATGTTTTTCATTGTGAGACATGCCAGCTTGGCAAGCAAACTCGTGCTACTTTTTCACCAAAATTTTGCATTAGTTCTAAAGTTGTCTTCGATATTATACATGCTGATGTTTGGGGTCCATGTGCTGTGACGAGTACCTCAGGTTTTAAATATTTTCTAAGCTTCATTGATGATTTCTCTAGAGCAACTTGGCTATTTTTACTGAAAGATAGATCTACCATTCTTGAGAAAATTACTGACTTCTTCGCTGAAATCCGTACCCAGTTTGCTAAGCCCATTAAAATTTTGCGCACTGACAATGCTTTGGAGTTTATGCAAGCCTCTGTTAGTAGTTTTTGTCGTCGCCAGGGCACCATCCACCAAACTTCTTGTGCCTATACCCCGCAACAAAATGGTGTTGCTGAACGCAAAAACCGTCATCTCCTTGAAGTTGAGCGTACCCTTCTTTTTCACTACCATGTTCCACAGTCTTTTTGGCCCGAGGCAATATCTATTGCTTGCTACCTCATTAATCATATGCCATCCACTGTGCTTGGAAATAAGGTTCCATATCAGGTCTTGTTTCCTGATGCATCTCTTTTCTCTGTGCCTCCTCGTATCTTTGGAAGCACGTGCTTTGTTAAAAATCTCCGACCTGGCCTTACCAAATTGGATCCTAGAGCAACTGTGTGTTTTCTTGGGATACTCTCGCACTCAAAAAGGGTATCGATGCTACGATCCTGTTTCTAAAAAGTGGTTTGTCTCTGCGGATGTAGTATTCTTTGAGCACATGCCTTTCTATTCTCCGGTTGGTTCTGCACTCACATCGGATTTACTGGTTGATACGCCTTTACCGATTGTGGATGATTTGACTGATAATTCTGCTACTGCCTCCCCACCTGAAAAGCCACCTCTGAAAGTGTATCACAGAAGACAGAAGCCGACAGCTCCCTCTATGGCCTCTCCATCGTCTTCATCCTCTGTGCCAGATCACACACATCCGCAGGTATTTTCTGACCTTGATCTCCCTATTAGCCTGAGAAAAGGGACACGGACTTGTACTCAGCATCCCATTGGGAATTTTTGTTCTACTGATCATCTTGGTGCTAATTTTGCTAATTTTACTACGGCCCTTTCTGCTATATTTGTACCTAAAACTGTTGCTCAGGCCATTAAAAGTCCAGCATGGCGTCAGGCTATGGAAATCGAAATGCAGGCGCTCACTGAGCGCAATACATGGCAACTTGTTGATCCACCTGCTGATTGCTCTCCTGTTGGTTGTCGATGGGTCTTCACGGTCAAGTATCAACCGGATGGAACTGTTGAACGACTTAAGGCGCGACTAGCGGCTAAAGGCTATACACAGACCTATGGGGTCGACTACTTTGAGACTTTCTCTCCGGTGGCACGGTTGAACTCTGTGAGAATTCTTGTTTTTGTTGTAATTAATTCTGACTGGCCTCTGTATCAGCTTGATGTCAAGAATGCTTTCCTGTATGGTGACCTTCATGAAGAA
The DNA here is from genome assembly GCA_963693085.1 of Alisma plantago-aquatica. Classification (NCBI taxonomy): domain Eukaryota; kingdom Viridiplantae; phylum Streptophyta; class Magnoliopsida; order Alismatales; family Alismataceae; genus Alisma; species Alisma plantago-aquatica. Next base: position 284,076,700 of record OY856413.1, read on the forward strand.
GTCTACATGTCACAACCCCCTGGTTTTGTTGCTCAGGGGGAGTCCTCTAAAGTATGCAGACTGAAAAAGGCAATCTATGGCTTGAAACAGAGTCCCATAACTTGGTTTGATAAATTAAGCACTATTCTTCAGAATTTTTCATTCAAGCGCTCCCAGTCTGATCACTCAGTCTTTGTCAAGAATACTACTGTTGGCATTATTATTCTCATTGTTTATGTTGATGATATTATCCTCTCAGGAAGTGATCCTGTTGGTATTCAGTCCACCAAGCACTATCTGGAAAAACATTTCGTCACTAAAGATCTTGGATCTCTTCGGTATTTTCTTGGGATAGAGGTGTCCCAGTCTTCTTCTGGCCTCTGCTTATCTCAACGCAAGTATATTCTGGATCTACTATCTGAAACTGGACTTCTAGGTGTTAAGCCTGCTAGCACACCTCTGGATCCGAACACCGACTGGGATGATGAGAATTCTCCTGCTTATCCTGACAATCATCAATATCGAAGAATGGTCGGTAAACTCATATATCTTACTGTTACACGGGCCGATATTACTGCTGTTGTTTGATTGGTTAGTCGTTACCTAGATAAGCCTCGACAATGTCATTGGGACGTTGTCTGTCATATTCTGAAATATCTAAAAAGTTCTCCTGGCAAAGGCCTGCTTTACAAGAAACATGGCCACTACAAACTTCTTGGCTATTCTGATTCCGATTACGCTGGCAGCAAGGTTGACCGTCGCTCTACTTCTGGCTACTGCACGTTTGTGGGAGGTAACCTTGTCACTTGGCTAAGCAAGAAGCAGTCTGTAGTTGCTCGCTCAAGTGCTGAAGTTGAATATCGTGCCATGGCGCACACTACCTGTGAACTGTTCTGGATTAGGAGCTTACTGAAGGACTTTGGTATCTCTGACTCGTCTCCTATTCCAATGTATTGTGACAACAAAGTAGCTACATTCATTGCCAGTAACCCTACTTTCCATGAGCGGACCAAACACATTGAGGTGGATTGTCATTTTGTCTGCGAAGTTGTTCTCTCTGGCCAGGTCTCTACTCCCTACATTCATATGACTGATCAGGTAGCTGACATCTTCACAAAGATTCTACCAAAGACAAGGTTCACTGCTATGACATCCAAGCTGGGCATGATAGACATCTACGCTCCAGCTTGATGGGGAGTATTAGTATATAGACTTTCCTGTGTTTTTTACTTAGTCTATTTTTTCTCTTTACTGTGTTATTCTTGTATTTTGTTTTATCCCACATGGGTTATCTCTAAATCCTGTGGTCTTCTCTTATCTTATAAAAGAGAACCCTGTACTCCCATTTTTAATCATCTCAATAATAAGACAATTAGCCGCAACTTCTAGAATTATAATGTAGATTATGAGAAAGTGTTGTAGATCTAAGAACACATACAATTAGGAAGACATAAAAAAAGCAAATGGCGAGATCTTTGCCAATTTAAGGCATTTTGGGATGAATTTACATTTTAATTGAGATAGATGAAGTGTAAATGAGAGAAATGGTAGAAAACATAAAGGCATACATTAGATTAGACTTATCTAAGCCCTAGTTGTCGAAATCCCTTTGCTCCGCCATTTCCTCCTCTCAAACAACGGAAACAGACTCAAGCACGCAAAAAATCGGTACTTCTGTCGGTATACCAGTATATTTTATTGAAATTTGGCGGTATTTGGCGATATTTGACGGTATATCGTCGGTTTACCGATATTTGCAATCCCAGCGACAGGTTTGTGTGAACCGATGACCGATGTCGTCGATATCAGTATACCGGGCGATATACCGACGATATCGTCGATATCTCTTTCATTGGCCGCAACACTCTTACTGGTCGCTGTCGGCTTGCTGGATGGATTCAGTGACGGATGGAGATCTTTGTTGGGCACTGCTTGCTGCTGGCCGCAGTAGTTGTTGTTATTGTTGGTCGACTGATATCTTGGCCGGCTGTGGCTGCAGCTACGGTTAGTAACCGGTAACGGCTTGATGATGGTTGTTGATTGCACCGAGACGGAGATAGCCGGCGTACAGAAAGAAAAATTAAATCTTTAAGAAAGAGGAGAAGCCATGGATGCCGGGATGTGCCTGGCGGGCAGCCGGCCTAAGCCATGGCAACGGCGGTAGCCGCCCGCAGGCGGGGGTTCTTCCCCTCGGTTGCTCTCTGGAAAAAACGAGCGGCGGCGGCTAGGGCTGCGTGCGCGCCGGAAAGGAGAGAGAGGAGGGGCGGCGGCTAGGTTTCCCTCAAGAGCGAACGCGCTCTGTTCACGCAGAAATTATTGTTCACGCCGGAGTTACTGTTCACGCCGCCGTTAATGTTCACCGCTCTGATACGATGTTGAGAATAAGATTATATTGAATTGAATGCAATGGGATGAATACAAGACTGGACGCCCTCTCCTTTATATAGGAGAGGGGAGACGCCCTAAGACTTAGGATGCAAGTAATCTAAACGGGCTGAAATACAAAAGCCCACTAACTAATTAACCTATTAACTAAATAGGCTAATATAGACTCTCTAACAATAACAATGTACTAGTTGCACAGTCTAGTGCATATGGTTACATTCTTAAGCAATAATACATAATATCAAGGTTGTCAGAACCATGGTTCTAAACATCGTCAATGTTGGGTGAAAGAGAAAAGCGACTTAAAGAGAAATTTTGTGAAATATCATTAAGAAGTCACAAAATGTTGTTAAAAAATCATATAAATCGCAAAAAATGGGAAAATTTGTGAAAATAGCAAAAACTTGCGACAAACATATTAATCGTGTTGAACATTTGGAGGGGCTATAAAATCGTGAAAAATTGCCATTATTCATAAAACTGAAGACTTTTGTTGTTTCTTTACAGGGCTTGTTCCTCCACTAGCCAGGATTGTAGGCCCCTACAGTGATGCTAGCAAAAAAATGCACATCATTGCCTATGTTTGTGATCCTACCCTACTAAGTCATCATCTCCTATTGTTTGCCTCCTGACACTATTGCCTCTTGTTGAATTACACAGTAAAGGTTGATTCTTTAAGCATGTCAAATTTCATTTTAATTTATATGGGGGATACTCTTGATGTTTGAAGAAAAAGAACTATATAGCTAAGGCTTGCTTCTAGAAAAGTAATTCGGCACGACCATTCATAATAGATGTGCCATTTGATGGACCTTATCTTCAGCATACAACCCATATTTGGTAGAAAACTGGGCGAAAACACTAGAGGTTATGTTAAGTTCAAATAAACATCCTTACTCCCAACATTTTTCTAGTCATTTTTCCATGTAGATTATAAGAGTAACAAGAAATTGGAATAGTGTCCATGATCAACTCCAATTATCTAACGATTAAGTGGAAAGAACTTCTGATATCAACAAAGAATTGTCAATATGAAAACTAATACACAAATAAAAATCAGAACCTACACACCAAATGTGAAGTAGATCTCTGTGACTTGCAAAGACCAATAGTAAGAGCAGAAATCTGATCAATAGACTTGATTATACCACATGCAATAGTGGTTTAAGTGAGAATATCGATAGCTTTATGGAACCACTACAAGTTGAGATTGAAGACCAAAGACACTAAATGAGGCCACATTACATGTTGTGAAGAAAAGAGGGGTCGCACACGGGAATTAAGTGCCTCAATCCCAAAAAATGAGGGCACTATACATGATATCCAGTATTTCATAAACACTTCATTGCAAACACTAGAGTAGCATAAAGTAACAAATAAGGATCTAGGATAATATAAATATTATGGAGATTATAAAATGATGATTTCACATGATTTTGCCAGCCATTATATCATATTGTAGTCCCTCTTAAAGTATTATCATGTTTTTCAGACAATAAAATTTTGTAAAAGATATAATAGTGTCAAACGGCTTAGAGAAGTCTCATATTCACATTGATGAATGAGGGTTGACACCAGCGTGTTGTATGCAAATAAAGTTGAACTTGACAATAGTATACAAATAAATTCGACGAGGCACTGTTTGTTTCAAAACAAAAATACAGAAGTTCCTTCCAATATGCTTTCAATTGGATATACAAATATGGAAGCCCAGAGGAAGAGTATGAAACTAAGGTATACAAGACAGTGGTTAAACAAAGAAACAATCAATTTGACTACTGTAACACTGTTTAATACTATTCATGCAAATAAAATACCTTCATTAAGTGTTCAAGTTTTCCTGATTGATAACTGAAGCAAGAAATATTCCTGAACATCAAGAAACACCAATAAGTTGTAATGTCTTGGCAATAATCATAGTATAAATCCACGAAAAAAGTCGTGCTTGAGTACTGTTGTTCAAGGATAAAACAAAATATCTAAAGAAAAAAAAATCATTTTATCCAAGGAAAAATAAAGATCTCAAAAAGTCATGAGAACCAATGTGGTTTGAATCCAGTTCTGGGTTGGACAATGAACACAATTGTTCGACTAGGGACCAACCTGGACACAAATTTCTCTAATGTGCACATTTGTTCTACGCATACTAGGACCTAGACCCAGAGGTAAACTCGATTTCAATCAACCACAACTACTAAAACTATATTATAATATCATCATCATCATCATCTAAGCCTCAGTCTCAACCATGTTGGGGTCGGCTACATGGATCCTTCGTTTCCATTCAGCTCTACCATGGGTTATATTCTGATCGAGATGTAAATATTCAAAATTTCCCTTTATAATGTCATCTATTTCGAAATGTGAAGTCTACCAATCTGCTAGCCACTCAAAAGGAAGCTCTATGCTGGGTTCCGGTGTTACATCTCTCAATTGACAAAGCGAGTTTTTGCCCATATGGACACAAAACTAAATGTCTGATTTTGATGCCGTTCGATGCCAAAATGGGCAAATCCAATCACGGTAAATTACTAGGTCAACAGAAACACCCAGATACACTTATATATGCAATAGTTGTTCATATCAGATAGAACTTAACCGGTAAAGCATGCTAGGGGTGGTATCGCAGGTTACATGATCGAATCTCGGATGTTGCTAGATCAGTACATGAGGAGCTTTAAATACCTCTTTGTGTGTTCACAATAGGACTTGGCACCTTCTAGAAAATAAAGATTATTCAAAAAAAAAAGCATATTGGATATGTAGGAAGGTCTTCAACATTAGTTAGCGAAGGAAGTTGAAATGTTTCGACAATCATTTTAATGACCAATTTGATGGTAAAATGAAGGAATTAAATTATAAATTTCACAAATACAATGTTTAGACATAAACGCACTAGATTTTATAATAAATTTATACATTGAGAAGTCAGGTAGGATCCATGTCTTGATGAGAGACTACAGAAATGAACAGAACTGTCAAGTTTGCTAGACTGTTATAAACTTACAAAGCCACAAGTTACAACTTACAGTTGCAAGTTAAAAACTTGCAGATTAAAGCATTTATAACATATGTTACTAATTAGTAACTACTGGTTTTGTTAAGCAGTAATTAGCAAGTACTAAATAGTATTAGCTAGTAACTAATAAGTAATACGCAATAACTAACAAGTAGCATATGATTTTTGTTTGCAGATCATGTGATTTTAAAAAGATCTAGCACTTCGAACTGTGTTATTTACGGGGTATTTCTTTAGATCTCTAAAAAAGAGTGTAGGAATAGGAGGTGTAGCTGAGCTAGGGATGCGGGGAATATACCTTAGAATCAAGAGAAATAGTCTCTCCAAGCAATAGATTCAAAGAAAATGGCAAGAATACCCAAGATGTGGTAGGGGTAGCCCTAGGAACAACATTTCTCAAAATTTAAGTTGTATTTCTGTGTCATTTTGTAAAATTACAGCTCAAACTGGGTTTTTTTCTGTGAAATTTCCCCTATGTTGTGAAACTTTCACACCTAGGTGCAAAATACGTCTCATTCCAAGTGTTTATGAGTTTCGATGTCCGATTCTACATTTCAATGACCGACTGGAAGAAGAAAAAATAGAAATTTTGAATGAAGTTTTCGCAATTTAGATTCAAATTTTGTTTCATGCATATGGGTACTTTCCAGACTTGAATTATTTAAACATAGTTTTGAAGGAATAGGCGAACATAGTTTAGGAGAGAAAATGTACATTGACACCTTCAACCGAACTACTTTTCAAAGCAAACGTATTTGATCCAAAATATGAGTTCACAGACCTAACTCTAGATCTAAACAGAAATAGGTGTATATATCTGTTGCCTATACCAAAACTACATCTCAATCACCTTTCTCCTAAGTATTTGATAGGCTAAGAGAATGCTCCTAACAAGTTCAACGAATGCATAAGTTGAACAGATTGAGATAGACGGGTCGTGCATGCCTGATCTCAAACTAAGCATTGTATGGGAATGAACATGATATGTTCATAATGAGCAGAGGATGGAGATTGGGGTTATTTCCATCAAAGGATTATGGTTGATAGTGTACTTAGCAGGCCTCATTGTGCTGGTATGCATATCGGTTCAACCGATTTAAAGAAGCCTCTAACTCTACCTAGTTAGATTTGTCTTGCAATATATTGTTGTTTCTTTTCTATATCTCTGCTTCAGTAGGGTGAAGATGCTATGACATAATTGATAGGCTTATTGATGCCAGTATAGTCAGCATTGCTTTACAACTTCAAACTACACTGTCCTAATAATAAACATCTATTTTCCTTCCGCTTTTGGTAATCACAAAGGTTAATATTTTAAAAAACACTTGGGAGTAGTTGAATGATTATTTGTTTAGTCAAGAATTTTAGGCTTTATTTAATTCCGAGTTTCTTTAATTTAGGATTTTGGTTTCCTACTTTAATTACTTGCAAGTCAAGTCATTAAGTCCTATATAAGCTAGCCTTGGGGCTTATGTCCAAGTAGCTGAATTTGAAGAACAGTTTGTGTGCTTGTTTGCAAATTGTATCTCCCTCGTGTTCCTTCCTTATAGCAGTGCAGTGCTACATCAGCTTGCTCTATTAGTTTCCTTTTCAAGATCCACACGCTAAGGCTCGGGCTCAAGTCTATCATGTGGCCTTTGGCCCTTTGGTTTCTTTGTTCTTCGAGGAGGACGCCAGAAGCGTCTTCAAATTGTTCTTCCACATGAATATTATCGATGTTAACAAACAATCCCTTGTTATTAGATGATTAAGCAAGCGTACAGGGCCTTTTTCACATAATAAGGATATAAAACCAAAGGTGATACTCATTTCTCACCAATGTGGAATTAAAAGAAGAGAGAAAAATAATAAAGAAAATTAAAATACAAAAACATTTTAATACTCTCACCTAAGCTAGAGCACAGATATCAATCATGCCCAGCTTGTCCACCACAGTCTGGAATCTCTTCTTAGGTAGAGGCTTGGTAAAAATGTCAGCAACATGATCTTTTGTTTTGATGTAGGACGTAGAAATGCATCCAACTAAAACAAGTGCTCAAACAAATGGCAATCCACTTCTATGTGTTTTTTGTGTTCATGGAAAGTTGGATTGCTTGCAATAAACGTAGCAATTTCTTTGTTACAAAACATAGGAATGCTACCATCAATAGAAATGCACCATTATATAAGACTGCCTTGAACCCACATGATTTTACAAGTGGTGTGTGTCATAGCTTTGTATACGGCCTCAACAATAAAACAAGTAATCGTTGACTGCTTTTTGCCCCTAGTGACAAAATTCCCCCCAAATGAAGTACAAAAATCAAAAGTAGATTTGCTACTTTTTGAGTGATGAGTGTTTTATTGTAATCTTGAGGGGAGAAATTCTTGTAAGGGCTTGGCTTCTCTTTATTTCTGCTTCTTTTTTTAGTCTATCTCTCTATTTCCAAGCTGACTTGAGATTCTCCCAAGCTTCAACTTGAGTGGAAGTATTAGAGAGTTTAGTTAATTAAATTAATTGAGTCTACTTGTACATGGGCCCAAGCGTGTCTTGGCCCATTAGGGTTTAGTCTCAAGTATGTATGCTTCTCCCCTCTCCTATATAAAGGAGGGGGATTCCTCTTATCAAATATATCGAATAGTTGTCTTTTACTCTCTAACATGGTAAACCCTAAAATGAGAAGAGAGAGAAAAAATCTTCCGCCTGCGGGTGGCAGCCCTCCTTCCTAGATTTGCACCTGTTGGGTGGCCGTTGCCGCCAACTTCCTCCTAGGTGTTGCTCTCCAATGAATCTCTGTCTTTTCTTTCAGTTCTAGCCCAACCGCATGACTGCTACCTCCCGCCCATCCTTCGTTCTTCCGCACCGTTGATTTCTTCTCTTCCTCGCTCTTCATTTCCCAACGGCGATCATCTACACTAAATCTTCTACCTTCCTATCTGACACCCACCATCTCTCATCCACGTGATCCTAACAGCCCCCGCTTCCCCATCATTGTCTAGCAGCAACCTAACACTATCTCCATGCCCTTGCGGCTGCCTCGCTACCTGCTGTTACAAGTCGATCAAGCAGCATAAGTCTTATTCACCCCACTGGATGATCATTGCAACGCCAGCTTTTGCCAACTCGCCACCTCCAAGAACATACCTACATCTCCTATCAGGCCAAATGATCTAGCCAACAGCAGTGATCCCTTCGCATCGTCAACTATTTTTTTGGATATCATCATTTCCAAGATCACCTCCTTGCCTAAACCTGCCGTTGCAAGTCCCGCCTAAAGTTTCCGTTGTTGAAGGGGCAACAATAAAAACGGGTGTGACATTGTCACTGCCCACACTATGTTAGCATACGGGATGTTCTATAAGGCAACAATGAAAGTGGAAGGTCAGCGATAGGCATAGCAGCTTTCACCTCCTCCACATTCCCCTTGAGTAGATGCACTTCTTCAAACCCCAATGGGACCCCCTATTGGGGACCGCAACCCCGTCGGCAATGCTATGGCTTATTTTTGGGGGGTCGTTTCTTTATCATTGTCCACCCCAACAAGTCTTGGCTCTTTCTGTGGTTGGTGTGAGGAAGAGAAATAGAAGAGAGATGGAGGAGACGAGGAAATTTTATATTTGTTGTTATTGATTATGCTTCTGGAGCGCTTTGTATCTGGAGCTTATTTCTGCTTCTGTTGCTTTTTGGTTTGTTGATGGTCAGCTATCCGGCTACGTCCACTTTACTTGAGGGGGTAAAGTAATATCTACTTGAGGGGGAGTGTCTCAGTTTTTGAGCGCTTTATTGTAATATTGAGGGGGAGGAAAATTTGTGTATGGGCTTGGTTTATCTTTATCTTTTTTATGCCTTTGTTTTTAGTCAGCCTCTTTGTTTGCAAGCTGAATTGGGATTCTCCCAGGCTTCAATTTGAGGGGGTGTTGGAGAGTCTGTTTACTTATGTTATTTAGTCTCTTTGTATTATGGGCCCAAGTATGTCTTGACCCGTTAGGGTTTAATAGCTTCATATTCGACCTCAGCAACAAAACAAGAAATTGTTGTCTGCTTTTTTCCCTTGGTGACAAGATTCCCCCAAATGGAAGTACAAAAATCAAAAGTAGATTTGCTACCAGCTAGTCTGAATCGGAATTCTCTAAGATATCACTACGCTCATGTATCTTGCAGAGTCCCTTGCCTAGAGAGCACTTAAGATACTTGGGAATGTGGCAATGGCATATGTGAGGATTGTCTAGATAACAACTAACCAGACCAACAACAGAATAAATATCAGATTAATCTGAATGAGATCATTAGAAGGAAAACTATCCTAGGATGGGACTAAACTTATGAAAGCATGCATGCAGACTTTGTTTGGGTTCACATATAGCTTTATTAAGTTTATAGATTTTATGACACTCCCCCTGAGCAAGAAATTCAGGAGGTTTCTCCATGTAAACTTCTTGTAAGTTGCCATATAGAAAAGCATCTTTTACATCCAATTGATATAACGACCAATCATGATTTTCTGCCATGAAGATAAGCGTGCATACATAATTAAGTCAAGCCACACAGGAAATATTTTCAAAATTATCTACTTCAATGTAATGGCCAATCACGATTTACTACAACAGGGATAAGCATAGGTTTTTGTTGAGACTATGGTGTATCAATATCACATCAGTAACTAGCAAGGGTAGAGGAGAAATATCCATTATATCAGTATTCAAGTTTATTTCATCGGTAGAGAAATATAAACAATTCTGAAAGAAAACATCAGCACTAATGAATAAACATCAATACCCTTTTCAGTTTTGAAGAATCCCAAAAATAAACATTTCACAGAGTGTGGGTCATGTTTTGTATGACCAGGATGAAAATCTCAAACAAAGCACGTACTTCCAAAGATGTGTGGTGGTACTGGGAAGAGATCTATCATGGGAAAGAAAATATGATAGGGAAACCGATTCTGAAGAATAGAATAGGGAATATGATTAATCAAGAAGCATGTTGTAGGGGATAACTTCATGCCATAATGGCTTGGAACCATATAGTGTATCATCAGCGTCCAAGACACCTCTAATAAATGACGGTTCTTCCTTTTAGCAATGCATTGAGTATATGCACACGAAGTTTGATGAATGGTACATTCAAACTCGAAGAATTGTTGCACCATGGATTGCATGTACTCCAATGCATTATCAGTTCACAAAAATTTAATGGCACTAGAGAATTGAGTATGTATTTCCTTATAAAGCAGTGAATGGTGTCCAACACATGAGACCAAACAATTAGAAAAAAATATTCATGTTGCTCTAGAAAAATCATCAATGGTAGTAATAAAGTAGCAAACACCCGACAAGCTAGATATTGAGCAAGGTCCCATACATCAGCGTGAGCAATCTCAAAACAATAAAGATGAATTGATATCAATTTTATTTGAAAAAGTAGAGCATCTTTGTTTTCCAATTTGACATGAGTCATATTGTATGATAGAGGAAGAAACAGAAGGTATCTATATACATAGTTTAGCAATAGATAAATATCCATATCAGTAGTGCCATTGTTGTTCAGTCACAATCAACAGAATGTCTTGGTGCGTCAAGATAGTATATTCCATTTGGTTCCTCATGGCCCGAACCAATCCTCATCTTCATGCGGAGATCCTAAAAGATACAGGCATCTAGGTCAAAAGTGATGGAGCCGGTAAGATTTTTCATAATTTTTCTAATAGATAACCCTTCTACTGCCAAGTCATGCCCATAAGCTAAATTTACAAGACGAATAGTATCCGTTCTTGTAAGATTAGAAAATAGGTGGGGATTCCCAGATATATCTAAAAAGGCACCTGAGTCAATCACACATTGATTGTTACCATAAGTAGAGGAAGCAATAAATGTGGAGCCTCCATCCTGACGTGCAACAGCAGTCTGGGTCAGAAATCAATCTTGTAAGAGTTTCTCAAAATCATAGTGAATCCAGTCAGTAGTAGACGTGGAGGCAGCAGTAATGTCAAGACCACCAATCTCGGTAGAAACTTGATTGGCTCATCCAGGCCCAACAACGATCTTTAGTATGATTATTGCGCCCGCAAAAGTTGCAGTGTTGTGGGCCAGTAGTAGGTTGTCCTTGGCCACGTCCAGGACCTCCTAAAGAGTAACCACAACCATGACCGCATCAGCGTTCTTCAGACCGGCAAGTGTGGAAGTGTCAAGGGTCTTCGGCAGAGATAAAGTAAAAAACAGGATGTGTTGTTGGACACATTTGAGGACATCTTGAAGTGATGGAAGAGGATTACTACCAAGGATACGCTCAACCACGCCTGAGAAGAAATGTGAGAAGTCGGTGAGGAATTGAATGAGTTGAAGTCCACTACGCTGGTTAGCGTTGTATCTGAGTGAGATCGGAAAAATAAGAGGATGATAGATCTCAAACTCGTCCAACAAGGCTTTAAATCGATTGTAGTAGTCATACACAGAACGGCATAATAATCCTTTTTGGCTAAGGTTTTTAAAATCTTGAAGACCTTTATCAAATTTCATTGATGAGATTAGATAAGAGAGAGTTGATCCCACTTATCTTTAGCATTCTTGAGGCAGAGAAGGACTGTTGGGTCCACACTATCGACATAACACCAAAGTCATCTGTGACCCAGAGATCATAGGCTTACTTGGCCTTGGCATCAATAGTATGAATTTGGTAGGGGCATTAAGGCTAGTAGTATGAATTTGGTAGGGGCATTAAGCAGTGAACCTTAATGCCCCTACCAAATTTGTGTATCACAACAACCATATGATGCAAAAAGTGCTCTAAAATTGTTGAAATCATGGAATAGGACATCGACTTCAAGTCGACTTCAATAGGTGTGGAAGTGGAAGTTTGTGGAAACTTTGAGGATTTTTACAATTAAACTTCGACACAACTTTGACAAAAAAAGCTAAAATAGTGATTTCATCAAATTTAGTTAAAAACAAAATATATGTTTATATATAACCATCCATACATGTTTACATATGTAGAAAAACACAGAGTCACATGCAAATGTACAAACATGGAAGTGGAAGTTTATGGGAAGCGTAAGGAGACTTTGAGGTTGTGGACTAACATTTCAATGCAAAATAAGCTAAAAGATAGTGAGGTTGTGAAGGAGTTTAGCATAAAACATCAAATTTTGCTAAACACATAATCCATCTATAATCTTCTATAAGAAATGTTTAGAACCTAAATCTGTTCTATATATGTGGCGTTCCATATTTGCACAAATCCCAATTGGATCACATTGTAGAATTAAAAAACATGAGTTTATTTCCAAATACTTCAATTTGCAAAGAGGGGGCAAAGCAAAAGAGGTGAAATGGTTTTAGATCTACACCAAATTTTGCAAGACTTGTGGATATCTAGTGGAGGAATAAAGTTATCATTACTCTCTAGTTGGAAACTAAGGAAATTATCATCTCAATGTCAAGATCGGTTTCCTACAAGTTGCTTTATGCCTTCACTATGTGTGCAACGATAATAACTACAAAACTCATCGAGAAGATGAGAGGTTTTGAGCTAGTTGGGTCGATTTCATCACCAACTAGGCTGAATTCATTGAATTATACAGATAAGTAGGTAACTAATGGAGAATGGAAGTTTACCAGGTTTCGACATTACATCGACACGGACAGGCGTAGACATGTGTAACATCAAGGATTAATCGCCAGATGTTGAGAATGTTTACTAACATGGCTGAAATTATCAGTATTTCGAAGGGGGAAATCAATTTTTGATGATAAGAAATCTTGGTGTTTCTCCTTGTGGAGTACTAACACTTTCATTTGAGGTATCATACATGTTTCAACAATTTAATGTACTGGATTGGCAAATATTTCTCTCCACAACACTTTCCAAGATACTCGATCATAACTCTTTCCAAATCAATAAACATCATATAAAGATATTGCTTATTGTCCTATACCTCTTCATAAGCCTCCTTATCACAAAAATAACAAATGTAGTGGTACTACCTGGCATGAAACCAAAACTAATTGTCAGATATTTGTGTTGCATTTCTGAGTCTTTTGCTCTTTGCTCAATAATCCTCTCCCAAAGCTTCATAGTGTGGCTCATCAACTTAATACCTTTGTAGGTTGTGTAGTTTTGAACATTCCCCTTGTTCTTATAGATGGGGACTATGGTCCTTGTAATTAACCGAGGAGCAATCTTACTACTCATAAGCAGAGTACAATGAGTCATATATATGTATATGCGGAACACAATATGAAAAACTAGACTAGCACTAATGGGCTTAAGGAGGAGAGGTTCATAATCCTAATAAAGAAAAATCTAATAGAATCGCTTATTACACTAACAAGTAACACCCCCTAATGTTAGAGAATATAGATCATGTATTCCCAACTTGCTATACATGCAATTGGAGAAAGGTGGAAGCGGCTTGGTGAAGATGTCAGCAGACTATTCCCCAGTCTTCACATGTGGCATGACAATCTCCTTAGCACAGGCGGTGGTTGTTGGCCAGTGTCGGATGCTCTGATGAGAGTGTTGGCGATGGCCCTTTAGCGGTCTTGCTATTGCTCAAATGTGCTCCTCCTTGATGGTTGCTCTCTAAAACCCCCATTAGAATTGTTGTGATACAATGTGAACTGAGCATCTTATAATTCATAAACTGAATACAATGAGTATTATGTATAGAGTTTATTAAAGGTATGGTGAACATGCAAAAAAACATATGATAAACTAGACTAGCACTAACGCAATCAAGGAGGAGAGGCTCACTGGTCCTATTAAAGCAAAATAAAATAGAATTGCTAATTACACAAAAAGTACTTTTTCTCCACTCGTCCGACATTTTCTTGGTAAAGATCTTATTGAAGGAAGTCATCATCCACAATGCCCCTCTATCCTCCATACTTTTCCATATATTAATAGCGGTATCGTCTGGACTCATGCCTTTTCCATTTTTCATGTTTTTAAAGCATTCTTGGCCTCAAATTGAGTAACTCGCCGTAAGTGTTATCTAATGTATTCATGCCACACACGTATTTGAAGTTATTTTAAGTATCTTTGTTGAAAAGCTTACAATAGTACTTATCCCATTAGTTCTTGAAATCATCACCCTTTACCATAATTGCATTTTACTTGGCCTAGGTCTCTTCTTTTCTCTTATACGAGCAAAATTATATATATATATATATATATATCCTCGAAATATCTAGATATGACATCTTCAATTACTCTCTTAGCTTCTTTCTTTGCTTGCTTGTATCTCTAACAAATTGTATTGTCTAGCGACATTGGGAAGAGTTCCATAGATCAGCCTTTGTAGTTTGATAGCATTCTTAACTTCATCATTCCACCACCAAGCCTCTTTCTTGGAGGCCCACAACCTTTGGATTCCCCCAAAACTTCCTTAGTAATTCTTATAATGCAAGGGCTCGTATTATACCACATAGTGTTCTATCAAAATCAAGCTTCTAAGTACCCTCCTTGGTAAGTTTATCATAAACACCAATCTCTTATATCATCTAAGGTTTCACAACTTGCTTCTTCATCTTGGTCGCAGTTATGCTTCATTTTGTTGATCTCCATATTAATATCCAAAACCACCAACCTATGTTGGGTGGTGAAATCTTCTCCAGATCATTTTACAATCCTTGCTTACTTTTCCATCTACCTGCCTTCAAAGTAAGTAATAACTTGTACAATTTTATGGTAATCAGATGAGAATTTATTCTCTTGAAATGGGTGTTTTCAAAATCATATCATAGGCAACTGCAAATCTAATATCATACCTCATCAATTCTTATTGCTATATCCAAAACCATGAACTCTCCATAACCAAGATTGCTACTCCCCACATGGTGATTTAAATCACTACCAATTCTTGTTGCATTGAAATTTCGATAAATGCAATTGTGCCCGTTTCCACGCCAAAATGAATGAAGTCATGAAATTTCACAAACATGAGCTCTACACCAATATGCATCGTTTCATGAAATAAAATTATATGTGGGGATAGGTGGGGGTCCTCATGTGGGAGATAAGTAAACTTTATCACTTCCTCAGAAAATTTCAAAATTTGGACAAAATATTTTGCTAATTTCAACATGGAGGTGCATTGCATGATTTCGATGCAGATGCAGGTGAAATCAAAAAATTTCTTGAAATTTCACCAATTTCGTCAAAACATCATACCTTGCCAATAATAACCTTCTCCTCTATCGGTATTTATTGCATCAACTCATCGATGGTATCCCAAAACTTCTTAGTAAGACCGACTTGGGGGGGGGGGGATAAGCACTAATAATGTTACCATTTTCCCTATGAAAAAACTCAATAGCTATGATTTCACTACCCATCCTTCTGATTTTGACAAGTCGTCATTCAACATCTTATCAGCAATAATTCCCACGCAAATTTTATGCATGTCAATACATGTTATACCAAATTTATATCATGTGTCTGCAATCTCTCTATATCATTCCCTTGTCCACTTACTTTCCTACGAGCAAGCTATATTGACTTTTCTTTTGATCATGGTAGACACTATCTCCCAAAGGATTCCCTGTCAAAGAGCCAAATACTCCAAAATCTTGCTCTAAGGGGCTGTTTGGCCGAACCTATTCAGACTACTACGGTAGTTAATGAATTATGGGATTTAAACTGCTCAATTGATAAAGTCTGCATTTTTTAATTACTTCGTTTGGATAACAGAATATATGAAAATACATCAATTACGATTACTGCCATTTTAAATCTTTTTGCTTGATAAACATATATCAACAGTTGTATTAATCCAATAATATGAGACAGAGATTAGCCCAACAAACAGCTGTGACCCACTTCTGTACGCCAAGAGAGGGGGGTAGGAATTGGTTGATTTCCAGCAGAAAAATCGTCGTGAACACCCCCGTCGCAATCATCTCGGTCGTCGGAAACTTCCAAGTCGACCCGGTCACCCAGCCACGAACACCAAGTGTCGTCCATGACGTTGAGCAACGGGCGCCCATCCTCCTCTGCCTTTGATGACGATCTTCAGGGCATTTGTGGTCGGAGCTGGTTGTCCACTCGAAACTGCAGGAGTGTGGCGCACAGTTTGTGCAGGTTGGTCGATGTTAAAGGAGGTCATCCTCCTCCGAGCTTTGTGGAGGTCGGCAGAGGGTCCAACATGGAGAAAAGGATGTTACCCCTTGCACGCACCATCGACCCCTCACGACCAGAAACAGAAAAGATAGAGAAGAGCATCGTACTGCGGGGAAAAAGGAAAAGTCGGCACCTTTGGAAGTCAGGTCGTCGTGACCCACTGCTATTGGGAGAGTTGATCTATGACTTCATCCTCTCCGCCTTCATCCCCAACCCATGTCGACCAAGCCGTCACTCAGAGGCGATTTGGGGCGGAACCAGAAAACCCTAGACAGAGGAGTGTTGGAGAAAGGAGGACAAGTTGGAAGAAGACGGCAAGCAGCACCAAAAATACCTGCTCAAGGGGGAAGTAGTACCTAGGTCCAGGAGTAGTGCGGATCGCCGAAGAGCCATCAAGTGTCGTCATCGCTCGGAGTCGGATCACGATTCGCAGTGAGCACAAACACCCCCCGAAGACCTACGGGGAAGGAGGAAATACGGAGGGTGAAGGAAGAGAGGTGGAGGGGGAAGGAGGAGATGGCGGGGGCGAGATGATGGAGGCGGCGATAGGTGACGGGACTCGGGGGTGTTGGGGAGGTCAGGGTTTAAACCCTCACCTCTGTCGCCTTCGGCATTCCAAAATCACGCCGAATATGGCATCCTTTGAAACCGTCGTGTGTTGAATAGGACAAATCCCAGAAGCCGAACTACCAGAATTCGTCAAATACTTCTTAATGTTTCCAAACGACACTGTTGCGACTGTTGCACTTAAAATACCGTACTAGATTACAATACCACTGTGAATTACAACGTCCAAACGGCCCCTAATTCTTGTCTTGAGGCTTTATCAGGTATTCAAAAGACGACATTCCCCAAGGGGAATCATTATCCACCTCTGTCTAAAGAAGTACCCTTGCACATTTTTCCCCCGGAGTGGCAATGCAATTAAATAGCTTCTTTACCCACACCCGTTCATGGAGTGGAAATCTTGTTTGTTCTTCAACACAACCGGGCGTTGATATGTTGAAACACCTTGCTTATTTATCACTAGCAACTAGGCAACATCAGACACAATTACATGGGTGCTCAATTGTGCCTGTGTAATTTTTCTAGTCAAGAAGAAAGATAATTTCAATGGGAAAGAAAGTTTATGATTCATACATTAGTGCAACATCGAGTCTAAAACAAGTATATTTCAACCATAATTAAAATAATTCTCGAAAATTAACCAAGCTCAAATAGAAGGCATTCATTCATATCTACATAGTTTTGTATATATAGTGCAGTAAACATGATTCATGAGGTGAAACCCTTTGGTTATTTATCATTAGCAATTAGCCAACATCAAGCATAATTACATGGGGGCTGAATTGCTTATTAGTTTCTAGTCAAGAATCAAGGTAACTACATATGGGAAAGATAGCCCATGAACCATACATTCAATGTAACACCCAGTCCAAATATAGTTAGATTTCTACTCTGATTAAAATTATTTTTACAATCACGTCCAAGCAAAAAAATGAAGAGATATACATTCATATTCATATATATTCACGTATATATAGAGCAGTAAAGATGATTCCTAAGACCCCAGATTGAACTAGTTAAGAAAACTGCTATGATCTTTGCAGTAGCTATCAAGCAGGATGATGACATCATAATATCAGCACACAGAATTGCATTTAAAATGTGCTATTACCTATCTTCACCGACGCAGTATATCCAATCTCCTTTGGGTGAGATACAAGCAGAAACAAAGTCTCCACCTTCTCGCTTACCCGAAGAGAAACTCTTCACCACCTAGATAAGAAACCAAGGAAGCAGAAATACAAAACATGCTAAGGTGAGCAATACAAAACATGCTAAGATGAGCAAGCTCCAATTAGACCAATTGTAACACAGTAAATAATAATAAAAAAACTCATCTTAATCACGGTAGAACTCAAATTTTTACTATTATGCATGTTTGTAGTTTTGTAAAAAAAATTATGTTAATCTGTCTTTGAATGGTTGTAAGTGGGACGAATCCGGAAACAAAGACATGGAAATAGTGGGCAAGCACCACTCCAGAGTGGGAAAAGTAGACAAACATGGTATAACTTATCCAAACCATTCATCTTAACTTTTGAAAAATGTGAGCTCAGTTACTAATGGTTGTTCAAGATAGCACTTATTGGCATTAGAGAAAAAGAATTTTGCAAGGAAAAAATCAAAAGAAAGAGGATGTGACATACCTGCCCTTGAAGTGTCATAAGGTATATTGATGATGTCTTATTACACACAACTATGTGATCAGTGTTTTTCTGAAACAGATGAACAGAATTGACAGATGCATCGCCACCCTAACATTCAAATTAGAAAAAGAACTCATCTACTACTCCATATTGCATGTTTGTAGATCAAAATAAACAAGGTGAACCGGAGAGATGAAATGCAAAACAATATCAGAGAGCTAAGTTGAATTACCCTTAGAGGAGGTGGAGGTTTGATTGTCTGTATACAGTCTGTAGACTTCATATCCCAGACCTAGAACGCACATTATAATAACTGAGGAACTGAAATGTAAAAAATGCATATAAAGGGCATATTATACTAAAGAATACCTTCACAGTGCAGTCACTAGATGCAGTAATGACGCGGCTCCCATCATTTGAGAAAACTGCATAATTTACATAAGAAGTATGGCCTCGAAACTCTTTTAATAGCTTTCCAGACTTCATCCCATGAATCCTGCCAGGAGAATTCAAAAAAAGACAAATAATAAAGTGAGCTATAATCAAATTAAAACCTGTAAAGTCAGCAATTGTAATGAACTAACATGAATGCATGCTAACAGACTCGTTCAGCAAAGAAATGAACTCATTTGTAAACCTGTTGATTATGTCAGCAACATGATTATATATAAAGCAAAAGTACAGGCACAGCATGCAGAATTGCCAATCTTCAATTTTTCAGTTGCATTTTTAATTAAGATTGGATTTACTGCATTGAGTTGCAAGTTCAGTATCTCATGATAGGCCATACTAACATATAGTCTTTTTACAACAAGGGGCATGACCACCTTGGCATCTAGAATGTCTCACCAGCAAAGAACAAGCCCAAGAACAATAACCCCCACTATTCGCAGGAGGCATTGGACAAATAATCTTAGAATTAATCTTAGAATGAATTATTTGGACTACCCACATTAAAAAAATCCTTTTTAGGGAATCCACCCCGGGGCTGTCAACGGGGAGGGTATGGGGAGGGTAAGAGTCTACCCATACCGTTACCCACCACAGGGTAGCAGGTAAGGGTTAAGGTAATTACCCACCTTAGTAATCCCCTTATCCTCACCCTCTTCCCCACCGGTAAACGGGGAGAGTACATGTAAAAGGAAAATTTGTATGGACGTGTATATTAAACACATTATCTATTAAAACGTTTTGAGTAGTCTAAAAACAACTCGTTTGCAACAACTTGGAAAACATTATCAAGACCATTTGGTGGTCTATGATAAAGAATTTGATGCTCACAATCACAAATTAATATATACAAACCAGCTTCCAATTGTGAAAAATATAACTTTCTTACAACAAGAATGTGTTACAAAGTTCGAAGGCATTGTTGTCACCTGACGTTGCAAATAAACATTACGATACATGCAAATTTGGGATAGAAGAAGAGATGATTACAAAAGATGGAGTAATACAAAAAATGAAAGTGAGTGTTGATGCTGAACAACGGAAGGTAATGTCAATCTTGTGTATAACTTCTAATCTTTATCATAGTAACAAGTCTCCAAATTTTATGAAAGATTAGCACTATTATGCAATTTCATAGACTCCCGAATGTTAACCACAATTAATATGCCAGTTGCCGATATTTGACGACTTTTCACGATTTATCCCACTTTTTGCGATTTTATACGATTTTTCATGATTCTTCATGACTTTCACGATTTTCTCTTTTAAGTCGCTTGCTCTTTTTTACCAAACCATGTAGACAACACTAAACCTCCAACCCCCACTCTCCTCACGATCCATTGTTATTGCTCAATTATTATTTTATTCTTTTCGTACTTTTTTCACTCAATAAGATTGTATGTTTATGTGATTTGAATAATTACATGTATCTGATATGTATGCAAATACATACATACATATATATATATGCATGTATATATATCCAACTTATTCTCAATTATTTCTGAATAATTAACCGAACTTTGACAAAAAAATTAATTTTTCACAAATTTTACCAATTTTTTTCAAAATTCCATTTTTTCCTGGCCAGCCAAAAATTGTTGAATCCTAAATTTGTCACTATGGTCTTATTGGTCGTACATTACAATGAACCTATTATCAGGACTTCAGAGTTGCTTGTCGCTGAAACTGGGAAGGCTGGAACCAACGTCGCCTTCCTGGTTGAATGATTGATGATCACGATGAGCCAAGTAGCTAGTTGTCACTGGAATGTAATGCAAATTTTGTCGTTGTCTGCGGGAAGCAGCAGATGTTATCATCGGCAATGGCACTAACTGTTATTGGGGGCTGGAGAGCCGAGAGCGTAGGGATCATCTACTAGAAGGTGTCGCCTCACTGGATGGCTATGTGGACCCTAGAGAAGTAATTGTCGACCACTAGAGCCTGGATTAGAGGATTCTTTGTCACCTCTTGACGTGGAGAAGCTACGGCTAGATCTCTCGCTCATTGTCGCAAAAGCGTGGAGCGGGGGAAGAAGCATTGTGGTGTGGAGGCAAAACATGAGGGCAAGGTGGAAGTCAAAAGAGAAGGCAGAGGAACAGAGCCTCACATATCTAATGTGAGTGCGACGTCTGGTGGTTGTTGTAATGGTTTGTGGGCGAGGGGAGGGGATTGTAAGCTTTATATTCCAGCAATATTAGGCTTGGGATATTTATCCTAGGAACCTTATAGTATATATATAATATTGTTCTATCTATTAGCAGGTACGGGCAAATGGATGTGGATAATGTGTATACCTTACCCTCCCCTTTTAATGAAACTAGTAAGCGGGTAACTGGTAACAAAAATCCTTACCCTTACCCTAACAACATAAAATTAAATGTCTGATTTCGATACCATACCAGATGGCATAGAAATAGAAAGTTTGATATTGTACGCCCCTGATGATTTTGACGCCAAAATGAGCAAATGAAATCATGAAAATTTACCACGAAGATTTAAACACCAAGATTTACTCAAATATGCAATAATATTTCATACTGGATATGTGGGGAGTCTCCCACATTTGTAAGTGAAGGAAGTTGGGCTATTTAGACAAAATTTCGATGACAATTTTGATGATAAAATGAACAAACTAAGTTATGAAATTTTGTGAACACGATGTTTTGACAGACACTTGATTATATAATAAAATTATATGTTTAGAGGTCAGGGTGGGATCCATGTCTTGATGAGTGAGTGCACAAATGAACACAAGATGTCCACTCTGTTGGACATATACAAACTTCAAGTTACAGCTTAGAATTCAAAAATTACAGTTACGAGTTACAAACTTCTGAACTACAACTTGTATTAGTTTAGTGTTAGCATTTAACTAGGTTTACATAGGATGTTTATACAGAGATCCAACAAAGAACTTTGTTATTTTCAAAGTATTTCTCTAGATCTCTAAGAAGAATTGTGTTGTACGGGCGGGCGCCTAGGCGGTCCTTGGGTCCTCCAAAGTCAGGCGCCTAGTACATTCAGTGTACCCAGGCGGATTGGTGCACTTAATCAGGTCCATTAAGATATTTTTAATTGATTCCTATTGATTATATAATTCCTAATAGTAAATAGGATTCCAATTAGTATAATATCATATTAAATCCTACTCTAAAACCTAAATATGAATCCTATTAATTCTAAACCTCTATATAAAATCCATAATCAAACCCACCCCAACAACTATTCATCAACTATTGCTGCTGCCTCGTCTATTTATTTGAAATTTGGGATTTGTATTTAATATTTATTTGTCTACTGATTTTGAAATTATTTATTTATCTACTGATTTATATTTATTTGTCTACCGATTTGTATTTATTTATATACTGATTGTATTTATTTATCTACTGTTTTGTATTTATTTATCTACTGAGTACTGGTTTGTATTTATCTACCGATTTGTATTTATTTATCTACTGATTTGTATTTATTTATTTACTGATTTGTATTTATTTATCTACTGTTTTGTATTTATTTGTCTACTGAGTACTAGTTTGTATTTATTTATCTACCGATTTGTATATATTTATTTACTGGTTTGTATTTATTTATCCACTATTTTGTAATTATAATGTACATATTCATATATGAAATCCCTAATCTAACCCACCCTCAACAACTATTCATCAACTATTGCTGCTGCCTCATCTATTTATTTGAAATTTGGGATTTGTATTCAATATTTATTTCTCTACTGATTTTGAAATTATTTATTCATCTACTGATTTATATTTATTTTTCTACTGATTTGTATTTATTTATATACTGATTTGTATTTATTTATCTACTGTTTTGTATTTATTTATCTACCAATTTGTATTTATTAATCTACTGATTTTTATTTATTTATTTACTGATTTGTATATGTTTATCCACTATTTTGTATTTATAATGTATAGCTATATATCTAAGGATCGTAGTTAATTCATAAATTGAACATTTACCCACTAAAATAATATATATGACAAAACGCCTGGGCCTCCGCATGGGCGCCTAGGCGACCTGGGCGTCCCCAGGCAATGCCTGTTCGCCTAGTCGCATATACAACCATGTAGAAGAATGTAGATATTGAAGAAGGTAATGTAGAGATGGACTAGGGACAGTGGTAACATGCCTTAAGAGTTAAGAAAAATAGCCTCTAGAAGGAGGAAATTCAAAACAAAAAAAAATTGCCAAAATACCCAAGATAGTAGCAGCAGTCCTACGAACAAATTTCTCAAAATTTAAGTTGTGTTTATGTGCCATTTCATATGATTATGGCCCAAACTAGCTTGCTGCAAAATTTCCCATTTTGGCGAAATTCCGCACCTAGGGGCAATTTTTTTGTGAAATTACGTCATATACCCTGCATTTGTGTGTTTCTATGTTTGACTGTACATTTCGATGTCTGATGGCCAAAAAACAAAATTTCAACCGAAACTTCACAATTTCAATTGAATTTTTGTTCCATGCCCAACAGGGTATGGCTAAAGGGTAAAAGGGTATACCCTTACCCACTGAAAGTTGTAGTCCTACCATACTTGTTAAGGTGTGCTCCTAGGCGGCAAGGCACCGAAGGGGGTGTGTCT
Source organism: Alisma plantago-aquatica (assembly GCA_963693085.1). Taxonomy (NCBI): domain Eukaryota; kingdom Viridiplantae; phylum Streptophyta; class Magnoliopsida; order Alismatales; family Alismataceae; genus Alisma; species Alisma plantago-aquatica. The sequence goes on from OY856413.1 coordinate 284,100,457, forward strand.
AGCCCTGTGCCTTGCCTACATTGCCTCTTTGAGTTGTTTTTGTGGGTCCAGGGTATATTTATCTGTTTTAATATTCGATGTGATTGTCCAAATGTATAAAGATTTTTGTCTATGTTAAGTGTCAATTTCATTTTTATTACGAATTAGTACTCTTAATACAGATTTCCTAATTTTTCTTGTTTTGCGCCTTCATCTCAGTTTTCATGCTCAGCTATATTACGACTGGTAGTTATTACATAGCTTTTCTATGCTTGCAGACTTTGGAACACCCCCTCGACAATCCCAGGAGGCTGATCCATATAAAGTTCTTCTTCAAGATCACCATACAAGAAAGCATTTTTCCCATCCAATTAAGGTTAACAACAGCAGATTTAAGCGCACACATAGAGTTAAGGCGGGCAGCAGGGGGAAAAGTATATACATTTACACTAACGTATAGTTCTACTGTTATAAAATGCTAAACTCTTGTATTATAAATGGAGCAACTTTCTATATAATATGTATCTGCAACAGCAACACTACAATATAGCAAGTAACTACTTTTATATATAGTATTTCTACGTTAAATTTTTTACTGATATATCACTGTATCATTGACATCTACAATTCTAGAAGATAATATTCTACATTAATGCATTATGTAATTAACTGCAAAAATTGTGTACTGCATTCTGTTATATACTGTATTATCTTCATTATCTTTATAATAATACTAAGTATCGCTGTATTATCTAACATTTGTAACGTAAGTCTGTAAAATTACAAGTATAATTGACTTATTTTCAATAGTATTGTAATATCACACTTATATGCAATTTATTGTATTACCTATGGCTGTGTTACAGTATTACCTATTGTTATATCTACAGATAAACCTTGCTAACATGGTTTTAAAAAGTGGTATGCGTTATGCGTTCGGAGAGGTCACCTTGTAGAGTACATGCGGTATGCGGGAGTATATGCGGAAGTATATGCGTTTTTGGATTTATTTATTTTATTAATTATTATATGTATATGTATATATATTTATCATGAATATACATATTTAATTTGAACAATTGTGTATCTAAATAGTACATTTACAAGAATAATGGATGCAATGATGCAAATATGCAATCATTACAACTTAAATAAATACAAACATGCACTATGATCTAAATCTAAACCAAAATATATGATATATGAATGTAAATGTAAAAAAGAAGAAATGGAAATATGTCTATCTGAAAATCGGGGATTAAGCGGCCTTGTATGCGGCCGTGTGACCGATTATGCGACCTGGTCCGCTTTTGGGGAGGGAATTGCAGTATGCGTTCGGAAGGGTGTCCGCACCTTGTATGCGGCCGCATAAGCGGCCGCACAGACCACTTTTTAAAACACTGCTTGCTAATATTTTACTATTGTATAGAAAATGTTTGTACAACATTAAATGGGTTCGATTTGCATAAAATTTCATATCATATAATTATTACATATGTATGGAATGTATGAAAATAGAAGGTTAAGCATCCTTGTTTTAACAAAACGTCCTGCGCTTAAAGCGCCTTCCAGAGTTCAAAAGGTCATGTCTACCTGCCTCCCACTTCGTGCTTCTTAAAATGTTGCATTGTGTAGTTTTTTCATGTGTGCATTAAAGATAGAAAATGCAGTTAAGTACTAATGAGTAACTTTAAAAAAATAACAAATCATAAACCTTGCAGTAGTGTCAAAAGATGTACTCAGTATTTGGCTACTATCTCGAGAAAAGACAACACCGGTAACTCCACTAGAATGAGCATGCTCAAGGCGACGCAAGCATTGACCAGTCCTTATACGCCAAACCTGGATAACCCAAAGGATGTGAACAATTATTTATATCAGAAGAACCAACAGAAAGAGAATATACAAAGAACAGTACAATTGCATAACAAAATAAAATACATTTCAACACCCTGTTACTCATATTCTTTTATACAAAAATTAAAGAAATGGAAAAGTACCAAGAGAGCTGAGATTGGATAGAAGGCGTTGAACCCGCATCTGTTTAAGTGGAACCAAATACTGTACAATGATACAATGGTTGAGTGCGGCAGATTATAGGATCAACTAGCATTGGACAATGCATGGTTATTTATGCGCAGAGATCTATCCTTGCACAGTCTGCACTCCTATACCTACTGTAAGGCCCCGTTTGGTTTGGGGGACTTTATGCAGGATAGGATATTAATCCTGTTGATAAGTCAAATACCATGTTTGGTTAGACAAAAAGTCTGATTAGGATTGCATTTGGATGGTACTAGGAATCTAGATCATTAGGGCTTTAAGTTCCACCATACCCCCAGGGATTTGCAACGTACAAAAAGCCCCGCTCTCCCGATATTGGTCCCCGACTTCCGTCCGCTCTGGAGCTCCACGCTCTGCTTGCACACGCAATCGCCCCCGTCTCTCTCCGCCTTCTCCTCCACGCGTGTCCTCGTCTTCAAAGTAGAGTTCGCCGCCGCTAAACCTGATCCGGTCGGCGTTAAGGATGCTCACGCCCCAGCTCTAGCCGTTGATTCAAGCACCGATCTTTCCTCCCGTCTCCTCCAGTAGCCTTCGCTTCCCACTCCTGCGGCGCATCGCACTATCTGTATTTTGTGCCTCAATCATCATTCTGGTTCCTCGCCCCGGTAGGGTCACCTGCTGCTTTGGCCCCTCCCTATGGTTGTGTCCAAGTACTTGACTTCCAGCTCGTCGGTCTATCGAGGGTCGTTCCCGTAGAACGGCACCACTAAGGGAGCTCCTCGACGACGATGCTTTGATGAAAAGTGCAAAATCTAAAGCTTTTGCACAACATACCTGACGCAATGAATAAAACACCTTTCTGTCGGTGCTCGATTCCTCTTCTATTACAATGATATAGTTCTCCAGATTTACTAGTTCGTTTTGATGAAAAGGGTATCTCCCTCCCAATGACTAGTCCTATCTTCATTGTATCCAAACATGGGAAGAGAAAACAAATCTCCCATCCCATACATATACCTTCGTACACCTTTCCTTTCTGCATCCTGTTTACATCCTTTCTGGCAAACCAAACATAGCCTAAGGAGTGTATCTAAATAGAAAGATTTACATATTTCATGAAAGTATAGAATTTTTATCCTTGGTGGCAGTGCAGAAAATACCTAGGGATTGACTTATAGTTCAGGACTAAGTAGGCATTCGAGGGGTGTGATTGAAGTCAATAGAAGTTACAGAGGAAAGTCCAAGTCCGTTTTACGAGGTCTAGACACCCCCAATTCTATAGTCCACCGGCAGCTTCATGTCAGGTGGTTTAGACTTTGAACCCAGAAATACGTAGGCAAATCCCTGCTGGCATCTCAATTTCAAACTTCTTCGAAGACTTGATCCCTGGAATATGCATTGTTGTTCCAAACATTTTCTGCAAAAATCCATCAGCCTTGTGTTTCATCATTTGACACTTCAGAATTTGACTTTTCATTCAACCGGTTATCCATATCAGGGTTAGGTTAAAGAAGAAGAAAATATTGCTCTGACATCAAATATCTCCATACACTAAATAAAACAAAATAGGACACATCTTGAATAATTATCGATGTTGACGGGCTTCGACGTTGAACCCTGGATAATTTATCCATGCTGGCCCAACGTCATAGATATTGGCCTGGTCCCATACACATTTTTCATCATTAATACGTAAACCAAAATTATGGATATGTCATTGCATAGAAGAGGGAAAGTTGTTGCATAGTGAAATTTTACAAAAAATTGGGAGAACTTGGGGTTAGAGCATTTTTAGGTTTATACTAAAATGTACAGTATTTACACCTCTATCTGATTACCAGTTGTTTTCAAGATCCGGTGTAGAACTCATACCATGTCAACTCCCTTATCTCACCTACCTTTCCAAATGCGATTAAATAAGCACATATTTTTGTTTTCCAACACGTTTGACAACTATAATTTTTAGGGATCTATACAGAATAAAATGTCTCATTTTGAGGTCGTTCGACGGGCCCAAAGCAGAAATAAGCATAGATTTTGACGAATTAAATTCAGGTGTGTCGATGCCAGATTGAGGGAGTACATTCGTGAAATTTTATCTGAATGATCTATAAGTGTAAATACACTTATTTATGCAATATGGATGTGGATTTGTGGGGTGGGGGCTATTACATGTGTGGGTATAGGAAATTGAACTGTTTCAATGGGGATCCCCGTGCAAATTTCAGACATGAAATGGGACGAAGTTATGAAAGTTTACAAGCACAATATTGTGCTTGTGGGTCTTCATGACTCCATGGGAACACGAAGAAACGAAAGTAAAAAATTATGTAAAGGTTTGTAGGAGTCTAGGAGTCACCAGGATTTGTATAAGTTAAGAGTACTGAGAAAAGAAAAATGAGAAACCGTAGGGTTAGACAATGTGTGTACCCAATATATATATAAGTGGAGCAATTACACAGAGGTCCCTATATAAAAGGAAATTAACAAACAGAATATATAAAGACATTATTTAACACCCCCTCAAGTTGGAACATAGATATCAATCATGCTCAACTTGTCCACCAGAGAGCTAAAATGTTTCTTTGCCAGCAACTTTGTAAAAATATCAGCAACTTGATCCTCTGAGCGGGTAAATGGAGTGCAGATCCGACCAGACAAGATAGTTTCTCTGATAAAATGGCAATCAACTTCAATGTGTTTTCTGCGCTCATGATACACAGGATTATTAGCAATGAAGATGGCAGCTTTATTGTCACAATGTATAGGAATAGCAGTAGAAGACTTCACACTGAAGTCTTTCAAGAGAGATTGTACCCATAACAGTTCACAAGCAGTGTGGGCCATAGCCCTGTGCTCAGCCTCAGCACTGGATCTAACAACCACATTTTGCTTTTTACTCCTCCAAATGATAAGATTTCCTCCAACATAAGTGCAATAGCCTGAAGTAGATTTCCTGTCAATCTTACTTCCAGCATAATCAGAGTCAGAATAACCTTCAAGCGAACAATGCCCATGCTTTCTATAATAGAGGCCTTTGCCAGGAGATTTCTTAAGGTATCTCAGAATATTACAAAGGGCATCCCAGTGACACTGTCTAGGCTTATCAAGATACCTGCTAAGAAGACCAACAGCAATAGAGATATCAGCTCTAGTAACAGTCAGATAAATCATCTTACCAACTAGTCTCCTATATTTTGTATTGTCCAGAAATATAGGAGATGCTTCATCATCCCAATTCACATTAGAATCTAGAGTATCAGCAGGACGCGCTCCAAGCATCTCAATCTCCTGTAAAAAGATCAAGAACATACTTCCTCTGAGATAAGACAAGAGCACTAGCAGTTCTGGACACCTCAATGCCCAGAAAAATATCGCAGCTTTCCCAAGTCTTTAGTAGCAAAATGCTTGCACAAGTGTGTTTTAGTGGCCTGAATTTCAGTAACATCGCTGCCAGACAGGATGATATCATCAACATAAACAATCAGAATCACAATACCAGACGATGTCTTTTAGTAACAGAGTGATCAACATGTGATCTCAGAAATCTAAAGGTAGTCAGTATCTTGCTCAATTTGTCAAACCATGCCCGAGGACTCTGCTTGAGTCCATAAATAGATTTTTTTAGACGGCAAACCTTGTGTGACTCCCCCTGAGCAACCAACCCAGGTGGTTGCTCCATATAGACCACTTCTTGAAGATCACCATACTGAAAAGCATTTTTAACATCCAGCTGAATAAGTGGCCAATCCAAGTTGACAGCAACAGAAAGAAGTACTCGAACAGAATTAAGTCTTGCAACAGGAGAGAAACTCTCAAAATAATCAGTATTGTAGGTTTGAGTGTACTCTTTTGCCACCAGGCGTACCTTCAAACGTTCCACAGTTCCATCAGGTTGATACTTCACAGCATATACCCATCTACAGCCAACAGGCTTTGCAATCAGGAGGTGGATCCACCAACTCCCAAGTTCCTCTATCAGCAAGGGCAGTCATTTCCTCTGTCACGGCATTTGTTCAGGAAGAACTTTGTAAAGCATCATGGATATTTTTAGGAACAGCAATACCAGATAGAGCAGCAACAAAATTACTGACATGAATACTCAGATGTGCAATAGAAACACGATTAGCAATATTATGAGAGGTAAAAAAAATGAGTGTCTTTCATGCAAGCAATAGGCAAATCTAAATCAGAAGTTACCTCAGCAGGTGTAGGACTTTCTAGAGGACGAGATTGGTGTTGCAATGGGGGGGGGGGGGGGTCTTGAGTAGTCTGTGACCGATTCCTGCGTTGATACACAATAAGAGGAGAAGCAGTTTCAGCAGGTGAACTATCAGATATACAATCACTGATGACTGGTAATGGTGCTATTATTATATCTGAACTCAAGGTATCCCCTTTAGCAGAAAAAAAGGTGTATCCTCAAAGAAGACCACGTCACTACTCGTGAACCATTATTTAGTAATAGGACTATAGCACCGATACCCTTTTTGACTACGTGAATAACCCAAGAAAATGCATTTTTCTGCTCTAGGAGATAATTTGTCATAATTCGGTCCAAGTAAACGCACAAAGCAGGTAGATCCAAATATCCTCAGAGGAACAGAAAAAAGAGGCATATTTGGTTGTAGAACCTGTACTGGAATCTTGTTACCAATCACAGAAGAAGGCATTCGATTAATTAGAAAACAGGCAGTAAGGATGGCTTCTGGCCAAAAATGTCTAGTAACATTAGAGTGTAGCATGATGGTTCTAGTAACCACAAGTAAATGTCTATTTTTCCTCTCTGCAACTCTATTTTGATGAGGTGTATAAGCACACGATGTTTGATGAATAGTACCGACAGAACGACAAAACAGGTCAACTTCTTTCTGAACAAATTCCAAAGCATTATCTGTTCTCAGAATTTCAACAGGCATAGAATACTGGGTTTTAATTTCAGCAAAGAAGAATTTTATTGTAGGCAATACTTGGGACCGATCTTTCAGAAGAAACAACCATGTGGCACAAGAAAAATCATCAATAAACATAATAAAGTATTTATTGTCAGATAAATTTGGAACATGACAAGGACCCCAGACATCCGCATGAACAAGATCAAAAATGTTTATACTACTAATCTGAGACCGTTTAGGATAGACAGTTCTAGACGAAATCAGATAGTAAGTTTAGAGGAAAACGAGGCACATATAGAGCATATTTCAACAAAAACTGAGCAACAATGTCACCAATCCCAGACACAGCAGATTTTGAGTCATCAGCAAGCATAACAGAAGATTTAGAAACCGGTTTAGATAAATTCGAGAAAAGAGACCGGTTTCCAGAAATGTGAGAAGAAGCACCCCAATCAATCACCCATCTTGTATTACCAATACTAGATGAGGGTGCACTTAGAAAAGCAGAATCACAACCAAAGTAGGTTACAACATGAGCTCCAGTGGTAGCTATAGATGACGACCCAGTGCGCTCCAGTAGTAGGCGCTCCACCTCAGAATGGATGAAATCATCAGTAGTAGAGCTAGACGAATCAGTAGCTTGAGGCTGGGTAGCAACCTCAGAAGTAGCATTGGCTTCAGAAGCAGCATTGGCCTAGGCAGGTTTGCCATACTTCTCCCAACACTTTTCTTCAACATGGTTAGACCGACTACAAAAATTGCAGAATCACTGACCAGATGGAGGACGAGAAGCATTGGGAGGGCTAGAGGATGCACCACGTCCAAACGAACCACGCCCCCTCCCAGAGCCAAGAGGAGGGTGGTTCTCTTGAAAGCGACCACGACCTGACATAGCAGCTAGGGCAGTAGTATCACCAGTATCAGCATGTAACTCAGAAGAGGAGGCAGGCAGTCGTTGAAGGCGATGAAAGGCACTCTGCAACGTAGGCAGTGGATCACTGGCGAGAATTTGATCCACAACTCCAGCATAAGACTCAGGAAGGCCACACAGAATTTGGACTACCTGCAACTCCTGTCGTTGGCGTTGCATGGTAGCCAAATCAATCGACAGAGGGTGGTAGCTTTCCAATTCACCCCAGAGTCCCTTGAAGATAGAGAAGTAATCAGTAAGGTCCGGTCCCGTGAACTATAAACGAGTCAGCTGCTTATTTAAGTCGAACACCTTCTTGGGATTTTTGTTTTGAGAGTAAGTACTCGCCAGCTGATCCCACATTTCCTTAGCAATAGGTAGACGGAGTAAGGTAACACCAAGGTTGAAAAAGGCGTGAGGCGTAACGAGGCATTTTTGTCTTGGCGAGGCGAGGCGGTCGAGGCGTAAGCCTCAAAATGTACCGAGGCGTTCCTATATTTATATATATTTATATGTATTAATATGTTTATATATATAAGAAAATATATATACAATGTAAGTTAATACAATTGGACAACTACATAACAAAATCACATTACACTACATGTTTATAATCTAAATTTAAACAGCTGGAAAATAAAAGCAGTACAAGTTGTACCCAAACAGTAGTATTTTAACCACAATTTGTTTGTTTTTTCGTTTGAATCAAAGGGGCTAATGGAAAACCCATTGGGCCAGGCCCATATGTAGTTAAAATGAACCAGGAAATCTGTATTTTGGGTTGCAGCTTGAGGCTAGCGCCTCACTCGCGCCTCAACGCCTCTTGCGCCTCTTTGCGCCTTGCAAAAAATGAGGCGTCCGCCTCTTGGATCACAGGTGAGGCTTAAGCCTCAAGGCGCCCTGGGGTGCGCCTCGCCTCGAGGCGTATGCCTCTAGCGCCTCAGGGCGCGCCTGTTTTTTTCATGGGTAACACTGATTCTCGTCTCGCTGTTGTTGAGCATCCATGTCATCACAGTTGAATCATCTTTGACCCAATCATCATAGGCCTTGATATCCTTGGAGTCAGCAGTAGAAGCAGGAGCAGGAGGTGGACCGCACGTCAGGTGGGAATGTTTACCCTAGGATTTAGCATATATCTCCATGAACAAACCCAGTGTTGGTAGTTGCGCTCATCCAGCTTGACAGTAGTAACCTGACGTCGGTGATCGTCATGTGAGGAAGCCATGACAGAGAACCAACACCAAGGACAGCAGTAGGAGGCAGGTACAAGTAGTAGATAACTGCCTAGGTCCTCGCTCTAGGCGATAGCAGGCACAGGAGAAAAAACTGGGTGGACCAGTTACATATGGGCTACGCCTAGGCGCAGCAAGGGATCCGGCGGCTCAAAAGGCCGACACGGGCTACGCCTAGGCGCAGCAAGGGATCCGGCGGCTCAAAAGGCCGACACGGGCTACGCCTAGGCGCAGCAAGGGACCCAGCGGCTCAAAGGCCGACACGGGCAGGCAGTAGATTGAGCCGAAAGAGGCTCAAACAGGTACCCGGGAGTTTGGGCGGCTCGGAGGAGGCGGAGGCTAGGAGAAAACCTCGACGCAGAGGCTGGGCAGCGTTGGCAGGCGTCCGGCTTGGGCTGCGGTCACGCTAGTCGGGCGGAGCGGCGCCGGCCTAGCAGCAGCGGCGACCGGCTGTTGCCTGCAGCGGAGGCGGCGACCTGCTGCGCAGCAGCGGCGGTGGGGAGAGAGAGAGAAGGGAAGGGAGGGACGGAAAGGAGAGAGAGAAGGGCGGCACCCAGGTTACGCCTGCTCTAGTACCATGAGAAAAGCAAAATGAGAAACCGTAGGGTTACACAATGTGTATCCAATATATATATAAGTGGAGCAATTACACAGAGGTCCATATATAAAAGGAAATTAACAAACAGAATATATAAAGACATTATTTAACAAGTACTTACAGTTTACATACCTAGTTGAAGCTTGAGACCTAGGACGGTTATTGTCCTCCTTGTACATGAGTTGATTAATTCTGTTAGCATAAGTATTTATTTAGTTATTGGGCTAGGCCCCACTTATACATTCTTATTGCTTATTCCACTAAAATGGTGATACATATATCACTTAGGGATCCTAGTTGCTCCTCGCTCCTATATATAGAAGATCATTTACTTATGAGTAAAATTAGTGGATTTATTTAAATGTTCTCTATTACACGTGCTATTAGAGCCAAGATGACCCTAAAACATGATGATCTCCTCCTCCCTTCTCTCATTTCACTCTCTTCCCTCCTGACACCGCCACAATAGATCATCATGGCCGCCGCCGTTGCCCAAGCAACTGCAGCCAACATAACAGGCAGCACTGTCAACCGGCACCGCAACCAGCCATTGTCAGTGCCTAAGCCAACAACTGTCGCCGCCGCTACATCCCGCAGCAGCAACAGGCTGTAGCCGAATTTGCCGTCAACGCTGCAATCCAGCAGTCACCGCTGTTGTAGAAGCCTACGCTACCATCTCAAATGAAGGCTTCATGATCCCTCCCATCATGCACGTGTGAGCAACACCGCATGTCCTCTTGTCTCCCGTTAATCAACCAATTCTTATCTAAAAAACAGGGACACGATGTCGTCTCCTTCCTTTCCCTTTCCTCCCTACGTGGATCGGGGACACGCTGTTGTCTCCTTCCTTTCCCCTTTCCTCCCAATGTGGATCCCCTGAACGCATGGGTGAGTGCTTATTGTTTACGGGTTGTTATGTGTTTATATCTAAGAGTGTTATGCCTATGATTTTTCCTACTATGCTATCTTCTAGTAGTCTTTTCATTACAGTATCACCCACTGTGCTCTTATCCGATCTGACGACGTTACTACTTACTAGTGGAAGTGAACAGACCAATGATTGGACAGACTAACAGGGAACTGATAGCCTAACCGAACACTCATCAGTCCCGTCCTGACAACCATCAAGGATGGTGTTTCCTTTTGTGTGAAAACGGTAGACTACAATGTTAAACAAGGGTTCATGAGAAGATATCTTCATTATAGAAAGATTTCAAAGGCAGATTATGTGAAGTTTCATAGTCCTAGACTCCACGTTGTCCTACATACTTTGCCTAGACTACATAGTGTTACAATGGATTTTTAATAATCTTTCGTCGATGCACACCTTATTTCAGTCTTGATTTTTTTTGTATTACACTCCAACAACAGCTTTTTATTAATCTGTTTCATAGATGAAAGACAGATAGCAGACAAAATTATTAAAAGATACAAGCAAATCATAGGGAAAATGCTTAAATAATTGATAAATACCTTTATCTTTCCATCTTGAGAACCAGACGCCAGCATCTCAGAATCCCGGCTGAAGTCTACACAAAGAACAGCGGCTTCGTGCATCATGAAATTTTCCTGCAAATCATTACATAATAAAAGCAAATAATTAAACAGCTCTAAGGAAATCAAGTTCATAAGATACTTTTGTGTTCAAAAATTTCTGCAAGATATATTGTAATATTAGACTGATATATGTAAATCACTGCCAAGTGAAAGCAGTATATACAGGTAAACAACAAATAATAACAATTGACATATAGATATCATATTTTATTGATACTAACAGTACAAATGAAGGTTTCCATAATTTAATTGCCCGTACTCCGTAGAGGAGTTCCTTTATAAAAAATATATATATATTTGTGAGTTGTGACCAAAGTTAAACTTTAAAACGTTGATTTTGACGCCGTTTCCATCGTCCACAAACAGAATTTTACAGAAATTTCAACCAAAATTTTGATACTTCCGTTCCAGTAGGCACTAGATTTCGATAAACTTTGACAACCAAATGAAGGAACTAAGTCATGAAATTTTACCAGGATTATCTACATACATAAATACACCTAATTATGCAATAATATTATAGTTGGTATGGGTGGGAGGCTCCTACATGTGTGAGTGAAGAGATGCAGAACTGCTTCGATTGGGATTTCAGTTAGCAATGTAGACATATTTTTTGGAACGCAATAGCATGTTATATCTTATATTTTGCATTCAATTAAGTGAAGGGGTCTCCAACATATTTTTGAATTTTTTATTGTTTCTTCAAAAAAAAATGAATACATGTCAGAAATTTTGGCAATTGGGACGTTGATTTCGACGCTTATAGCCATTGAAACCAAAATTTCGGTCAACCAAAATTTTAATCCATGTTTGTGACCATGATTCTGAAAGTAGTATGCAGTGTATGAGCTGATGGTACACATTATAGTATATGTTATATTTGTATAAAATACCATTATATATTTAAATGTAAACATATAAATCTACACGTAAACATATAAAAAAATACGTGTAACATGTTTTAATGTGTAGACATGTATATGCTTATATGAATGAAATGCATATAACTATATACAATGGCAAAAGCACGGTTGGGCCACCTAAGACCACGGCCTCACCCATCGCCCTCTGCATCACCTGATTAAAAGGGAGGAACCTCAGTTGACCTCAGCTGCTCTGGTCGGTGGCCTGCGCAAAACAATTATTGTTGTTTTGTTAAGTATCTAATGTGGCATGCTTGCAACATAATATGTGACTAAATGGAGAAACGGAAAGTCAGAAGACGAGAGGGCTAGGGGGAGTCGAGCAGAATATCTGAGATAGCCAGTGGAGGTGGTACCGGAAAGAACAGGCTAGGGTGTGTAGTCAGGCAAGCACGCAACTCTTCCTCTTGGTATCCATGGAAGCTTTTGAGGTCAAATACATGCAGAGCTAAAAGCATGCAAAAGCCATGAACAGTTAAGAGTTCCCCTAGCCTATGTGTTAAGCCATTGATGGACAACAAGAAGAAAGATCAATTGCAATTGATGGTACGAAGCTGACCTACTTTTTCAAAGTCTGTTGATGCAACTGCACATATCAAGGACCACAAATATCTTGTCAAGTTGATGGAGAGTGCAATTGCAGATATAGGAAAAGAGCTTGTGGCTCAGATTGTGACGGACAATGGTGGCAATTTCAAGAAAGCTAGTAAACTTCTTGAAGATTCTAAAAAATATTCTCTTTATTGGACTCCTTGTGCAGCACATTCTGTTGATCTGATTCTTAAAGACTTTGGGAAAACTACTTTATTCAATGAAGTAACGGTTAGTGCGAGGGTCACCAACTTTATATATAACCGCTCTTTTCTTCTAGCAATGATGAGAAGCAAGGAGTATTGTGATGAAGATTTAGTACGTCTTGGAATTACTCGCTTTGCTAGTAATTTCAGTGCAATGCAAAGTATAAAAGATAAGAAACAAGGGCTTCTTAGGATGTTTATATCTGAACAATGGGCTCGTCATCCAGATAGTAAATCTGAGCAAGCAACAACAATAAGGAAAATTCTTAATGATGACAATTTTTGGAGAAGGCTATCAAGGTGTTTGAAGATAATGAGCCCACTTGTGCATGTTCTCCGAATGGTGGATGGCGACAAAAAAGGCACCTTGCCTTATGTCTATGAGGCTATGCGCATGATGAGAGAACGTGTTGAGGAGGCAACGGGATCAAAATCATGTAAACAATTCCTCGAATCAATTGATAAGAGATGGAAGAAAATGCTTAGTCATCCCCTTCACAAAGCTGGTAAAGATTTTGAATTAACTTTCAAGTTACAAAGTACATTATAAATTTGACTATTTTGTCTTATCACTCACTTCAATTATTTTCCGTACCCAGCTTATTACCTCAATCCTAGGTTCCAATACGGTCTTGATCTAGGGCTGAAAGCAGACCTACAAATGGTGGTACATACAGTGATTGGCAAGTAGAACGGCAATGACAGCAACAAAGCATTGCTAGCTGTGGCGCAAGTAAGTTACAACTTAATAATTTACTATGAAGTATTAATAAGAATAACTTGATCATATAGCATATCTTGACCTATAAATTTTATGTGTATATATACTTGAACAGATAAAGCAATTTAGGGAAGCACAAGGCGTCTTTGGGATGAAAGGTGTTGTATATGCAAGGGATAAGATGGCACCTGGTATTCAAAGTTACATACTTAGTACTTACATTCTTATTACAGACCTATGAATTATCATATATGGTTATTAACTTCATATATTCTTTCATATGCAGTTGAATGGTGGGTCGAATATGGAATTGACTATGAAGAGTTAAGAAGTATAGCTATTAAAGTGTTGTCCCAAACGGCTGCTGCAGGGGGGTGCAAGAGAAATTGGAGCACCTTTAACTTAATTCATACAAAAAGAAGGAACAGGCTAGGGGCAAAACAATTGAACACTTTGGTATATGTGCATTACAACATAAGGTTGAAGGAAAAATATCTTCATGAAAGATTCAGCAGGCCAACTAAAGACTTCATGACTGAAGATCCATTGGATTGGGCTTACATTTATCATGACAGAGACGATGATGATGACCCCATGCAGGCTTGGTTGAATGAAGAAACTTATACTCCTGTTTTAGATGTAGGTAAATCAGGTGGTGACCCTGATCCTACAATTGCAAGTCAGATGGGTATTAATGTAGAACAATATAATCAAGAAGAGGGAATTCAAGCAAACTCTGCAATCAACCGACTTGAGAAAGATCGGGATGATCCAGGTGATTTCGTTGGCCCTCTACCTGTAGATGAAAGTGAAGCATCCTCAGGGTCAACCATACCATCGGGTGGAGGATACATTGATAAGTCTACATCTGGTGATTCTTCTACTACTGCTCCATCAGATGGATCACACATCAGAGGACGAACTCCACCACCTCCAAGTCCTCCTGTTGATTTATCAAGGTTTAAAAGGACTGGAAAAGAAGCAAATCTTCCTCCTAGGCCTGCATTTAAAAAACAATACCAAAGATAAGGAAAGGATAACTCTAGCCAGCCAAAACCACAGCCTGAGCAACAAAAACAATTGCCCTGCTTGCCCCCACCACAGACTTATGTTCCTTATGGCTATGATCAAAGTTATGGTTATGATTCTTATGATCCTTATGGACAATATGGTTATGGACAACAAGGACAAGTTCAAGTACCAAAACACCCATTCGTTGATAACTTAACTGAATCTATGGGATCTTGGCATATTAGTGGTCCTAGTATTGGCAATGTAGAAGGATCTAGTATCATGGATGATTTATTCGGAATGGGCAGTGGTGGATATAGTGTTGCGCCTACTCATTATCAAATTCCAGAGCAGAAAACTGATATTGATAGTGTCTTTGGTCATTGTGGGAGTGGTCATTATACTTCTAGTGGATCCCATGGGACCAGTATTCAAAGCACAGCACATTATCCATTTAATAGCTCTATGGTGAATCCAACTAATGATCATGAAAGATCTCAAGGGCAGACCTATGATCCTTTTATTCTCTCTAGTCATGAGCCCTCATGCACACATTCTGCACATGAAAGATCATCTACACCTTTGTCACATGATTCTGACGCTCTTCCCAGATCAAAATCATATAGAGCTATTGATCTTTCTTCTTATGCTCGATTTGGATGTCTTGCGGACCTTTTCGATTCTAATTTTGCGGCATTTGTAGCTGACTATGAGCTAAACCACAAAGAAAATATAACATGGATGCAATATGCTTTAAGAGTGGATAACCAGATAGCTGGCTCTAGGCATATTGGTCAATATGAAGAGCATGCAGGACGTTCGGCATGGTATTAGTCTTAGTTGGCACTTATCAGACTCGACTCAAGTGGGTACTTCAGTTTGTATTATTGGAATTTTTGTTAAATTGCTTAGTTGCTTTCTACTTGTGTTATGCTAGTACTTGTAATTTGTAATCTTTTAAGTTGTCTATTTGTCATAAACCTATATATCTTGAAGAAATCCCTAGTTGCACAACTTGTACTTGCATCACAGACTGGCATGTAACCGTGTGTTTTTCTACGTTTGCAAATCTACATGGATGGTTATATGCTTATAGTTATATGTAAACATATTGTGTTTTTAAGCTAGATTTGATGAAATCTATCAATTTTCATCACAAAATCGGTATTTTTTTGCTTAATTTTTGTTAAAGTAGCGTCGAAGTTTGGTTGTAAAAATCCTCGACATTTCCTCGACATTTCCACAAACTTCCATGTCCACACTTGTCGAAGTCGGCTCGAAGTCGAAGTCTTGTTCCATGATCAGACCCAATTTCCGTAAATTTCTCATATGTTGACCTAAATGAGACCAAATTTGGCCAAATCAGACCTAATATTCCAAGGTTAGAACTATTTCCCCAAAACATATTTGTTTTCCCCAAGTTAGACCTAATGTGCCCGAATTTGACATGATTTGGCCTAAATCAAACCTAATTTTTCATATTATGAGCCAATCAGACCTAACTTCCGCAAATTTTCCCTGTGCTGACCTAAAACAAGATCTAATTTGGTTAAATCAGACCTAATCTCACCAAATCAGACCCGTTTCCCCCAAATCTGACCTAAGCTGCTTAAATTTGACATAATTTGGCCTAAAGTCAAATCTGATTTTCCATAATATGACCCAATCAAACTGAACTAGCCCTATTACCTATATTGATTTAAATGAGGCCTTACACGGCCAAAACAAACCTAATTCCCCCAAATTAGACCTATTTCCACAAAATCAGGCTTGTTTTCCCCAAATAAGACCTAATTTACCCTGATTTGGGATAAATCATACCTATTTAACCATAAAATGACTCAACTTGATCAAATACACACCTAATTTATGCTAAAGCCTAGAAGGCCTAAAGTGGCTTAATTTGGACCTAAAAGGCCTAAGCAGCCACTTAGGTCATGTAGGAGGGTGGGTGCCCAATTTGAGGGGGCCTGTCTTGAGCCTAGGCGGGTGCCTTGATAACTAAGGATAGAAATGAAAGATAGGAGGCAAAGAGAGAGGTGGAGACAGAGGATGCATGAAACGAAGAATATGGAAAAACTAATCCATTTTTTCTAATCTAAGGGAGAGTGTTGTCATTGATTTGTCTCTTTTTCCTAATAAATTGTGATAACCAAAAAAGTTAAACATTAATGATATTAAAGCAAACATGTGAGTGCATGAAATGGAATTTGTAAAGGTTGATTAGGGGAATTTCATTATTTTTCCGGAGTGGCACTTCTTGCTTTTCCTAGTATTACAGACAAACATATAACCAACTTCAGAGATATTCAAGTTTCGACAAAAATTGGTACGGGTAAAGCTGAACTTGTAATAAAGTTGGAACATATTATTGCATACCTAAGACTATGAACTCTCAATTCCTATCATGATCGCAGTGACCAAGACGCCATGAAAAGGATGTATTTGCAAATGGTTCTTTATCAATCTCATGTCCACAAATCAGCGTTGACAAAATGTGGATCCAAGAGATACATTATTAGTGTAGTCATCTGAAGATGGTTAAACGTTAATAGAATTTAATGTTGCTTGGAACCGTATGTAGAACAGGATCTTTAAGAAAATACGAATCTTGGAGATATTATGCAGTAATTTTAGACTATAAAACCTCGTTTGGATTCTTTTAATTTGTTATCCAACTTTTAAGTCTTGTAATTGGTTAAGCATGTAATATCCTTTTTATATAGCAATTCAAAAAAATCACTAATTGCAACCACAATAACAATTAAGTACTGAGTTCTATATTCACATATTGACAATATTAAGGTTGAAATAAAGTATATTGTGTTTTGGCATCAGCAAACTCAAATTTCTGGATCCGCCACCGATTTTATATGTATATTGGTATATGCATGTGTATGGTGTGTATTGAGATGTCTCAAATTTGTATGAATGCATTTAGGTATATATATTGAAATGTATATATATAAATATATGGATTTATATGGAAATTCACATATAGATATATACACATCATATGAATTTGTGGTTTTGGTACATGTGTAATTTCTCTAATGCATGGGTGACCCCCTAGTATGTAAAGCACTCACCCATGCATTAGAGGAATTACATGCAGAGGAAGAAGAAAAAGGCGGAGATTCCATTTCCCACAGTTTGAAATGTCGATTTTGACACTGTTTTCGACGGTCTAGAAACAGATTTTTTTATATTTCCGCTCCTTTCACACAAGATTTCAACTCACATTTCGACCATTTTGACAACCAAATAGTGGAATTAAGTCATGAAGTTATCCCAGGATGGTCTACATACATAAATACACCTAATTGTATGATAATATCATATGCTGGTACAGGTTGGGGGACCTCCTACACGTGAGAGTGAAAAGATATAAGACAGTTTAAATCGAGATTTTTATTATACAATGTACAAATACAAACACAAACACAAACACAAACACAAACACAAACACAAACACAAACACATGCATGTATATATAGAGTTGGGCTAGAATACACTTGAGCATACAGATCGCAACGTACACTGAAGTGGTGTTTATATAACTTTATATAACTAGACCATTTTTTGGCAGATCCAAACCGGTCATATTCATGGTTATAACACGTGTAAGCTACATGCAAAATTTGAGCTCATCTGGATTCTTCTAAGTCACTATTCCATAAGCAACAAAATCCACGCACAAAACTAATTTGAACTGCATCGTTTTTTCATCTTTAGATGCATGGCCTAGAAGCGAGCTAAAATTTTCTGTGTAGTATACACAAGATATTTAAGAAGATCAATGTTTTGGATTTTCAAAACAATCATTGCACGATGGAAAAAGACTTTAGTGTATTCGGTCTCAATTACACTCGAGTGTGTGTATACATATTTTTATGCAATAACAAGTTACATCTTATATTTTGGATTCAATTAAGTGAAGTGGGGTCTCCCACATTTTTATATTGTTTTAGAATTTCCAAATTTTATAATAAAAAAATCAAAAATTTGACAATTTGGCCCGCCGATTTCGAAGTCTAGTAGTGGCCAAAATTGAAATTTTGGTCAAATTTTAATCCATGCTTTAGTAATTGTCTTAAAGAGAGCAAACCGGGATGGGTCCTTTATATTAAAAAAGGAATCAGCCTTTGTTATTAATGTTACAGTATATGTGACTCATGTGATTGAGGGAGATCGATCAGGAGACCTACTTGTCCTTCATGGATGTTTAAGTAGCCTTTGTTTTAGGTAGAGAACCACTAGGGCAGGAGGCAGAGTGCGACAAAGAGTCTAAGGACTAGAGCCACTCCTTCCTAGGTTCTTGCATGCTAAAGGGGGATTTAACTCATTAATTAGCCAGCAGTAGAGGGGCTACCACCCCTAAGAGGCAGATATGAGTAGGAGGGATTTCCAACAGGTGATTCCTCCAAGAAAAAGGACTATAGATGAGCCTTCTACCTCCCATTACAGATAGCATGCTATAGTGTTGTACTGTAGCTACATTGTAGTAGAACACATAGGGAAGAGGAAAAAAAAAAAAAGATATAAAGTAAGAGAAGGGAAATGTCCAGGGTTTAGCAATGCTCTGAAACCATGTGGGAGGTCAGGTTTAACATTGTTTGATCTATTTGTAATTGAGTAAAAGATACAAGGTCCCCCTGTATACAGGAGAGTATGTGGTATGGTATACAACGGAAACACGATAACTTGAGCTAACACAAGAAGCCATGTAGTCGCATTCACTTTAATAGGATCAATAACAAAGGGAATAGAAGACTAAAAAGAGGTGCAAAAAATGAAGTTACCTAGCAAAGGAGTTGGAGCAATATACAAGGAAGAACTCGATGGCAATCTAGATTTCAAATGGGGGAGCATAGTTATAGGCGGCACCATCCAACAACAATGCCAGCACCTTCAACAGGCAATTTGCAGATCATGCCTAGTTCATGTTGCAAGAGAGTGCCACCAGAATACATGTCCTCTGCAATTCCTACTAGCTTGCACCAATTGCAAAGATATGTTGGGTTGGAGCCATGGGAGTCGAAGGGTTGACCTATGGGGTAGTGTGTGGGATGAGGGGGTTCGGGGTCACGGGTTGAGTGGGGTAAGCAATGTTGGATCACACATAGAGTAGGTCGAATGTTGAGTGAGGTTTCAGGTGTGTTTATATTATTTAGTGTATTATATACATACATGTGTATGTGCAGACATGCATATTGATGATGTGTGTGTAATTATGGCTCTAAAATATCAAGAAGCCTTTGTATTAGATGATTAAAACAATTACCAGAGACTCTCTTATATAGGAGATTAGAGAGAGAATAATCTAGAAATAGGAATATTCTAGAATAAGGAAAAAGGCTAATGGGTTAATAAACAAAGGCCCATAACACAATAATAAAGGCAAAATAAAGCTAGGAAAATATATATACTAATACTCCCTCTCAAACTGGAGCATAGATGTCAATCATGTCCGGCTTGGCCATCAGAGTAGTGAATTTGGTCTTCGACGGAATTTTGGTGAAAATATCTACAACTTGATCCGTAGTAGGTGTATAAGGTGTAGAAATCTGACCAGATAAGACAACCTCCCAAACAAAATGGCAATCACCTTCAATTTGTTTGGTGCATTCATGGAAGGTGGGGTTGTTGGCAATGAAGATAGCAGCTTTGTTGTCATAGTGCATTGGAATGGATGGAGCAACAGAATTGCCAAAATCTCGTAGAAGACTGCGTACCCAAAAAAATTCACAGGTGGTGTGAGCCATGGCTTGATACTCCGCTCAACACTTGAGCAAGCAACTACAGTTTGCTTCTTGCTTCGCCAAGTTACCAAATTACCACCTACAAAAGTGCAATATCCAGAGGTAGGTCTATGATCTATCTTGTTCCCAGCATAGTCAAAATCAGAGTAGCCAGTAAGATTACAGTGACCATGTTTCTTGTATAGCAGGCCTTTGTCAGGAGAAGTTTTCAAATACTTCAGAATATGGCAGACAGCATCCCAATGGCATTGGTGAGGCTTATTCGCATATCTACTTACGAGCGCAACAGCAAAAGTGACATCAGCCCTAGTGACGGTAAGGTAGATGAGTTTTTCAACCATTCTGCAATACTGATGATGGTCAAGATAAGGAGAAGTGTCGTCAACCCAGTTAGTGTTGGGATCCAAGGGTGTACTAGCTAGCTTAGCCCCAAGCATACTTGTCTCTGATAGGAGATCTAAAACATACTTGTGTTGAGACAAACAGAGACCAAAGGATGAACGAAAGACCTCAATGACTAGAAAATACATCAATTTGCCTATATCTTTGGTAATAAAGTGCTTTTCCAAGTATGTCTTAGTAGCATGGATGCCTGCAGAGTCACTTCCAGATAAGATAATGTCATCAACATAGACAATGACTACTACAAGACCAGAGGTAGTTTTCTTAACAAACACCGAGTGGTCAGATTGAGAGCGACGCAAATCAAATTTCTGAAGAATAGGGTTGAGCTTGTCAAACCAGGCTCAGGGACTTTGCTGAAGGCCGTAAATTGCTTTGTGAAGGCGAAAGACTTTTGAAGATTCCCCCTAACTCACAAATCTAAGAGGTTGCTCCATGTAAACATCCTCATGCAGGTCGCCATACACGAATGCATTTTTAACATCTAGTTGAAATAAAGGCCAATCAGAATTTACGGCCATAGAAATAAGGATATGAATAGAATTTAACATGGCCACAGGAGAGAAGGTCTCAAAGTAATCAACTATGTATGTCTGAGTGTAGCCCTTGGCTACCAGGCGAGCTTTGAGTCGCTCAATAGTGCCATCTGGTTGATATTTGACTATGAAAAACCACCTGCAACCAACTGGTGAGCAACCGGGGGGTGCATCAACCAAATCCCAAGTATGTCTATCAGTGAGCCTGCATTTCAATTTCCATAGCTTGACGTCATGATGGATGTTGAAGAGCCTGAGTATAGGAATAGAAACAGTACATAGGGCAAAAGTGAAATTTGCAAAATTATTTCGCAGGTTAGTAGTACAAAAATTCCCAATTGGGTGTTGAGTGCAAGATCAAGTGCCTTTGCGTAAACTGATACGAACATCTAAGTCAGAAAATACTTGGGATGTTGAAGAGCCTGAGTAGCATTCTTAGGAATAGAAACAGCACACAGGGCGGAAGTGAAATTTGCAAAATTATTTTGTAGGTTAGTAGTAGTACAAAATTCCCAATAGGGTGTTGAGTGCAAGAGCGAGTGCCTTTGCGTAAACTGATAGGAACATCTAAGTCAGAAAATACCTGAGATGTTGGTTGAACTACTGACGAGGATGGATGACTTGGTTGGGCCATAGAGGGAGTAGGTGCCTTCAGTCTTCTTTGGTAAACTTTTAATGGAGGTGTGACGTCCCCGGATTTTCACCTTCTCAAAACCCCATGGAGATGAGAAGACAAAATCCAAAAGCGTTAGACAATTGTATCAGAGAGCGATGCGGAAACGACATACGCATACATGAACATACAACTATATTGCATACACCATAATATTCTCAACATTCAACATGTATATTACAACATGAATTGTTACAACTTACATTTACATATTGAAAAGAGAAATTTTACAAGTATGAACATGTATGCTAATCAGGATCTACACAATAGGTACAACCTGGATAACTGCTCACTTCCCTTCTTTTGTCCCATGCTAGCTCTGAACCTAAAACATACGTGAAACAGCGAATCAACACACAAGGTGTTATGCACGTGGGTAGAAAGATACATACTCATATGCTTGCATAATTGAAATAACTTGAGAAAGAAAGAGTAAAAGAAAACATGGTTTAAAGCGATAATCAGGTAAACACATATTTTTAGATGTCTTTTGATGCGTTTGTACTACTAAGCAGTGTCGCACTTCATTTTTCCCCACCCCTTGGGCTATGGGGACCGAGTGCCGACCTTATATTTAGAGGAGAGAGGGAAGGATGTCACACTTCATTTTTTCCCCATCCCTTGGGCTATGGGGACCGAGTGTCGACCTTATATTTAGAGGAAGAGAGAGAGAGAGGATGTAGAGAGAGAGCGTATATCCACTTAGTAGCTACAAACCATCTATATTCTTTGATGTTCTTATTGACATGGCGAAGATACTATAATCATAGTACATCCAAGCAATATTCTCAAATAAAGACAAGCAATACAGCATAGCTATTGCACACAAGAAAACTAGTCATATGCTTAGATAAAGCCCACGTACCGGAGTTCAGAGATTCCTTATACATTCATGATCATCTACAACTTTGTCCATGACCTGATTAATAACAATTATTCATCATTAACACATGGTTCATACATTCTTGATATTTTAGGTCCAAAATTAGGGTTTTGGTCAAACCTAAGTCAAACAACCTGGAACTTGTGTCTAATATTTTTATTCTGATCCATACGTCACTATTAAGGTCTTGTATGAATTTCATAATTTTATGATACTTTGCCTATTTTCTATAATTAATGAGGATTAAACATGTAATTAGGCAATAATGAGAAAAGGCCTAAAATTGTTCAATAATATCAACATAGGAGTCCACATTTAGTTTCTAGATGATATCAGGGTTCAAACTTATTTTTATCAGATTTAATCTCAATCGTTTTCTAATTATACCATTTAAATGAAGCATTCTCATCTAAATCAAATATCATCTATATAAGTATCTCAAAAGTCTGATATAGGAGTTTCACAATAAAATATACATAATTCTGAGTCTAGGCTTATTTTTAGGGAAATTATCGGACCAGGGAGCTAATTATAATGTATTTTCTAAGAATACTGGTATTTCTGGGATTTAAAATTGATTTACCTTATTCACCAGGGTCCACCGCCTGAGGTGGCACCCCTAGATTGGCTTTCACTGGCCGTCGTGCACTCCCGTGCTCTCCCATTCGGCTGGTGCGATCAAGATAAAACCGACCGGTTTAGCTGGCTGGATAACCCAGTTCGGCTCTGTATCTTCTCTATCGCGGATCAGCGTGCGACGCAGAGTTGTGCCGCCGTGGGATGGGCCTGCGCTGGACCTACTGGAGAGGGAGGATTGGCTCGCGCTATCCTCTATAAACCGGGTGGACGACGAGACTTGGATCGGCTTTATCCCTGTTCTGTTCCTCGCGATTGATCTCGCGCCGCCCCGTCGCAGACCAGTATCGTCGATGCAAGCCACGCCGGCGCGAAGTGAATGGCGTTGGGCCAGAATCGAGAGCAACGGTCTTCACCTTCACGTTCGTAGAGCGGAGAGGGGCCTCCAGGACACAGCTACGAGTCTCAGGGTGACCAGCAATGCCACGTCGATCTCCACCTCGGATCTGTGGCGGAGAAAACTCGGTGAGATTGAGTCTTTGCTCCCTGGGCTTCTCCTCGCTCCAGAAACAAGCCGAGAAGAAGTACGGTCTCCCAGGGACCTCGTGGGTGGTGCCAGGTAGTTGTAGATAGGCCCAAGGCTTGTTCCCCCAACACCCCTCCTTCCATCTGATAGTGACAGAGCTCGCCAGCTCCAGGGAAACCAACCCACCGGTCAGTGAGTATTTGGGGAGGTTTGAGGTCGTGGCAGCTAACTCACTCGAGCGGACACGCCAGATTTCAATCCCAACCATAGACTCACAGAGCTCATCCATTGTCAAAGGATAAGCCTTGGTTGAAATGCTCTTTCGGAGAAGAAGCCAGAGCCGCCAAAGGCCACAGACTCCAGCTCTGCCAGCCGCTTGGACGCCACAGTGGAAGATGGTTGTACTGGAAGAGGGTTTCTTCAACTTCTATTAGACCTACCATGGTGCACACTCGATGGTCTTAGACCCCTAACGCCCACTGCAGTAATAACCTGTGAGAGACAATGGAGAAGGGAGGAGGAAGGAGGATATTGTCTCTCAGAATGATGGGTGTCCACTCTCGAGTGAAGGGTCAGCCGGTTTGAAGTGTTCCACAGAACATGGTTTTCCCAACAAAATTCCCTTCATTTCCCCCACCATCATCGGATATGGGAGACAGCTCACTGTGTTCTGTTCCCCCCTT